>ONZH01017705.1:0-131738 GCA_900303285.1 Rhinella marina
GCCCCATAATAATAACAGCCACAATGCTCCCATAATAAAACCATATGCCCCATAATAAAATACCACAGTGCTCCCATAATAAAGCCATGATCCCCATAATAATAATAGCCACAGTGCTCCCATAATGAAGCATTGATGCCCATAATGATAATAGCCACAGTGCTCCCATAATAAAGCCATGATGCCCCATAATAATAATAGCCACAGTCTCCATAATAAAGCATGATGTAATTAATACTCTCCAAAAAAAGCCATGATGCTCCATAAAACAGCCACAGTGCTCCCATAATAAAGCCAGATGCTCCATAATAAAAACAGCCACAGTGCTCCCATAATAAAACCATGATGCTCCCATAATAATAACAGCCACAGTGCTCCCATATAAAACCATGATGCCCCATAATAAAAAGCCACCACCCAGATATAAAGCCATGATGCCCATAATAATAACAGCCACAGTGCTCCCATAATAAAGCCATGATGCCCCATAATAATAACAGCCACAGTGCTCCCATATAAAGCCATGATGCCCCAAATAATAACAGCCACAGTGCTCCCATAATAAGCCATGATGCCCATATAATACAGCCACAGTGCTCCCATAATAAAACCATTGATGCCCCATAATAATAACAGCCACAGTGCTCCATAATAAAAACCATGATGCCCATAATATAACAGCCACAGTGCTCCCATATAAAGCCATGATGCCCCATAATAATAACAGCCACAGTGCATCCCATAAATAAAGCCATATGCCATGATGCTCCATAATAATAACAGCCATGTGCCCCACAGCCACAGTGCTCCCATAATAAAGCCATGATGCCCCATAAATAAAAGCAGCCACAGTGCTCCCATAATAAACCATGATGCCCCATAATATAATTAGCCCATGCTCCCATAATAAAGCCATGATGCCAATATATGCCCCATAATCCCTAATAAAGCCATGATGCCCCATAATAATAACAGCCACAGTGCTCCCATAATAAACCCATGATGCCCCATAATAATAACAGCCACAGTCTCCATAATAAAACCATGATGCCCATAATAATAATAGCCATACTCCCATAATAAAGCCATGATTGCCCCATAATAATAACACCACAGTGCTCCCATAATAAAGCCATGATGCCCCATAATAATAACAGCCACAGTGCTCCCATAATAATAGCCATGCTCCAAATAATGATGCCCCATAATAATAATGCCACATGCTCCCATAATAAAACCATGATGCCCCATAATAATAATAGCCACAGTACTCCATAATAAAGCCATGATGCCCCATAATAATAACAGCCACAGTGCTCCCATAATAAAGCCATGATGCCCCATAATAATAACACCACAGTGCTCCATAATAAAGCCATGATGCCCCATAATAATAACAGCCACGGTGCTCCCATAATAAAGCCATGGTGCCCTATAATAATAAAAGCCTCAGTGCTCCCATAATAAAACCATGATGCCCATAACAAACAGCCAACAGGTGCTCCCATAATAAAGCCATGGTGCCCCATAATAATAATAGCCACAGTGCTCCCATAATAAAGCCATGATGCCCGTAATAATAATAACAGCCACAGTGCTCCCATAATAAAGCCATGATGCCCCATAATAATAATAGGCCACAGTGCTCCCATAATAAAGCCATGATGCCCCATAATAATAATAGCCACAGTGCTCCCATAATAAAGCCATGATGCCCCATAATAATAACAGCCACAGTGCTCCCATAATAAAACCATGATGCCCCATAATAATAACAGCCACAGTGCTCCCATAATAAAACCATGATGCCCCATAATAATAACAGCCACAGTGCTCCCATAATAAAGCCATGGTGCCCCATAATAATAACAGCCACAGTGCTCCCATAATAAAACCATGATGCCCCATAATAATAACAGCCACAGTGCTCCCATAATAAAGCCATGATGCCCCATAATAATAATAGCCACAGTGCTCCCATAATAAAGCCATGGTGCCCCATAATAATAACAGCCACAGTGCTCCCATAATAAAAACCATGATGCCCCATAATAATAATAGCCACAGTGCTCCCATAATAAAGCCATGATGCCCCATAATAATAATAGCCACAGTGCTCCCATAATGCTCCCATGATGCCCCATAATAATAATAGCCACAGTACTCCCATAATAAAGATGATGCTCCATAATAATAACAGCCACAGTGCTCCATAATAAAGCCATGATATAATAAAGCCATGATGCCCCATAAAATAACAGCCACAGTGCTCCATCCCAGGGCCCCATATAATACCTCCCATAATAAAACCATGATGCCCCATAATAATAACAGCCACAGTGCTCCATAATAAACCATGAATAAAAGCCATGCCCCATAAAATAAAGCCTCAGTGCTCCCATAATAAAACCATGATGCCCCATAATATATAACAGCCACAGTGCTCCCATAATAAAGCCATGATGCCCCATAATAATAACAGCCACAGTGCTCCCATAATAAAGCCATGAGCCCCATAATAATAATAATAGCCACAGTGCTCCCATAATAAAGCCATGATGCCCCATAATAATAACAGCCACAGGCTCCCATAATAAAGCCATGATGCCCCATAATAATAACAGCCACATGCTCCATATAATAAACCATGATGCCCCATAATAATAACAGCCACAGTGCTCCCATAATAAGCCATGTGCCCCATAATAATAACAGCCGCAGTGCTCCATAATAAAAACCATGATGCCCCATAATAATAAAAGCCACAGTGCTCCCATAATAAAGCCATGTGCCCCATATAATAAAGCCTCATGCTCCCATAATAAAACCATGATGCCCATAATAATAACAGCCACAGTGCTCCCATAATAAAGCCATGATGCCCCATAATAATAACAGCCACAGTGCTCCCATAATAAACCATGGTGCCCATAATAATAATAGCCACAGTGCTCCCATAAAAAGCATGATGCCCCGTAATAATAATAACAGCCACAGGCTCCCATAATAAAGCCATGATGCCCCATAATAATAATAGCCACAGTGCTCCCATAATAAAGCCATGATGCTCCATAATAATAACAGCCACAGTGCTACCATAATAAAACCATGGATGCTCCATAATAATAACAGCCACAGTGCTCCCATAATAAAGCCATGATGCCCCATAATAATAACAGCCACAGTGCTCCCATAATAAAGCCATGGTGCCCCATAATAATAAAAGCCTCAGTGCTCCCATAATAAAACCATGATGCCCCATAATAATAACAGCCACAGTGCTCCCATAATAAAGCCATGATGCCCCATAATAATAACAGCCACAGTGCTCCCATAATAAAGCCATGGTGCCCCATAATAATAATAGCCACAGTGCTTCCCATAATAAAGCCATGATGCCGCCATAATAATAACAGCCACAGTGCTCCCATAATAAAGCCATGATGCCCCTTAATAATAATAACAGCCACAGTGCTCCCATAAAAAAGCCATGATGCCCCATAATAATAACAGCCACAGTGCTCCCATAATAAAACCATGATGCCCCATAATAATAACAGCCACAGTGCTCCCATAATAAAGCCATGGTGCCCCATAATAATAACAGCCACAGTGCTCCCATAATAAAACCATGATGCCCCATAATAATAACAGCCACAGTGCTCCCATAATAAAACCATGATGCCCCATAATAATAACAGCCACAGTGCTCCCATAATAAAGCCATGATGCCCCATAATAATAACAGCCACAGTGCTCCCATATTATAAACAGTGTCCTAATAATAATGGCAGCTAAAGTATTCTCAAAAGAAAGCCATTGTGCCCCTTAGATTCCAGACATAGCTCCCCTAAGTGCGAACCAAAGCCGCCATAAATTTAGTGTGTGCCCCTTATTTTCTATTCTTCTGTGCTGTTGACTGAGATGATCTCCCGTTTATACCCCTCAGACACCCCTCCAGTTTGGCTTCGTCTGGTTCACACACAAATATAGAAGCCATCCCGCCCTGAATATATATTACGGTTGTGAAATGTAATGGAATAAACAAGAGATTACAGAGAAGTCCACCTGCATGTAGTGTTACAGCACAGAAAAGACCTGATTATTGTGGAGGAGCCAGTGCAGGAATCTCATTCTCCTCCCTCTATTGATACTTGCTTTTCTCTGCCAAAAATAAATTAGCAAAATAAAAGCCTATCTCACCGCGGGAACCTGTGGTGCGGCTAAGCCAAGTCCCCATGTACAATCAAACACCTGTGTAATCACCTTACACAATGCTGGGATATCTCCGTTCTGGAAAATCTCCACAGTTCTTTTCACGTTCACATTCAAACCTATGGCTGTTGGGCTTAAAAGCTGCAACCTGACACTGAGCTGACCCATGTGGTGCCCGGCTTTTAATAAAGGCATGCAGCCCTCCCCCTAAATGTGAGATCCAAAAGGCTGAGATTGTGCAGAACAATATAAAACGCGGGTCCATGTCTGTCCACCATTGTAAAACCTTTTGCGCATTGTTTGTTTATTTGGAGCGTGACTTCATATATCATCTGATTGACGATTGTGCGGGGAAGGGGAAGCGTCAGCTGCTTTGACAGCATTTCAGGCGGCCTGTAGGGGGCCCTAGTGGTAACTGTGGTAGTAGAACAGCAGGTTTAGTTGAGACGTAAGAAAGGCATTTACATAAGTCTTCACTCCGTAGAGGTACATAAGCATGATGGTTCCAGTTTACCCACTAGTACATAAAACACAACTTTACGGTTGCAGTTATTTGCTGATGGCGGTTTTCCACAGACGAGACCGGATATATCCATTTAGCGCTAGGACCCCTAGTCAGATGTACCCGCTCCGTCTTCCCCACTTCTCCTCTAGATCCCCTTCACTGATGCCTACTTGTCGTACCCTCAGCCAACTTACGCATCGGGACTGGCATCGTGACATGACACCACATATATCGTCACTCGTCAGCCAAATGTTGCACACTATTTGGCGATAAACATCCCCTCAGTTCTACAAGTGCAGCTCCACCTCCCAGTGGCGGCACTGTTGTAGAATCTAGCAACTAGCAGTCCCTCCACCCACTGGTCACCTACTATGCTAAATTACACTTGTAAAACCGCCATCCTTGTAGAGGTACAGCCATAATGTAGAGAAATACAGCCGAGTCAAGTCATGTGGGTAGATCTGTGTATATTTGTATCTGTGTATATGAATATTTTTTTACCAGCTAGAAAATGCAACTGGTCTTGTTTGAAAGCTGACATTCCAAAATGAGAGCTGAAGTCCAAGCAACATAGGAGAAATCACTGTAAGAAATACAGTCGAGAATAATTGCGGTTAAAACCTGCTTTTACTTTTACTTTCAGCTGCATCCACAGCATTCCAATTTCTATCAGTGATATCTTCCCCTGTACTCTACATATTGCTGTCATATATCTGAAAGCTTGGAATGCCACCTTTCAATCAAGACCAGTTGCATGTTTCTAGCTGCTACCATTCAGGAGATAGCAGCATCTAAAGCAGCCACATTTTTCAAACCAGCTCCCAGATCTGAATACTTTTGAATACTTTTGTAATTGCATGTCATCAAAGTCAAAATGTATTATACACATGTTAACGCGGACATTTCTGTTTCCTATGGAATATTCCGCACACGCAGACTCAGTTCATTAAGTCAAGCTGAGCGGTGCCAGGGCAGAAATCACCTGGATGGTAATCTACATGGGTGGGGTCCTGTCTCCCACACCTTGGCAGAAAAAGAGAGCAAACAAGCGGGGGCGTGAAAAGGAAGGCGAGAGGAAAGAGCATAGGGCGAGACTGAAATCACTAATGGAGAAGAGACAGGACATGATAAAATGGCCAGCCTATGGACAGAGGGCCATGAGGTCCGTCTGATGTAGATGAATGGGGCCGGTGGAAGGTTTTGGAATAGGCTTGTTCAGGGATGCTAAACCTGTGGCCTTCCAGCTGTTGTAAAACTACAACTTCCATCATTCACTGCTGTAGGCTAATAACTGTAGTCTGTCCAGGCATGCTGGGAGTTGTAGTTTTGCAACAGCTGGAGGGCCTCAGGTTGGACATCCCTGGGCTTGGCTATTAGGAGAAACCTGAAGACCAAGACTAAGACTAAACATAGTCCCATGCATATGGCGGTATGGTCCATATTACTGACCTGTAGATGCAATAATCAAGCAAAATAGCTGAGTATAGTTGGAACAAGTATGAAGAGCAGCTCTGGAGCACAAACTGCTGCTCTAACAAGTGAACTTTCTTTGGGAGGAGAGGAACATAGATATGTTATAGTGGTCCTTGAAGGACACGTTGCTGTAGGTGGACCTCCGTTTCCAGGCAGATATAGTGTTAACAAGACATTAGCTAACACTGGAGCTGGAAGTCGTCCTCCCCCAGAGAAGAGGAAAGGCGCAGCCTGTCTGTTTTATGTGGTTGACATTGCTGAACTTGAGGATTGTACAGCAGCTGGCTGAATGGGATCCAGCAGAAGCAACGGGAAGCCGCCCACTGGATCTGTACTCAGCACAATCTAGCATAGGGTTGGACTTTCCTGGTCCTACAGATAACAGCACCTGACTATGGGCAGCCACCAGTGACTTGTAATCAGGAGTGCCAGATAATATTCTACTTATCACAGGCGGGGGCCCCGCTGGAGATCAGCTTCATCTCAAAACCTCCCACCTCTGGGGAAACCTACAAGAAGGTCCTCAGTTAGGGCTCATGCACACGACCATATGCATTTTGCGGTCCGCAAAAAAACGGTCCGCAAAAAATACGGATGATGTTGGTATGTTTATTCCGTATTTTGCGGAATGGAACAGTATGCCCCTAATAGAACAGTCCTATCCTTGTCCGTAATACGGCAATAATAGAACATGTTCTGTTTTTTGGCGGAAACAAAATGCACACGGAGTAACTTCAGTTTTTTTTTACGGACCCATTGAAATGATTGGTTCCGCAAAAGATCTGCAAAAAAAATAAAAAAAATGGAATGGACGCGGAAAGAAAATACGTTCGTGTGCATGAGGCCTTACTTTGCATAAATCATGGAATCAGCAAAAAAATGATCAACTAGTTACAGTCAACATGTTGCACTGGGCGACCACCAAAAATACCCCAGTCCAACCCACCAACGCAACTGGTCAGTGAAGGATAACCCAATCTATGCAAATATCCAACATTTGTTACAAAGTTCTAAATAATACATTTAGAAAAAAATGTAATAATACGTGTGTGTGTGTGTGAATATATATATATAAATATAATATATGTAAATAAAATCTGCCAACAGCCTGCTTGCTGACAGTTTCTAAATAAAAAGTCACAACATGCCCTGACGACCCACTCTGTCCTTCTTGTTTTAAGCCATATTATAGGCTGCTGACCGCTTTTAGCCTTCCTGTTGATGGCTTCTTTTTAGCAACAGGAAACATGCAGAAGGTATATAGCAGCAGAAAAAAATGCTATAAATTGTAAACTGACAAATAAGAATAATAGCAAATCATATTTCAACTTAAAAGGGGTTGTCTAAGATGATTAAAAATCTCGGACAAGCCCTGCAATTGATAAAAATAATAAATCATGTCATACTCACAGTGTCTCCGGCACTGTTTTCTGTGACGTTGGTCCGATCCTCCACGCGCTGTTTGTTTAAAACCTTTCATATATATGGCACATGACCGCTGCAGCCAATCAAGTGTCCTCATGCACACAAACGTATTTTCTTTTTTCTATTTTCTTTCCGCGTAACCATTGATTTAAAAAAAACTAAGGTTACTCTGTGTGCATTCCTGTTTCCATAAGTCCACATGTCCGTTACGCAAAAAAATAGAACATATCCTATTATTGTCCAGACAAGGATAGGACTGTTCTATTAGGGGCCGGCTGTTCTGTTCTGCAAAATACGGAATGTTCACGGACATCATCCCTATTTTTTGCGGACCGCAAAATACATACGGTTGTGTGCAAGAGCCCTTAGGCCGCTGAGGATAGCGATTGGCTGCAGCGATCACGTGCCCTGCTGCAGTTTGTAAAAAAGCAGGGGCAGGAGGACTGGACCAGCGCCATGAAGAACAGCTCCGGAGAAAGGGCTTCAAAATTTAACCCCTTTAAATACAAAAACATACGTGAGCGGACCAGTTCGGGATTCTAAAAATTTCTGTATGGTCGGCCATTGAAAGGAACATACGTTTTACCTGAATAAACCTTCATGGCGACCTGGAGTGACCTGTGATTTGAAGTAAAACTGCAGCATTGCTATGACTCACAACGTAAATGTTTTCTTGTGGGAAGGAAAGGTGAAAAAAAAACACCCTTAGGCCTCATGCACACGACCACTGTTTGGGTCTGTGTCCAATCTGCATTTTTGGGGAGTGCAAACAAACCCATTCATTTCTAAGGGTCCGTAAAAAATTCAAACAGCACATAGATGTGGTCCGTATGCTGTCCGCATCAGTGCAGCCTTTCAAAAAAAGATGCGTCACCTGACCGGTATCTGTTTTGCAGATCCGCTGTTCCGCTGTTTGCAGACCATAAAATACATACGGTCCTGTGTCTGCAGCCTTAGGGTTCCTTCACATCCAGTTTTAGTCCTGGCATTTTTTGAGCAAAAAAAAAACCTTAAAAATGCCTGACGATCAGTTTTTTTTTTTTTTAAGGGATTGTCCCATGAATGATATCATATAGTACATGACAATCTCTAACAAAGCTAGAATCAGCCCTCTATCTCAGATGGACCCAGAGATCTCCTCATTTATTGCTCCCATTGCTAAAAGCTAGGGGTGTGTCCTGCAGCTGGTGGCATTTCAAAGACAGAACTGAGCATGTGCATCCACCTCTTTGGGGTGGACAGAGAAATTAGAAAAAGAACAAACAGCAGGTGGCGCTATACAGATACATTTTATTGAATAACTCAGTGGCTATAATACATTTTTAATTACATGTAATTACAAAAGTATTAAGATCCAGGAGCTGTGTTAAAAAAAAAAAAAAGTAGAATATGTTTTGCAGGACAACCCCTTTAATGGTGTTTATTGCATGCCTAGCGTTTTGGAGGATAGTATGTGCCCCCATGTAATGTCACTTCTACTCTAGAGATGTGTGGGAAGAAGGCACTAGCAGAAAAACTGTCCTGCAAAACCTCCACTAGAAGATGCCAAAAAAAAAATGCCACTGACATAAAAAAGGTGAAAAAGGCTTAGAAGAAAACACGCCTGTTTGTCCTGCACTTAATATTTACCATAGACTTCCACGCAACATCTGGAATTGGTGTTTTTGCCTTAAAATGCAGAAAAAGGCATAAAAATGCAATAAACCATACAAACTCCAGAACAGCCACCCACCTAAGGGTACAGAACCTTGAAGTTGGCGATTAACATAAAATTTGCAGCTATCAATTTTTAGGGGTATTCTTGTGGCAAAATCACACCGCAATGGTGCATGCTGTGATTTTATCTGCATGGACCAGGTTCATGTGAATTGGGCCCAATGTCAGGAACGTGTCCGTGTTCAGTCCAATTAAGTAGAGAACAGACAGCACCCGGATGTCACCTGAATGAGCCCGAAGCTACCATAGATGCAGCTCAATTCCACTTAGATAAATGAGGCTGTGTTGCAGTTCCCTGCACAGCATGTAGATGGCAGCACTGATTTAAAGGGTTAAAACCAGTGCTGCAGTGGAGGTCCCGAAAATCGAACCCCCTCTGATATACCATCACGTGTAATGGAGGGAATCCCCTTTAGGCTCCATTCACACGATCCTTTCCGCGTCCGTTTCTGCAATTGCGGACAGGATGCGGATCCATTCATTTCAATGGGTCCCGAAAAAATGCGGACAGCACTCCGTATACTGTCCGCATCCGTGTGTCCGTTCCGACTGTCCGCATAAAGAAATCCTCCTGTCCTACTTCTATCCCGATTTTGCGGTCCGTAGCTCAATGCAAGTCTATGGAACCTCCAAAAATACGGAAGACATGCGGAAAGGCATCCACATGTCATTTGCGGATTCCGTTCCAGAAGGGTAGAAAAAAAAAAAAAAAAGATTTGATTCCTCCTTCCAGATGACATATGGATACATCCTTTCCGTTTTTTGCGGAAAAACAGAACGGATCTGCTTGAAAAACTGAGTTTTTTGCGGAACAACGGATCCGTGGTCAGTTCTCTACTTCTGTGCAGGAAACAAGTGCCGGATTATCAGAATTTCTTCACTAATGCATGCCGGATAAAGAGAATTTGACAGATTTTTTTGAAAAATAAATAAAAAATAATGAATTGCTATTATTATTCCTTATACATACTGCGGACTGGAATGATATCACTCATGTGCCTATACCGCTCTAAAACCCCAATTTGCAACCAGGGGTGCACCACCAATGAGGCCAGGTGAGGCGATCGCCTCAGGCAGCACCAGGTAGGGGCAAGAGGGGGGCAACGGAAGGGGCATGGGCTGAAAGAAAGGGGTTAGGTTAAGAAATTTGCATTGGGAGGGGGGGGGGCACCGTTTCAGTTTTGGCCTCAGGCAGCTGAAAGGCTAGGTGCACCCCTGTTTGCAACCTGTGCCTCTCCAGGTGTTCTGGGGCTAAAAACCTAGCTGTAGGCTATCCAGGCATGCTGGGAGCTGTAGTCCCACAATACCCAGAGCTTCTATAAAGCATCAATTGCAATACATAGATCACACAGTCACCCAAACCTGTATTTCCAGCGCACAGAATCCTATTCTGAGTAATCCCTTTAAGCTTCTCATTTTTCTTCTGCTTTCATTGCAAAATAACCAGCGAGGTCTCCTCTGAAAATAACCCAGCTCCTGGCTGCATCCTATAATACAATATAATCATCCAGGCTTTCATAAGAAATCATTGCACTGACCTTGCGTTGTGTCCGTTGGAGCAGGCAGCTATTATAGGACTGCTGGTTTGTTCCAAAAGTGGGAAAATATCAGTTGTGGGGGGGGGTGTGGACTGGAAATTGTCATTGATTTGTATGAAGAGAGCACTGCTTCCCTAGGAGTGGTTACATGAATGTACTCCCACCACTCCCTCGTAACCAAAAGTATTTGGCGTGGAGCCCTTCCCGTCCACCTGTACAATTAAGCTCTAGGCTCTGTGTGGGACTATGTACTGTGCCATCTTTCATCAGCAGCACTCCTATATTCAGACTGCTCATGTAACTTAAGACTTTATCTATTGTGGACTGAATGCAGGAACTTTCTTCAATGCAGATGCAAGAAAATATCTTGAAGCTCTGGAAGCCTCAGTGCAAACGCTTTATCTGGCTTTTCCCGTCCATCTACTATTTATAATAGTCTTCTTATGTGGCAGAAGGACTTTTGGGTCCCCTTTGGCACCAGAGCCTAGATACTACTTCTACCTTTGTGCCCCTATAGCTAAGTCCCTAATCCGCTCATAGGAACTTGATGACTCAAAAACTCTGCCGAACATACCCATAGGGCCCCATTCACGCAGTTTGTGCCAAAAGGGTTCCCTCAGAAACTGACCGGAGCGTGGTGTCCACCAACAGTCCAGACTCCAGCCATCAAACCACCAACTGAACCTAGAGCCAACACATCAAACCACCAATCAACCTAGATCCAACACATCAAACCACCAATCAACCTAGATCCAACTCATCAAACCTCCAACTCAACATAGAGCCAACTCATCAAACCTCCAACTCAACCTATAGTCAACACATCAAACCACCAATTCAACCTAGGGCCAACTCATCAAACCTCCAACTCAACCTAGAGCCAACCCATCAAATCAACAATTCAACCTAGGGCCAACTCCTCAAACCTCCAACTCAACCTATAGTCAACACATCAAACCACCAACTCAACCTTGAGCAAACTCATTAAACCTCCAACTCAACCTACAGCCAACCCATCACACCTCCAACTCAACCTAGAGCCAAAGCATCAAATCTTCAAGCCAATCTAGAGCCAACCCATTAAACCAACAATTCAACCTAGGGACAAACTCATTAAACCTCCAACTTAACCTACATCAACCCATCAAATCCCCAAATCAACCTACAGCCAACCTATCAAATCTCCAACTCAGTCCAGAACCAAGCCATCAACTCAACCCAGAGCTACCAAAGGCCAACCATGAACCAGCTTGTAATACCTATCAATAGACCCCATCACACCATGCCCAGTTGCCTGCCAGCTCAGTATACAGTAAAGTATGTAGTTAAGAACCAACCACTTTTCGAGGCAATTTTACAAATTGTAGTGTCAAGAGCTAGCTGCCCAAGGGGCGCAGAACAAACCAAACTAGTTCTGGTAATAAGAGTGATGTAAGACAACCTCAGGGCCTGGAAGCTTCAAAGAAAAAAATGAACTTTTTTTGTGCAACTAGATGGAATCTCCCTCTAAGAAGCAAAAGTAGCAAAAAAATTAAGATGAAATCAATGTGTAATCAAATGCAAAGCAGCCCTGAGGAGACAGGCCAGGGCATCGTCTGTGGACACGTTGAGGTCACAGCGGGCAGAGTTCATACAATCCTGCATACAGGCTGCTCAGAGACAATTTGGGAGTCAGGCAGAAGTCAGGTCAGGTAGCAGAGGGTCAAATCCAATAAAAAGGCAGAGGGTGAGCACATAAAATGAGAACGGAATAATAGTGCATTTTCGTATGAACTAGCAAGCTACAACTTTTGGTCAGGCACTTTCCCAAGGGGGAAGGTGCTTTATAACACCTAGGGACAGCAGCCATTGGCTGGAGAGAGATTGGACCGCACTAGTTGAGGAACCGAGGCTTGCGAGCAGTTGAGAAGAAGAGGCCTAACAAATCAATCCAGTGGTCGTGCCCACCGAGCGATATTAGCAGGCACGCACTGCCACCACTTCAGAGCTGCTGGAGGACTGAGTGTTCTGGTGGTCCTGGGCGCCGGGAGAGGAGAGACACCGGCAGACAGGAATTGCAAGTATAGCAACCAGTAAAGACCAACATACAAGATGTGAATATGATGAAGCCTTTCTGGAGATCACCGCACATCTACACCCTTAATCTCAATTTATTTTTCAGTTGGCTGCTCCAGTTTCCTACATTAGGCGCTCAGTCAGTCGGTAATATTAATAAAGCTAAACCTGCAGATTTCAGCCAACCATCCAATCCCAAATATCACGGGACATAAAGATTGGATTTCAACATGCCCAATCCTTTTGTTATCGAGGAGATAAGCCACCACCAGAGGTGTCTAGGTATTTAATGTGTACGGCCAGCCTTAGGTTCTGTGTAGTCCTATGACACCCGGCCACTGTATGACAGTAATACTGCGTTTAGGGACTGTATACAATCGTTATTTGGGACACGTATGGATTATTTGGGCACTGTATGATAGTTATATATAGGCACTATATAGTGATATTATTTGGGCTCTGTGTAGCACTTGATGGCACTATTATTTGTCCACTGCATTCCACTATTAAGTAAGCAAGATACGGTAGTATTATTTTCATGGAACTATTATGGCAGCATTCCTTTCTATCGCTCTTCTTCTATATAAGGGGCTCATGCACACAACCGTATGTATTTTGCAGTCACCAAAAAAAAAATGGATGACATCTGTGTGACGTCCGCGTTGCATCCGTCTTTTGCGGATCTATTGTAACAATGCCAATTTGTTTGTTAGCAAAACGGACGAGAATAGGACATGTTCTATCTAGAGATGAGCGAATCACCCAAAATTCGCTTCGCCGAATGTTCGCGGAATTTTTTAAAAGATTCATACTTAATATGAAGCTATTCGGTCGAAGTTGCGTACAAATCATTCGTTATTCTGTCGTGTTCTGCAAACATTCCCGCGAATACTTACGCCTGAGCGCACAAAGTGCGTATGAAGCTTTAGCGTATTATTGTCTAGGTCCGCATAAAGAATGAACATACAGTAAAAGTACTCTACTTAACTGAATATGAATGCATTAGCGTACAAATTATCAGTTGAGTAGCATTAGCGTACAAATTATATGATGCGTACGTAGCGTTAGCGTACAAAGATTTCAGAAGAATCTTCCGAAGTGAATCTGCATTCGTACTAGTCATCATGGGAGATGCCGCCGCTGCTACTGGATCTCCAGACTGATCTCATCCACCAGTGAAGATGAGCTAAGGATATGATTTCTCCTCCACGTGTACTGTGTCACAGGGAAGTGATTTATGGCGGAAGGTTAAATTCATGATTTGGCCTTATCCACTAGGTGTGGCGTGTTTATTTTGTTTTTGGGTGTGTTTGTATAGCTGCGAGGCATGTGGGTGGGGGGGTGAAATATTAGACAGTCATGTGACCCACAGACGGGAATTAAACATAATGACCTCGGAACGCAGTGTACCCTCATAATCACCCACGTCAAATGGCGCAATATCTCTTCATCTCCTAGCTGCAGATCTCAGTATGCTACTAAGGTGCATGTCTGCTAGGAATGACCCCTTTAAATGCCATAATAGGCTGTGCCGTGCTATATATAGTGGGGGACATTTATCAAAACTGGTGTAAAGGAAAACTGGCTTAGTTGCCCATAGCAACCAATCAGATTCCTCCTTTTATTTTCCAAAGGAGCTCTTTAAAATGAAAGGTGGATTCTGATTGGTTTCTATGGGCAACTAAGATAGTTTTCCTTTATATCAGTTTTAATAAATCTTCCCAGTGTGTCCTCCACTGGGGACTCTTTGGTTGCTATGTCACGCACAGCTTTTGGAATCCTGTGTTTGCAATGGTCAGCCTTTCCATGCAAAGCACATGCACCACTTTTTTTCAAGGGACACACAATTAGAAATGGGGTCTTCCAAACTACGCAGCCCCTTTAAACTATAAATGTCAGTAATATTTGGTAAAGACGGGATGATGTACTGTATAAGGATAGTACTTAAAGGGAAACCATCAGCATGAAAATGCAGTGCAATGTGCAGGCAGCACCTTATAGAGCAGGAGGAGCTGAGCATGTTCATATATAGTTTTGTAGGAAAAGATTCAGTAAAACTTGTAATGTATTCCTGTAAATTTATTTCTATGATTAGAAGTCCAGTGGGCGGTCCTAGTGGTGATTTACAGCTCGGCATACAGCTGTCAATCACTGAGAGACCCGCCCACTGGACCCCAAAACCCAAAATAAGCAGAACTTTAAATAGCACCTGACACCTTTTCTGACCAGTCTCTTTTAGTAACTACTTGCATTCCCTTTGAGCACTATATGTAGCATTCCTCTATTATTCCTGATGGAAGTTATGAGTGAATGGCCAGCAGTCTGTAATGAATAAATTCCTACTAGAAGCCTATGAATGACTTGCTTGCAGTCTGTTACCTGTTGGGGGTGTGTCCCTGTACACTCTGACACTGGCAGTACTGATTGGATAATGTCAGGCTGTGCAGGGGCATGCCCCTGGCTGCTAACACCCAGATTGACTTTTATTGCAGACTGTAAGCATTTCATTCATAGGCTTCTAGTAGGAATAATTAAGAGACAATTAAGAGACATTAACTCTTTGAGAGCTCATGTGGCTGACAATCACAGATATCGGGCCATTGCTTCACTAGAGGAAGGAGAAGTCTGTAACACAGTTAAGGCTGGGTTCACATAACGTTTTTCCCATCCATTTAAGATATACAAAAAACGTATACGTTAAACGGATGTCTCTGACTGATGCCATACAGTGGCATCCATTCACCATAGAGTTCCACTGTAAAAAAAAAAAAAAAAAGTATACAAGAACGTGAAGTACTGCATTTCTGTATCCTTTTTTTCAAACTTATACGTCAAACGGAGGCATAAAACGTGATGTGAACTTTCCAGGTTTTAGTGAAAGATGCTATTCCTGTCCTTGTAGGGGTTCTCCAATTTTACAATGACATTTTTTCATCTGCCCAGAGTACCCCAAATACTGGATTCATTTGCACCATATCCCAGTTTTTCACGTCAGTGCTTTCCTTCCCTTGTTCTCCTTCCCTTGTTCCTGGCAGGATGTTTACAAGCAGAACTTCCCGTTTTCCTCAGCTTCCTGTTGGGGTTTTCTAACCAAACCCAGCATGCTTTGCTCTGTAATGTTTCACAGGGCTTGCCCTACCTACACAACATGGAGAAAGAAGGCACAGGAGTTGTGACTATTGCAGAGGAAACAGTGCTGCAGGCGGAGAAAGACCTGAGAAATATTACAGAGCTAAACCGCCCAAATTTGAAAAGGCCAAGGAGGGACAACAGCAGTGAAGCACAAATTTTAGTTTACACTAAGCTATGCCTCTAACTCAGCCCAATGCCTATCAATACATGCCCAATCCTCCCCCAGTCTTCTTTGTGCCCCCACACAGTAGTTATGCCATGCTCCCTTACTGCCGCCATATTATAGAATGCTCCCTTAGTGCTCCTTTCACAGGGGTTATACCGCCTTAGTGCCTGCAAACAGTAGAATGTCCCCTTAGTGCCCCCCTCACAGTAAGAATGCAATGTTAGTGCCTCCACAGTTATGCCCCATTAGTCTCCCCATCACAGTAGAATGCCTTCTTAGACCCCACACAGTAGTTATGCCCCCTTATAGTAGTGCTGCCACCTTAGTTCCCCTTTACAATAATGTTGCCCCCTTACAGCAGTGAAGTCCCTTAGTGTTACTAAAACAAAAAATGTATACTCACCTAGCCTCGTTCCCCCGATGATTGGAGCACATCGTGCTTTCCCAAGCAGCAGGCAGGATACGGTGACACAATTCCACCTGTTAAAATGAGCAGCGGAGTGCACAGACCAATTCCCCAGCCTATTCCTCTGAATAGGTCATCAGTATCTGTTCGGTGGGGGTCCAAGACCCAGGGCGCATGCCAATCAACTGTTTGAGAAAGCACTGGCACCCTCATTAGTGCCACAACCTCCTCTCAGCTCATCAAACACAGCGCCATAGATTGTACAGTGGTTGTGTTTGGTATTGCAGCTCAGCCCCATTCACTTCTGAGCTGCGCCTAGGCCATGTGACCGATGAACGTGACACACGGCCTACGGAAAGCTATGAAAAGGCTGTGGCGCTACTGCGAACGCCAGTGCTTTCTCAAACAGCTGATCGGCAGAGGTCCTGATTGTCGGACCCCCACCATTCAGATACTTTGAAAGTCTCGGAAAACCCATTTAATCTATTTTGGATTTGATACAGTGAAAACCAACACATTTAAAGGATTACATCACAGGATTAGTCATTCCCTATAAATGGCAAACTCATGGCTTTAATCAACAAGAACAAGTCTACACCATATTTTACATAGATGATGCAATCCCTTTAATTATTATTTTCAGCTGAAAGATTTGTTTAATCCATTTTCTTAAAAGCCAGAAAGTTTAGGTGGGGAATCACAAAAAATCCCAGAATATAGAGAGAAGGTAGAAAATGTACACATTTCAGGAAACATCCTATCCACCTTAAAGGGGGTGTTCCAGTTCTTATATATTGCTGGCCTTATCCTCACGGTAGGCTTTCAATATTTGATCGGCAGAGGTCCGACACCTTGCACCCCCACCTATCAGCTCCAGCACTGGAAGTCGGTGCCTGCAACTACATCTCCGTCCATTGTGTTTAGTGAATGGAGCTGGTGACTGCAGAGCTGCTTCCAATAAATACTCACAATGTATGGAGATGTGAAGTTCCGGGTCCGACCTCCAGTGCAGAAGCTACCTAAGGTTGACACCCAGCTGGTAACTCATTGGCCAAGACGGTAATTTAGTGCCCCTGCCGGTGTCGGCAATTTTTTTCTACCGGCAAAAATAATTGCCGGTATTCCTATATGGACTGTTACTGATGTGCGCTTCCATTGTGGAGCATTTATTAGTACAGCCTTTAACTCCTCCCCCACTTCCTTTCCCATTTAATGGTGCCAGGTCAGGACCTGATTTCCAGCGTGATGATGTCTCACAGCATTGACTGGATGATCAGGACTTGCGAGACAACATCACTCTGGAGCGCAGGTCCTGTCCTGAGCTTCCGGGCAGCAGCGAGTGTTCACAGCAGTGCAAGCAAATGGATGAGGTGAGTTCTTTTTTTTTTTCACAAGCAGAGAAGGGGGCATTATTAATTTTGGGGGGCACTAATGGGGGCATTAGTAATTCTGGGGGACATTAATGGGGCATTACTAATACTGAGGGCACTAATGGGGGCATTAATATTACTGGGGCTCTAATGGGGGCACTATTAATTCTAGGGGGTGCTAACGGGGGCATAATTACTATTAGGGGCACTAATAGGGGCATTACTATTACTGAGGGGGGCACTAATGGGGGCATTACTAATACTGAGGGGCACTAATGGGGGCATTAATATTACTGGGTGCTCTAATGGGGGCACTATTAATTCTAGGGAGTGCTAACGGGGGGCATTATTAATATTAGGGGCACTAATAGGGGCATTACTATTACTGGGGAGCACTAATGGGGGCATTACTATAACTGGGGGCACTAATGGGGGCATTATTTTACTGAGTGAACTAAAGGGGGCATTGTTAATTTTGAGGTGCGCTAATGGGGGCATTAATATTACTGGGGGGCACTAATAGTGGCATTATTAATTCTGTGGGGCACTAACGGAGGCATTTCTATTACTGGGGGCCTGTATTTCCATGCATTCAAGTTAAAAATGGCGCATGAGCAGTATACTTGTTTCAGTCCAGCCAGAGACTCAGGGCTGTACTGCACATGTATTCAAGAATTCATTCCCCCCTGCCGGCCCTGTCAATAAATGGTCTGAGTGAGCGACTAGGCAGAGAATATAGTGGACCTGGGTGCACCAAGGGCAGGGACCACTTCCCCAGTGAATTTGCATGGTGATTAGAAGTGGAATGAAGCCACAGATCACTAAAGAAATGCAATGTGAGCAAAGCCTGCTTGGACTTGGCTGGGATGCACAAGACATGTTCCTGCTGACAGACCTCCTTTAAACTGCATGAGATGGTCTAGGGTAATAAAGGGGTTAATGCTAAAATGTGGTCTAGTGTTATTACTGGTTAATATTATATAATCCCTAGATATAGAGTGTAGAGTGGTTTAGAGGTTAACACCTTGTATTAGGTGAAGGGGTTAATGGTGGGGGTCTAGTCTGCCTATAATTTCATTGAATGTAATCTGGAAAGATACAGAATTCTCAAATTAGTTTTTCTGTTGGCTCCAAAATCTGTTCCCTTTATACAGTGATGAAATGCTGTTTGTCTGCAGCCACCACTAGAGGGAGCTCTCTGCATAGGTATCTTTATAAATATAATATATCATTTTATGTTTTGTTTCAGCCCCCCCCCTCCCCCTTCCAGTGCAGTAACAGGTGCAGCACAGGGGACAACCTGCAGCCAACCAACTACAAAAATTGTATCATTAGGTTTTAACGATCAAATGCCAATAATACACCCTGAAAATGCCAGTTGGGTGCCTGCTGGATTATCCACCCTTCGCCTCTGGCAGCATCAATTCAGCTTAAAAAGAAGACAGAATTAGGAACGTGTTGTATCCACAAACACCCTCTTTAAAAAATACATGACTTCAGCTGCGAACGCCCCCCCCCCCCCTCCTCCCAATCTCTGCTCAGGATGGAATGTTTTTCTAAGCCTCTCCCACACATGTTCACACAGCAGAATCTCAACCCACCCAGAGATACAGCACAGGGTGGGCACGAGCCACCCCTCCGAATTTCCAGCTGAATGAATATCAGACCCTTCCCTCCATGCATCTCCGGGGCCTCCTTCACTTCTAAAGATATGGGTTGAGTCTCACACCAGGGGGAATGCCTGCGCTGTGTGAACATGGAGCCACGTCTGCCATCCTCCCTTACCACTCTCCTGCCATCCTGCATGCCACGCCGCGGCTGTAATGACAGCAGTCAAAGACATTGCGACAGGGAACGCCCCAAAGTGAGTTAGGGCTCATGCACACGAATGTATTTTCTTTCCGTATCTGTTCTTTTTCCGGACCGTATGTGGAACCATTCATTTCAATGGGTCCGCAAAAAAAAAACGGAAATTACTCTGTGTGCTTTCCGTTTCCGTGTGTCCGTTCTGCAAAAAAAAAATAAAACATGTCCTATTAGTGTACCCATAAGGCCTCATGCACATGACTGTATGTAATTTGCAGTCCGCAAAAAACAGATCCACAAAAAATACGGATGACGTCAGTGTGCATTTCGCATTTTGCGAAACGGAACAGCTGGCCCCTAATAGAACAGTCAGTGGCGTAACTACAACTAACTGGGCCCCACAGCAAATTTTTGAATGGGGCCCCCCCAGAAACTTCCTCGCAACCCTGAACTCACATGCAACCCTCACTCTTTTGGCTAGTCAAGACTGAGCTCTCCCAGAAAAGGCCTGACAGCCACTCCATCCGCTTTCTAATGTCACTGTATATAATGTCATTGTATAATACTGTTGAGGGGGGCCTGACAATAAAATCTTTTAGTCTCCCTCCTGAGGGGGCCCCTTGTGGGTCTGGGCCCCAAAGCAGCTGCTTCCCCTGCTTCCCCTATTGCTACGCCCCTGAGAACAGTCCTACCCTTGTCCGCAACGCAGACTGTTCCTTTTCTGCAGAAAGGAAATACGGACAAACGAAATGCACACGGAGTACCTTCCTTTTTTTTTTTGCGGACCCAATGAAATGAATGGTTCTGCATATGGTCCGCAAAAAAAAAAAAACGGAACTGACATGGAAAGAAGATACATTCGTGTGCATGAGCCCTGACGGACAAGGATAGGACTGTTCAATTAGGGGTCAGCTGTTCCGTTCCGCAAAATGCAGAATGCGGATGCAGAATGCGCAAAATAGATACGGTCGTGTGCATGAACCCTTATCCAGTGCCCTCTAACAGTGACAGCGACCGAGCCCTCAAAACAATGAAAAGCTCCCATAACAGTGCCAGCCACAGTGCCCAGCTACAAAGCCCTCACAGCTGGAAACCCCCTTAAAATGCGAAAAACGTTTACAACCTTTGCATGTGAACCGGAATGTGTCTATTCACTGACAGCAAGCACAAGTCTTGAAAAAAAAAAATTAAACACAAAGCACATTTGAAAGTTACACAACTTTTTATGATCTAGTGATTAAAGGGGTTGTGCAAGAATGGGGGGGGGGGGGGTTTGGCAACCCCCATCATTTGGCTCCATTCTGGACTCCAGTTTGACATCGCCGCAGCCAATCACTGGCCGTGGCAGGGATCGGCTCCCTTACATCATGACAAATAGTCATGGGGATCCAGTCTCCACCACGGCCAGTGATTGGCTGCAGAGATGTAAAACCAGATGTTTATGAGGGAGCCCAGCGGACCATCAAAGGCCAGGTACAGAAGTAGTGGAAAGCCAGTGCCGGGAAGCAGGTAAGTAATCTGCCCTCTACAGGTCCGGTAACGTGGGTGGGTAGAGAGTTTGCCAAAAACCTCCCCCATTCTTGTACAACCCCTTTAAGTTAACTCCGGAAATGCCCTTTAACCCCTTTTTGCACTGCAAGGATGAGAGGTACAGTGCTGTAAATGTATGGTGCAAATATAGGAGATGCTCCCAACTGTGACTCCCCCAACAGGAGATGCGCCAATCCTGGCTGCTTAACCCCTTAGATCCCATGGTCAAAAGCAACCGTTTCGCCTTAGTGGTTTTACATCGGGAGAAAGGAGCTGTCAGCCCATCAGTGCCCCTGTAACGCAGTAACGCAGGGTGCCAGTAACTCTCCATGACAGCCAGAGGCCTAACAGAGGCCCCCAGGCACTGACAGGCAAACGACATTGCAATGTATTATAGAAGAGACTGGTGGATTTCAAGCTCTAGTGGGACTAACGAAAAATGTAATAAATATATTTATAAGTTTATTACAAAATTTTTTTTAAATATAGTGTGTCCTGAAAATAAAATGTATGTGAAATGAACGCAGCTATTTCGAAGTTTAGAAGCCAAAAAATATGTACGTTCTTAAGGGGTTAATGAAATTTATTGGGGTGTCATTTCAAAACAAAAGTAAAACAGAAACATAAAACACAACAGAATACGAAATGACCTTGATTATAACGATGAAACATCACAAATAATAATAACCTAACGTACGACCTTGCCGCGACCTCTACCGCGGACAATTTGTCTATTTCCATTTCTTCCTCTCGGCCTCCCGTAGCGTTTCTACCTCTTATCACACAAGGACAGGTGGCCCCGGCATCTTGGTGAACAGCGCAGGTCCGGGGAGCCACTAATCTCACGGAGCATCTTACAAGGAGCGACATCTGTAAGGCCGGGGATTATTCTTGTACGCTGTGAATGGATTCATGCAGCAACCTGGATAACATGAAACGCGCAGAGGTCGTATCTTCTCCAGCAGTTCATAAGATGGAAAATCCAGCTCTGCGGACACCATTATGCGGCAGGAGACCGCCCGCTGTGTGGTAATTAATAACCCCTTAAGGACGTGGCTAATTTTGGCCTGTAGGACGCAGCACATTTAACCTTGCATTTTTTATTTTTCCTCTGAGCGGGGCCTGGTTTTAACATTTTGGGTGTACAATTATCATTTCTTTCATTTAAATTACCTTAAAGGTTTTTTTTTTTTTTTTACTATGGTCTTTAACAGATATGCTCATGTACTTGCTTACCTAATATACATCTTCCCCATGCCTTTTTTCTCATTTTTTACTCTCCCGACCCATTTTCACCATCTAAACCAATCCCTCTGCTTTGTTTCCATCCTGTATGTAGCACTTCCTGTTGCTGTATCCAACCAAACCCATGATGCACTTCCTCCTTCTTCTGCCCCGCCTATAATACCACCCAGCTAGTTTATAGCTCCTTCCACCCAGCTAGTTACATAGACACTCCCCTATCATTGCCTCTAACAACACCCAGCTAGTTTATAGCTCCTCCCACCCAGCTAGTTACAGACACTCACCTATCACTGCCCCCGCTAGTTTATAGCTCCTCCCACCCAGCTAGTTACATAGACACTCATCTATCATTGCCTCTAACAACACCCAGCTAGTTTATAGCTCCTCCCACCCAGCTAGTTACATAGACACTCCCCTATCACTGTCCCTAACAACACCCAGCTAGTATATAGCTCCTCCCACCCAGCTAGTTAGATAGACACTCACCTATCACTGCCCCTAACAACTCCCATCTAGTTTATAGATCCTCCCACCCAGCTAGTTACATAGACACTCCCCTATCACTGTCCCTAACAACACCCAGCTAGTATATAGCTCCTCCCACCCAGCTAGTTACATAGACACTCACCTATCACTGCCCCTAACAACTCCCATCTAGTTTATAGATCCTCCCACCCAGCTAGTTACATAGACACTCACCTATCACTATCCCTAACAACACCCAGCTAGTATATAGCTCCTCCCACCAGCAAGTTACATAGACACTCCCCTATCACTGTCCCTAACAACACCCAGCTAGTATATAGCTCCTCCCACCAGCTACTTACATAGACACTCCCCTATCACTGTTCCTAACAACTCCCAGCTAGTATATAGCTCCTCCCCCCAGCAAGTTACATAGACACTCCCCTATCACTGTCCCTAACAACACCCAGCTAGTAT
Source organism: Rhinella marina (assembly GCA_900303285.1). Classification (NCBI taxonomy): domain Eukaryota; kingdom Metazoa; phylum Chordata; class Amphibia; order Anura; family Bufonidae; genus Rhinella; species Rhinella marina. Next base: position 23,525 of record ONZH01017705.1, read on the forward strand.
ATAGCTCCTCCCACCAGCTAGTTACATAGACACTCCCCTATCACTATTCCTAACACCCAGCTAGTATATAGCTCCTCCCACCAGCTAATTACATAGACACTCCCCTATCACTGTCCCTAACAACACCCAGTTAGTATATAGCTCCTCCCACCAGCTAATTACATAGACACTCCCCTATCACTGTCCCTAACACCCAGCTAGTTTATAGCTTCTCCCAACCAGCAAGTTCCATAGACACTCACCTATCACTGCCCCGCCCATGGACATGACATCACAGGAAATAAGAAAGAGCTGCATGGACATGGTCATGTGACCACAGCCCAGAACGGGACATAGAAGCAATAAAGGTAAAAGAAATGCAAAATTACAAAATTTCAGTGACCTTCATAAATGAACATTTTATAGGATGTAGATTTATGCCGGAAAATTCCTTTAAAATAGCCGATGAGCTGCGGTAAACGGAGCCACCACCCCTTGTGATGTCGCTATTGCTATTAATGACAGTATCGATGGGTTAAAAAGCCGGGATCAGGGTCAGTTGCAGTTGACTGTGACCCTGCCCCGTGTTTCTGCTGATGGTGGTGGTCCAAGAGGTAGTAACTGATCACTGTGGGCTTTGCCTAAAGACAAGTGGTCAAGGTAGAAATAGTCAAGTTAATTTTTCCATTTACTTGGCCTTCAACTTATGGCCCTCCAAAAAGGCCCAGCATGAGCTGAGTGCAGCAGGAGCAGGGGTGCACCTATCCTTTCTGCTGCCTGAGGCAAAAACTGAAACGGCGCTCCCCCCTCCCCAATGCCAATTTCTTAACCTAACCCCTTCCCTTCAGCCCATGGCCCTTCCGTTGCCCCCCTCTTGCCCCTACCTGGTGCCGCCTGAGGCGACCGCCTCACGTGGCCTCATTGGTGGTGCACCCCTGAGCGGGAGGAGAGAAGAGATTTGGAATGATTACATATTGTCAGAGATCATTCTTGGCCACCTTACAGAAATATTAGCCCCAAGAGAGCAAATATAGCTGAGAGGTAAGAAATTATGGACATCAGGAGAGGGCCTGTACCTGATGGCAGCACTTTTGGCATTTTTTTTTATTTTTGACGGTCCACCCAATAATTTTATCATATAATAATAAATAAGAAACCTCCGGAGCTTGTCAAATGTGCAAATACATTTCAAGATGCTATCTGTGCTAATCCATGACCCCCTTCGTTCACCACTGTACACTCTCCTTCGCTCCCTGGTCTTGAGGGATATCTCCCTTACGCAATGATTGACAGTTTTACGCCTTAAAGTTGCTTCTGTGAAGCCATCATCCACCTACGTTGTTCTGTCTTTTAAATCTTGGTTCCCAAGGCCAAATAGCCTCAACGAATATAATACAAGGCCAATTACCGCAACTGGCTTCGGAGATTTGCTGCATTTTGACCATCTATGAATATTTCAGCTTGCTGAGACGCACGTAGAAAGTTCAGCCGTGACCTGTGTCCTGGAAAACGATGTAAGAGACTCAAGTAGTAATTGACCAAAAGCAACGTAGTAATTGAGTCAACAATGACCTACTGTACTATCTGCAAGTCCCGAATGAAAGAAGCTTTTGCTTGTACTAAGACAGTACATAGCTGTAGTAAATGATGCAGTAAATAAAAAGTACAATATACCGCCTTCTCCTTCCGAAATACCCTCATATATGGATGCAACTAGTGTCTAACCGATGGCTACAGCCAATGTTTTTGGCCACGACTGGTTGAGAACTATGATATTCTATGAAGTCAACCTTCCAATGATGCTCCATACAGATGTCTACACAAAAAGATCTTCGAGATGTTCATGTTCTTCTTCCATTACAACTTTCCTTACAATTCTTTTGAAGAGACACATTCTACATTTTTCAAACGAATAGTTTTGTAACTTAAAAATTAAATTAAAAATTTTGTATAGCCACTGCTATTCGATAAAATATATCTGTATAGCGCCACCTGCTGTTATTTTCCTTATTTCTCTGTCCACCTGTAAGGTCTGTAGGTATGGACAGACATGGACAGTGAGCCCTGACCTAGAACCCAGCTCGCTTTCCCTACCTACTTGCAGTACAAGCCCTGGGTAGCAAGACCGCAACTGGTCGACAGCACTACTTACATGCAGAGACAGACAAACACCACTACTGCACTACTTACATGCAGAGACAGACAAACACCAAGAGACAAAACTACACAAAAACAGGGTCATATGTAAATACGTCAGAACCAGACAGACTATGCAGTACCAAACAAGAGAGAGAGAGTGGTCAGAAGACAAGCCGAGATTAGAACCAAATAGACTACGAAGTACAAAACGAGAGACAGAGAGTGGTCAGAAGACAAGCTGGAGTCAGAGTAACGAGCAATCCTATAAGCACAGGAACCAGGAATACAGCTAGTGTGTCAGAGGCTATCACTGGCACTGGTGTATGGCCAGGAAGGGGTTTACATACAGCACCAAGAGTCAGGATCAGAACCTGATAGGTCCATGACCCGGGGCTCCATTAGTCAGAAACACAAGCACATAAGAATAGATCAACTCAGCAATCAGCCCACTGCTAATCTCCTCCAGCACAGGCCCACTGTGGGGGAGAAACAGAGCATTGCATCCTGTTGCTAAGGATGCTATCTTGTCATCAGGGGGCGTGGCCTAGCAGCACATCTCTCCGGACGGAACCCGGACAGTTAAGTTTGTGACACATCCTCATTGAGGTGGTCGCACATGCTCAGTTTAAATCTTCAAGTGCCACCAGCAATATCTACTGTTAGAAGCTGTGGCAGTTACAAGGAAAGAGCTACAGCAGAAACTACATGCCCCAGCCATACGCATACAGCTCCGATCCTCCTCTTATTCATGCATTTCTATAGTCTTCCATAATGACCACTATAATAAACCAATGGCCTCAAAAGCCGCCCATGATATATTTCCTCAATATATTCTGTAGAAGATGAGCCAAATATAAAAAATGACATAAATAGGATGGAGAAACTTATGGAAGATGGGTGAGAACCAAAGGCCTCTGTTGGGTGAATGGTGCCCTATGGACACATTAGATGTATACTCCGGAAGCCAGTGGCTGTTGGCCATAGACCTTACAGGGAAATTTCCTGGTAGGCCGATGCCCAGGGAGGCGTTAGGTCCTCCTCACGGCCGGCCAGTGTAAGTTTTTGGGGATGTACTTTGTGCTGCTGGCAGTATTTTGTGATGGACTGTGGTATTTGGCTCTGTTGGGTGGTATAATGTGCCACAATATGTTATTGCTGGTCCTGCCTTCCATCAATTTGGACCCAACTACAAAACTGAGGCCACTTTTAGTATTTTTCCAGGGCCACTCTGAATTCCCTGTCCGCCCCTGCCAGAAGCTTTCCAGGGATGTATGGCAAAGGTAGGGCTCAAATGTGAACAGAGAGTAATCCTGGTATCCTGAGGGAACGTGTGGTTCAATGTCATATTCTGCGCACAGATTAAAATATAATTAACGACCATCACAAATGATTTTTTTTCTGCAGGTTTCTAATCCTTTTTTAATAAGGTTCCCGCGCTGGTAATAAGTTGTGAAATGTTAAGATCAGTATCATGACACACTCCAGTGCAATATCCGTATTCGAAGGGTTTGTCTGGTTTAGGGCTCCTGCACATGGACGTGTGCCGGCCGGGCCCACAAACTGCGGGTCCTCAATATACAGGTACCGTCCGTGTTCTCACTGCTTCATGGATGCGGACCCTTTCACTCGAATGGGTCTGCAATAAGGAAGGTCCGGTGCGGAATGCAGGCACAGAACCCCACGAAAGCACTACGGAGCGCTTCTGTGGGGTTCTCTCCATGCCTCCGTGTTCTATACTTTTGCGGTGTCTGCATCCGTTAAATGGGTCTGCATCCCTCTACGGTCCCCAATGCACGGAATGGTCGGCACACGTTCATGTGCATGGAGCCTTAGGAAAACATTTTCAATTGCTACACCAGTACAACTGAAGTTCATTCTGGAGAGTCCCTCATTCTGGACTCTCTGTCTATAGGAGAATTGGTATATCTATACATTACATGGAAGGCCCCTTGATTTCAATAAGATCTGTGTAAAGCCTCATTCACACGTCCATGTCCGTGCTCTAATCCGTGAGCAGGTGGTCAGTGAGGCATCCGTGAAGCTGTCCGTGAAGGATCCGTGTTGGGTCCATGGGTCCGTGTTTTCCATCCTTGTTGCATCCGTGTTTCACTGACACTGAACAGCTGAAAAATAATTTTCAAAGCATCTCTTCTTAAAGAAGAACTCCCGACAAAAATGTTATTCCATGTCCTGCTAGAAATGTACATATGATATAATCTGTAGTGAATGTCATTTTCTTACCAGTGTCTGAATTTTTGACTTATATCATCCTGAAGTTTCTTATCTGTGTCATGTGACCAGCAATTAGACCCACCAACTCACACAGAGACTTATGTGTGGACAGGAAGTCTAATTCTCTATGTATTCCTATGAGACTGAAAGTGAGGCTCCCATAGGAATGAATAGAGCAGTTACTGGCTTTCTGTCCTGGGTCAGTTGGAGGTCAGGGAGTTGGTCACATGACTCAGCTACAATAAGAAGAGAGGTTTTTACTCACAGAAACAGTCACTGATAAGAAAATGACAATCACTACAGATTATATCATGCACCTTTCTAACAGGTCAGAGAATAAAAATTTTTGCGGGAGTTCTTCTTTAATGATCCGCGAAACACGGATGTAACACGGATGAAATCCGTGAGGGATCCGTGGTTTTGACGGACTCATTGACTATAATGGGTGTGAGGGGTCCGGGAACACAAATCAAGATAGCACATGCATCCGTGCTAAAAACACGGACCCACGAACCGTGCTAAAACACTGATGTCTGAATACACACATTGAAATGAATGGGGACAAGTCCTGTCCATGGAGAACACGTACAGCACACGTCCATGAAACACTGACGTGTGAATGAGGCTTAATGCTTCACTTTCCCTCAGGTGGCGCTGTAGGGAAATTGAACACTTACTACCAGGTAGCCAATCGCTGAGGAGCTCAAAGTGGAAACACCCTGTGATCAATTCTGCAAGCTTGGTTCAGTAGGAATGTGGAGGGTCTTGCTGTTATATACAGACTGTTATATACCGGTATAATATAGCACCTGTAGACCCTTGGTGCACCTCAGCTCCTCTGCATTCCTGCATCTGCCGTGCCTCCCGTCCTCCAGGTATCACTGCCTGGCCCTTGTATCCTATACATGCACTGCACCTGCACAGTACATCTCCTTCAGTTTTCTCTGCTGTCAAGATTATTACTGCGCATGCGCCAATTGCAGACTGTATAGCCAGGGGTGCACCATCAAGAGGCCAGGTGAAGCGATCACCTCAGGCAGCAACAGGTAGGGGCAAGAGGGGGGCAGCAGAAGGACCATGGGCAATGAGCGCTTTCATTGTGGCAAAGGGGTTAAGGTTAAGAAATTGGCATGGGGGTGGGGGGGAGTGCTGTTTCAGTTTTCGCCTCAGGCAGCAGAAAGGCTAGGTGCACCCCTGTGTATAGCGCATGCATGGGATTACAGGGCCAGGCAAGGGACAATAATGATGCATGGACCTGTCAGTCAAGGAGAGGGAGCGTAGCAAACAAAGGAAAAAGAAGAAGCTGAGGTGCACCGAGGGGCCTGGGCTCACCCCTTAGTACACTGAAGCTGGAATTTACATATGGAATTGAATATTCTGTGGAATAGCATAACAGATTTTCTTCATCCAGCAGGGTCAACCCTAAAAATCACAGTGTCCGGTTTAATAAGGTCGATCCTGCGTTGATGTCCCGTTTAAAGGAGCTGTCCATTTGGAATATTTTTTCAAGAATAGAAGACTATTCGCAAGGTGTCCTGCTCAGCTACAACCTCTGAGGGGGAACTGGCAACAAATGTACGATTTCTCTGAAGCGCCAATACGCAAGTCTCATTGAAAACAATGGGCAGTTGCAGAGAAAGCTGAGCCTTTATGCCCCTTTCACACGAGCGGGAGACTCGCATGTCTCCCGCAACGCATCTACAGGGCTGGACTCGGCACTGACAGGGATCGCATATAATGCTCTGCGATCCCTGTCCGTGCCGAGTCCAGCCCTGTATATGCGTTGCGGGAGACATGCGAGTCTCCCGCTCGTGTGAAAGGGGCATTAGGTGTAATGGTAACGCCCCCGTTGCTCCTACAGGCTCATTTGCATATATTAAAATGTCATTTTTCTCAGCAATGCGGACACATATGAACATGGGACCAACACAGATGTCTTCAGCTGCCAAGTGCACATGGAACAGGTCAGCCAGTGTCATAGGTACAGAACTGCTGACAGATGCCCTTTAGTAACTCATATAAATTAATATGATATTAATGATATTAGGAATATTATATTATGATATTAATGTTTCCTAAAGATTTTAAAGATTTTATTAAATCCAGACAATGAGATAATGAACATGAAATAATGTGTATATATATATATATATATATATATATATATATATATATATATAAACACTAAAAAGTAACAGTTGCAGAATGTGGTAAATGGTTAAACTCCCGGCCGTGTGTTTCCGCTCTGTAAATAGGCGTCTGTGCGATTTTGTCTCCTGCCATAATGTGGTTTAAATGACAAAAGCTTTACAGCTTCAATAAAAGGCAGGCAGCAGCGGAGCGCTCTCATCACACCAGGGAGGCAGCCTCTTGTAAAGTGTGTCGTCCTGCGTACTGTCACCGCTCTGTGCCCGGCGTCCTCTCCAGTCAGCTGCGCCTGCACCATCATTGATTTTACTATTGATCCTAAATCATTTGCTCTAGTGCCAACTGGATGTCATCTGCAGGCCTGCACCTTTCCTCTGCCCGTCTGCTTTCTCCTCAACACCGCCTGCTGGTTTTGTTTAAGCTGGGGAAGAAAACAGCGCGGTATAGCGCTTATTGCCCTCATTGTTTCTACAAATCACTTCATTGAGTGGCTGGGAAAAGTGCCGTGCCAGGGGCAGCCATTTCTCTAAGCAGGGCCTGCTCTATCATTACCGAGCAATCTACAGTCTCTGGCCTTGGGAAATGCAATGCTGGTCCTAAAATCCCAGGTGTATCGAGATACCACCGTTTATATCATCTGCATGGGTCCCGGGAAAAGGAACCTCCAGCACTACAGCTGTTGTCAAACTACTACTCCTGGCAACGCTCCATTCTCATCTATGGAAATTTCCAGGAATAGGCAAGCAATGCACATGCTGGGAGTTGTAGTTTTAGAAAATCTGGTTTGCAAGAGGTTGCTGATCCATAAATTAAAGAAAAGTTTGTTAAAGCCTTAGATGTAGCAGAACTAAACATGTTACTTTAAAGAGGACCTGTCCCCTCTCCTGACATATCTGGTTTAATAGCTTTATGCATTCCCCATGTAATAACAATTCTGGAGCCTCTATTCTTATGTCTCTATGTTGTGTCATACCTTTATTATTTCTACTAGAAGTTATGAATGAATTGCTAGCAGTCTGCAGTAAGGGTACAGAGGGGAGGTGACCAGTTGGGGGTGTGTCCCTGCACAGACTCACTCTATCCAATCAGTGCTGTCATGTTCAGACTGTGCAGATACACATCCCCAACTGGTTACCTCCCCTCTGTACCCTTACTGCAGACTGCTAGCAATTCATTCATAACTTCTAGTAGAAATAACAGAGGAATAATACAGCATAGAGAGATAAGAATAGATGTTCCAGAATTGTTATTACATGGGAAATGCATGAAGCTATTAAAACAGGCATGTCAGGAGTGGGGAGAGGTCCTCTTTAAGGCAGTGTTCTTCAACTCCAGTCCTCAGGGCCCATCAGCCAGTCGTGCTTTCAGGATTTCCTTTAGTATTGAGAAGGTGATATAATTAGTGTCAGTGCATCAGGACTTACCACAGGTGTTCATTCTGTGGGATATTCTCAAATCATGACCGACAGGTGGGCCCTGAGGACTGGCGTTGAGGAGCATTGCCTTAAAGGGGTTGTCCGGGTTCAGAGCTGACCCCTTCTTCACCCAGGCAGCCTCTCTGAGATAAGCATCAGAGCATTTCACACTCCGATGGTCTCCCTTGCCCTGCACTGAATTGCGCAGGACAAGGGCTTTTTCAGCAGATCCGGTGACATACCGGGTCTCTGCTAGGTGAAGGTTTCCGCCTAACAGTGTTCCTGGTGACGTCACTGGCACTAATGAGTGGGCTTTAGCGCTGCCCTAGCCTGTAAAACAAAAATTTGCACTGCGACATGCGGCATGCTGTGACTGCGACAAGAGAGTAGCACAAAAATCTATCAAAGTTGTTTTTTTGTGCAACTGTCACATCGCAGCATGTCGCAGTGTCACACCATTGACTATTATTACAAAAAATTCTGCACAACATTGGGTTACTTATTGTAACACGGCAAATGTCGTTGTGTAGCCGTATCCTAATTGTCTGTTAAATTGCTCTGTGTAAAAGTACCTTTATAAGGCCGCCTTGGGCAGGGTTCTCACCAAGAGACAGACCCTGTAAATGCTCTGTCATCTCATGATAATGAGATGACACTGCTGACTCTGTCTCAGTCTGTACGACAAAGCTGAAACCTGAGCTGCAGAAAATATGGAAGGTTAACCTATTGCATTCCCTAGAGACCAATATAAAAACTGGACTATTTCAGAAATTTTTTGTGTAAAGATCATTTCAGAAAACAATGGAAAAAAAACAAGACCAAAATGTTTTCCAAAACCAGCACCATGCTTAGTCATGGCTTTGTATGGTCCTACAGCATGAAGCATGTACGAGCACGACCTGTGTGAGGTTTCACTGACTTTTGCTGTTTTATATGAACTATTTCTTAATCTGAACGGTTGAAGTACATATAATATAAAATACTGTATCAAACCTGACAAAAAAACCTAAATAATAAAATGTCATAAAATAACTTACCCAAAGTTATACCTGCATCAGATCAGTAAATTCAGCTTCACTAAGATCACTTCAGGACTCCAAAAAAGTATGCTAGATTCTAGGGAAAAAAAAGAGTAAGTTAGAGCTGTATGTAAATGAAGTGTAATCATCATATAATGAAATCTACAATGTTCTAATAAACCTTATTTCCTTTCCTTATTATTGTCAAGATCTCTGCTGGCTCGCTTTCTACCTGATGCCCCTCTGTCCGCTGTGACGGCCTGAATACATGTATTTCCAGGATAAGGAGCCTCTGGTGATAAAGCTTCAGTACCAGAAATATCAAACAGCATGTCCATCCATATTTAACCAGAATATCCATGTATAATATAAAGCATCACATGGTGGATGAGCACCGGAGCTGCAGATGTGGAGATACCAGGGGGCAGCACAAACAGCCCGGGTCAGTGTTATAGAGAGTGGGCACCCAGGCAGCAAGAAAGGTCAGTTTTACTTATTGCTTTAAAATCCCTGGAGGTCTAAGGTAGTGAAAGGGTGTGTCATTCCAAATCCTCTGGTGGTCTAAGGTGGTGAAAGGGTTTAGCTTACATTCCCTTGTGATCCAGGGCATTGAGGAGGTCAATGGTAAATTCAGTGCTTGTTCTGAGGGTCTTTGTCTGATATTATAAGCTATATTGGCGGTTGGCTCTATAGGGGACACCTGTGGTCTGCACTATAGAGGCATTTGTGGCTGGCAATATAGGGGTATTTAGGGACTGTAACTAAGGCTATAGTGGGCATCTATGGTGGGCATTATAGGAGACAGTTGTAGATGGCATTATTGGGGACATCTTTGGAGGGAATGAGAATATCTGAGGAAGGAACTCTTGAGGGTATTGTTGGCACACTCTAAGGGGTAGTTATGGTTGCCATAATAATGGGGCATTTAGGAATGAAATGAGGGCATCTATGGCAGGCAATATAAGGGTCACACCCTGTCACGGGAAACTCAAAGATCAACTCTGAGGACCAATATAAAATCAATGGAAGTTTGAATGTACAGCTCAAAAATGTGTTGCTTTTTTCTTTTTGTTCTTTTTTTCTCCTCTTTGGAGATATTACATGCCAGGAATCTCCCTTTCCTTCCCTTCTCCATTTGGTCCTTCCCCCACCGGGGTGTATGGCCCTGTGTTTCTGTATTCACCCCCTATACAATAATCTCAATATACACTATGGATACTTTATTCTTTAGAATTTCATATTGTACACAACAATGTTCCATTTCCTGTTACAGTTTGTCATTGCTATATAATGTCCTTTTTATTGGATCTTTGCAATAAATGTATTTGAACAACAAAAGTGTGTTGTTTATGGTGCTGATTTTGGTGCAATTCTTCCTTAACCCCTTCCTGCCCGATGACGGCTAATCCCGTCATGGGGAGGGGCCGCTTGCCGCCCCATGACGGGATAAGCCGTCATAGACTGTAACGGTCACAGTGCTAACTGTGACTGTGACATACATGTGACACCGGCTGTCATAGACAGCCGAGCGTCACAGGAAGCTGACAATGGGACCAATCGGTGGTCCCCACGTCAGCGATCGCTGTGATTGGTCAGTCAAATATGACAGACCAATCACAGCTTCTGTGTACTATAACGCCGGTTATAGTACACATAAACAGGTCCGATCTCCTCAGAGTGTTCCTGAGAGAGATTGGAGCATTACTGTGTAAAAATCAGAGGCAGGCAGTGAAGAAAAGAAGACCCCAGAGCCCCCCATCGCGCCCCAATACACCCCAGCCCACCCCACAGTCCTCCTCCCGTCCTCCCTGTAGTGTGATCCCCTGTCAGTAAGCAGCACAACACAGCGATTGTGAGCTGAGCTGTGACTGCTTAATCCCAGACCCCCCCCAGTGTCCAGATCCCCCCCTCATCCCTCAAGAGCACCCCCGTCATATAGTCCATATCCCCCATCTGTGTCCCCCCCAGGATCCAGTAGCAGCACAGCTCAGTGGTGAAAAGCTGAGCTGTGTCTTCTTTGTCAGGGATCCCCACATAAGTAACCTCACCCCCCCCCCCATCTCTCCCCCCATACCTCCGTGAGCACCCCAGGTTCCAGCAGCAGCACCCCGGCCGGATCCAGCAATAGCAGCACAGCTCAGTAGTGAGAAGAAGAACTGAGGTGTGTCTGCCTAGTTCCCCAGGGCTAGCGTTAGGGACCAAACGGCGCTCTTTCCTTGCCAAGCCCTCCTGCGCATCTGTACAGCATTTTACATCCACATATGGGATATTCCCGTACTCAGAAGAAATTGCTTAACAAATATTGTAGGACTTTTTCTTCTTATATCCCTTAGAAAATGTAGAATTTGTGGCTACAACAACATATAAGTGTAAAAAATCAGATTATTCATTTTTACAGGCTATTTATGGGTTATTCCTGTGAACCAACTATAGGGTTAATAAACTTAAAAAATCTTGTTCTGAGTACTTTCGGGGGTGAAGTTTTTAAAATGGAGTCATTTATGGGGTTTTATAACATGCAGGCCCCATAAATCCATGTCAAAACTGGGCTGGTCCCTCAAAAAAACAGATTTTGAAATTTTGGTCAAAATTTAGAAAATTGCTACTAAACTTTGAAGCCCTGTAATGCCTTGAAAACATAAACGTACAGAATTTTATTTTCTCTACATAAAGAAGACATATTGCTAATATGAATATATATCTAATTTATGTGGTATCACTATCTTCCTTAGAAGCAGAGAATTTCAAACTTAGAAAAATGCTATTTTTTCCAATTTTTCATGAAATCGTGGAATTTCCAACAAGGAAACACTGCAAATATCAACCCAAAGCTATTACTAAAATAAAGTAGAATATGTCACGAAAAAACAATCTTGGAATCAGTCGAATCGGTGAAAGAATCCCAAAGTTATGAATTAATAAAGTGACACATGGCAGATTTAAAAAATGTGGCTTCGGCATTAAGTGTAAGGGTAGCTTCGTCCTTAAGGGGTTAAAATGAGATCCAAAAAACACTTAAAGAAGAACTCCCGCAAAAATTTTTATTCTCTGACCTGTTAGAAAGGTACATGATATAATCTGTAGTGATTGTCATTTTCTTATCAGTGACTGTTTCTGTGAGTAAAAACCTCTCTTCTTATTGTAGCTGGGTCATGTGACCAACTCCCTGACCTCCAACTGACCCAGGACAGAAAGCCAGTAACTGCTCTATTCAGTCCTATGGGAGCCTCACTTTCAGTCTCATAGGAATACATAGAGAATTAGACTTCCTGTCCACACATAAGTCTATGTGTGAGTTGGTGGGTCTAATTGCTGGTCACATGACACAGATAAGAAACTTCAGGATGATATAAGTCAAAAATTCAGACACTGGTAAGAAAATGACATTCACTGCAGATTATATCATGTACATTTCTAGCAGGACATGGAAGAAAATTTTTGTCGGGAGTTCTTCTTTAAGAAACAGCCACTCATTTAAAAAAAAAAGCAACATCCACATACAAAGAGGTACAGAACCTCAGATTTTGACCCGATGATGCAGGGACTGTGTGAAGTGTGGCATGTGGTCGGTCTATGTGGTCGGCCTCAGCGTTTGTGTGGAATGCAGGGTAACATCTCATACAGCTTTGATTATCCATATGTAGGCTCGTTCCCATTAACCCAGTGTATAACAGGCTCGTCAGTCTATACATCGTATGGCATCTGCAGTGATTAAAGCTTCTTTCCGCGTTCTGCCTGGTCTGGGCGGAGAGTCTCCCATTTTGCTGACTTGAGTTCATTATTCCCTGTTCCCTGTGTCATGCAGGGGGGAGCACTGATGCTGAAATTTTACATTGAGCTGATCCGACTTTTCAGAGTCAGTCTCATAGGATTAGGTGTTACAGATAGATCCAAAGGCAAGGATGAGATTTTAACATTCTTGGCTCTGACGTGACTGGAAGTAAATCTAATATAATACAGCATGCGGTAACCATACAGCAACACAGTGAACAGAACGCCAGGACTGTATGGACCATAAAAGGCAAACTAGGCTCAGGCCTAGGGCACTGCAGTTTAAGGGGCATCATGGAAATTGTAGCACATTCATCATTACCTGACTGAGTGTAGTAGGTGCCCCTATGAAGAGGAGCCTATATCTTAATAGGAAGAGGAGGTTACCACCCCGACCTCTACATTGGGGAAAGTCATAGGAAGCAGCAAATAATATTCTGCTCTCCATCGGCACAGTTCATCGTCAGACTGGTGGGGGTCCGACTACCGGCAACCCCGCCGATAAGCTGTTTAGAGAGGCTGTGGTGCTCCAGTTAGCGCTGCAGCCAGGGGTGCACCTAGCCTTACTGCTGCTTGAGGCAAAAACCGAAACAGCACCCCCCCCCCAATTTCTTAACCTTACCCCTTTGCCACAATGAAAGCACCCATTGCCTATGGCCCTTCTGCTGTCCCCCCTCTTGACCCTACCTGGTGCTGCCTGAGGCGATCGCCTCACCAGGCCTCATTGGTGGTGCACCCCTGGCTTCGGCCTCTTCCTAGACCAGTGATGTCACGTTCACCGTCACATGGTCTATTTGCAGAAGAGTCCCTTTCAAGTGAACAGGTTTGGGCTGCAATACCAAGCATGGTCACTATACAATGAACGGAGCTGTGTTTGGTATGTTTTGAGGAGGCCGCAGTGCTCACCGGAGTGCTGCAGCCACTTCAAACAGATGATCGGTGGTGGTGCCAGGTTGGCCAGTCCCACCAAAATCAGTGGGTTTGGCCAACATGTATCTAATACGCATGGTTTTTGTCTAACTTTGTGCTACCTATGGGTTACCTACTTGACTACCTACCCTTTCTGCCATGGTGCTATAGGTTCTGGACCAGGGGAGGACTGGGAACTTAAAGTGGCCCCATTTTAAAGTTGGGTCCAAATTGATGGAAGGCAGGGCCAGCTATACCATATTGTGGCACATTATACCTCCCCAGCAGAACCAAATACCACAGTCCGTCACAAAATACTGCCAGCAGCACAAAATACATACCCAAAAATTTCCACTGGCCGGCCGTGAGGAGGGCTCAGGCAGCCCCCTGGGCATCGGCCCACCAGGACAATTCCCTGTAAAGGTCTATGGCCATATCATTTCATATAGTGGTAAAACTAAACAGAAATTATAAAAAAAAAATCCAAAAACATATCTACATAGGATGCCTTCAGTTCCCCCTTTGTGCCCAAGGATTGTTTGGAGAAAAAGACGTAACATGAGAAATGCACCCTTGTTGTATCCATCCTGTCAGCCCTACATATAGGACCATCCCTAGACATGGTCGACATTGATGAGCCCACCTTGAGGTTTTCCAAATAATTTTCCATCAAAATTACTAATAAGGCGGCTCTTCTAGCTCCCTGAATAGATACTTTCCCCCCATTATTTGGGATGCAATGGACCAAAGAGTAACAAGGACCAATAGCTGGAACCACATTATCCAGATCTCCACACACTTATGGGGACCTCAAGGTGCCACCTACATTCATTACAAGTGCCGAGGCAAGTACTGACCAACTGTTTTCCAGAATGATGGAGACAGGTGGCAATTTCACCTCAGCAGCGAAGTAGTAATATATCTTCATTTTTTCTCTTTCACTAATGAGACTGTGCAGGACGCCAGGAGATCTGCCCTGGGACTTGATGTTCTCCTTGAAGTTACTCAACTTCAATCCCAATAGAATAAAAGATGTAACTAAAACAGCTAAAAAGTTCTGATGGAGAATCCTCTTAGAAGTGGTGATGGTTCTTGTTATTATATAGCGCTCATTACGAAGATACCAGCATGTGACAGCTGTGAGGCCAGATGGAAGAGAATGACTTATAAGACGCAATATGTCAACACGGACGCGTTGCTATTCTACTTCAAGCCTGGCTCCATATTTGTTTTTGGAAAATATATTTTTGTGATCTTGCCGATAGAGGTTTTGTCTGCTTCACACTTAAAGGAGTATTCCTGTCTAAAACATTTATCACCGTCTCACTGGATAGGTGATAGATATCAGATGACTAGAGGTCCAACCTATGCTCGACTGTTTCTATCAAGTCCCACCAATCTGTCACGTGTCACCTATCCAGTGGAAGACAGCTTTAAGAACAGACTACAAGGAACATTTGCCAGGCGTCAGACTGAGGGTCCTAGGGTCTAAACGAGTAAATGACACCATCTATCTATACAGAACCTGTGCATGTCCATAAAGGACATAATGTCAGTAATAGAACTAGACCCTAGTGGTCAATGACTGGCTCCAAAGTCATCCCCAACGGATCCGCAGTTTGTGGACTGCAAAACACTCATGCACACAAAAGTATTTTGTTTCTGTGTCTGATCTGTGTTTTGCTTGCGGGCCTATATGCTGAACCATTGACTTCAATGGGGCCGCCAAAAAAACGGAAATGACTCTGTGCGCATTCCGTGGCTGTATGTCCGTTCTGCAAAAAAATAGGATTTTGGGGGTGCTATCTCTCCTTGGGGAGAGAGCCCCTTAATCGACATAAGGAGTCTTATAGGCCACACATGCTCCTTTGGAATTCTGGGAAACAAAGGGATGCAAATGAGCTCTTAACAAGCTCCGCCTCTAATGCCAGCAGGTGTAAGGCAGCTATACTCTAAGTCAATGTTCGACCCTTTAAATAAGCTGTGAGACAAGACTTGAATATTAAAGAATGGACAATATTGCATGGTTTGAGTGTTTCCTATTGGAATAAAAGGACACATTTTTTTCACCGCAAGGCGTGGATGCTGTCTCCATTCTTCAATATTGTCTGATCTTTGGAGTCGTTCGGATTGGACTCCATCAAGGGACGCGCATCCTGTGTATCACAGTCAGCCACTCAAGACAGGTGCTGTATCGCTTTTTTCTTGTTAAATGGATATTAAAGAAGCCAGCATCTCATCTGCAGACGGCTGTTTTGAGTGATTGCCCCTCATCAGTGCAGAGCAGAGATTCTTACCAGAATTCCAGAGGAGTACGAATGGCCTATACGTCTCCTCACGCTGAATAAAGCGCTCTCTCCTCAAGGAGAGATAGTACCCCCCAAATCCTGACAGGCCTCTCACCCAGTTAAGCCAGTACTCTCTGCTCTTCAGATGAGATGCTGGCTTACTTAATATCCGAGTCATGTTTCAAGATTGTTAAGAGCTCATTCGTATCCATTTTCTTATAGAACATGTCCTATC
Organism: Rhinella marina; assembly: GCA_900303285.1. Lineage (NCBI taxonomy): Eukaryota > Metazoa > Chordata > Amphibia > Anura > Bufonidae > Rhinella > Rhinella marina. Next base: position 39,660 of record ONZH01017705.1, read on the forward strand.
ATTGTCTGCATTACGGACAAGGATAGGAGTGTTCTATTAGGGGCCAGCTGTTCCGTTCCACAAAATACGGAATGCACACGGTCATCCATATTTTTTGCGCACTGCAAAATACATACGGTTGTGTGCACGAGCCCTTAGTGTGTCAGAGCCTGGATGTACCAGAGAATTCATGGGTACTCTGATGGGCCAGTCCAGCCATGCCTTTGCCTGTACTAAAAGTTAACTGGACCTTTTTAGTCCTCGAGTCATTCTGTTCGGCCATTTCTAAGATGTATTTGGTATTGGAAAGCCCTTGAACAAAGGAACTATCCTACTGTGCACCGAACTGAGATCATTAGATAACGTTTTGTTGTCAAGTATGTAATAAAAAATTCCTCCATGTCATGCGTGTAAGGCAAGAGATAATTTTGCAAGGTGTCTCCATTCTAGACAGCAGGAGGGGGTGGCATTTTGACAAATCTCTGCACTTGACCCTCTGTATATAAAAGAAGGGGAAGCCTCTTTTTACTCCAAGATATCACCAAGCACCTATGGTATAAGGGTGATCATCCCCATAAGATGGCTGCAGGCAGAACCCAGTATCACTCCCGATCGACCCACACACGCATGCCCAGCCAAGCTTGCAAGTGCTTTCAGTAGGAAAAGAAGAGGAATCCACTGTCACACCTCTAGTGATAAAAGGATCAGGCATCTTAATATCCTACTGTCCGATGCTTCTTCTCTTCACCCCCACCCACATTAGATGGTTGTCGGTCGCACAAAATTAGTGGTTTGCAACAATTGCGTATGGCCGGCCATAGGCAAGACTGGTTCAAAGATCTGTAGAAGTCCCTGGCCGAAATATTTAGGGGCCCCTCCCTTTTGCAAGAAGTGAGACAGTAAGGCTACTTTCACAGAAAAAAAAATAATTTTCCGTTTAGTCAGGGGTGCACCACCAATGAGGCGGGGTGAGGCGATCGCCTCAGGCAGCACCAGGAAGGGACAAGAGGGAGGCAGCGGAAGGACCATGGGCATGCCGGATCTCACTACCGGAATTAACAACGCAAGAGTGAAAGTAGCCAAAGGTCTCTCTCACACAAACAATACAGATTGGCTCCTGATGCGTTCAGTAAAACTCGCACCATTTTGCAAGCAAGTTCAGTCAGTTTTGTCTGCGATTGCGTTCAGTTTTTTCTGCGTGGGTGCAATGTGTTTTGATGCGTTTTTCACGCGCGTAATAAAAAACTGAAGGTTTACAAACCACATCTCTTAGCAACCATCAGTGAAAAACGCATTGTGTCCGCACTTGCTTCAGGATGCAATACGCTTTTCACTGAAGCCCCATTCACTTCTATGGGACCAGGGCTGCGTGAAAAACGCAGAATATAGAACATGCAACGCAACTGATGCGTGAAAAAAACGCTCATGTACACAGACCCATTGAAATCAATGGGTCAGGATTCAGTGCGGGTGCTATGCGGGTGCTTTCACACTAGCGAGTTTTCCGCGCGGGTGCGATGCGTGACGTGAACGCATAACACCCACACTGAATCCTGAACCATTCATTTCAATGGGTCTGTGTACATGAGCGTTTTTTTCACGCATCAGTTCTGCGTTGCATGTTCTATATTCTGCGTTTTTCACGCAGCCCTGGTCCCATAGAAGTGAATGGGGCTTCAGTGAAAAGCGTATTGCATCCTGAAGCAAGTGCGGACACAATGCGTTTTTTTACTGACGGTTGCTAAGAGATGTTGTTTGTAAACCTTCAGTTTTTTATCACACTCGTGAAAAACGCATCAAAACGCATTGCACCTGCGCGGAAAAAAACTGAACAACTGAACGCAATCGCAGACAAAACTGACTGAACTTGCTTGCAAAATGATGCAAGTTTTCCTGAACGCATCCGGACCTAATCCGTCACGCTCGTGTGAAAGGAGCCTAATACCGCCATATTACTGACTCAATAGGACCACCATACTATGTGAAATAGCAATACCATAGGGAGCCCACATCATTGTGCCTACAGTAGTCATATAGTGAATGCATACACAAAGCACGTGAGAACCTAAATAATACCGCCATATAGTGCCAAAGTAATACCACTGCCAGAACCAAATGTAAAGCAGGTGACATCTGGGTTAGATGAGATGGTTTAGACCCCGGGGGCAAATACCTCTTTGTCTCACTAGATGTCGGTTTATTGCTCCTTTAGATACACCCGGGCTAATCCTCAGAATAAGGCTTGAGGATATAGGAGTGAATTAAGTAAGAATTTAGTCTCTCCTGGAGTATTAAGTGGAAATGCTCAGCTGTGAGCAAACTGCAAGAGATACATATTCCTCTCTGCCAGATAATCCGTGTGCCCTTGGCACCGCTCTTCCTGAATACTGATGAGACGAGAAGCCTGGAGATGGCATTTTTAGAAAACAGATCTATACACCTTGGACCTTTTCCTGCTGTCACGTCAGACGCCGAGCTCGGCTGCTGAGCCCCTTGGAGGTGTTGATGAAGTCCCTACAGTCACATCCATGTCAGGAAGAATTCTCCAGCGAATCCTCCGTGACACTGACCAATGAGAATGTGTCTGCGTGGATGGGAGCCGGGCTCGGTAATTACAGGCTGAGGGGGGGGGGCAGGGGGGGGATGGAGGGCAACTCTCAACAGACACAGCGCATTAACGTCAGCGTTATGGAAGGGATATTTCTGGAAAACAAAACGGAGCGGGCCAAGCTCAGGGCTGACAATATATGTTCACATCTATATTAAAGTTATAGGAGTCCTGTCTCATGTGTCAACCGCGTCCTGGTTTAAAAAAAAATAAAAAAAATGTTGAAATTCAGTAAATGATCCAAATATATACGGCCGCGTCGGACTTTTTGCAGCAAGGTTTTTCCCATTTTAACCATCACGCTACACATGCACACAACCATATCCATTTTGCGGATAAGGATGCAGTCTGTCTGCCGTCCGCGTTTTTTTGCAGACCCATTGGGTCCGTATTTTGCACATCTGATCTGTGTGCTTTCTGCACTCGTATGTCCGTTTCACAAACAGTTGGAACATGTCCTATAGGCCTCATGCACACGACCGTATGTATTTTGCTGTCTGCAAAAAAACGGATCCGCAAAAAAAAATGGATGACGTCTGTGTGCATTCCGTATTTTGCGGAACGGAACAGCTGGCCCCTAATAGAACAGTCCTACCCTTGTCTGTAATGCGGACAATTATAGGACATGTTCTTTTTTTGGCGGAATGGAAATACGGACGTACGGAAACAGAATGCACACAGAGTAACTTCCATTTTTTTTTTTGCGGACCCATTAAAATGAATGGTTCCGTATACGGTCCACAAAAAAAAAAACGTAACGGACACGGAAAGAAAATACAGTCGTGTGAATGAGCCCTTACCTGGAGGACACCTGGAAGTCAATAAAGTCGGATGCAACACAGATGGTATTTGTATTTTGCGGATATTCAATTTGCAGACCACAGAATACATACAGTTGCGTGCATGAGGCGGTTTTTAGGACCCAGCGGGTCGCACATATACAACTTAATTACACTGTACATCCCTGTAGGAGAAAGTTGTAATATAATTACCGTTCCAAAAGTTGAAGGGATCGCCTCAAGTAACACTTCTCTTCTGAAAATCCAGCTTCCGTCAATGTGACATCCTGTATCAGGTGTAAGGTGAGGGACTATGGATTAGACACCCATCACCCAAACCACCACTAGACCAGATAAAGTATGAGTCTGAATCTTACAGTGGACACCTATACCCACAAGTGCCACTATACAGTCAGTTTATTTATTTTATGCACTTATCCTATATTCTGCATCACTTTACAGACATTAGCATCATGCTGTCCCCAATGGGGCTCACAATCTAAGTTCCCTATCAGTATGTCTTTGGAGTGTGGGGGAGGAAACCCACACAAACATGGGCAGAACATACAAACTCCATGCAGATGTTCTCTTTGGTCAGACACGAACCTAGGACCCCAGCGCTGCAAGGTACCAGTGCTAACCACTGAACCACCGTGCAATCATCCAACCTGCCTCCATACCTCCTCAACTGGTGCCAGAATCTAAACTTAAATTTGCTGCTACTGGATGTACCACAATTTATATTTTGTACTAAGAAAGAGAGACTTTTATTCTTTTACTTCTGGCCTGATTCGTCAAACTACATCTGCACTGCACCGATCCCCAGGGAGCAATGGTTTGAGGGAGTACACCTCATCAGGGCCACTACCACTCCCATCATCTGCACCAGCTCCTGAGGGGTTTGCTGCACATGTATAGAAAGTTAATACAAGGCACTTACTAATGTATTGTTATTATCCATATTGCTTCCTTTGCTGGCTGGATTCATTTTTCTATCACATTATACACTGCTTGTTTCCATGGTTACAGACCACCCTGCAATCCATCGGGGGTGGTTGTGCTTGCACACTATAGGAAAAAGCTTTCCGTACAGTGTGCAAGCACGACCACCACTGATGGATTGCAGGGTGGTCATAACCATGGATAGGAGCAGTGTATAATGTGATGGAAAAATGAATCCAGCCAGCAAAGGAAGCAATATGGACACTCACAATACATTAGTAAGTGCCTTGTATTAACTTTCTCTACATGATAAATGTCATTTACTGAAGTGAGACTACTCCTTTAAGTGTCAGTCATCACTGTACGGTAGTTCTAGTATTATATGCATGAAGGAGGGAGGTCAGCATGAACATTGTTGTTTCCCCCATGGAATAGTGATTGTGCACATAATGGATCGTGTGAATTGAATCACTTTTTCAATGTGACTATTATCAGCAAGGCATGCTATATTTGTTGCTGCAATATATAGGTCTCTGTTTGCTGACAGTGAATGGAAACAATGTTACTTAGGGTCCCTTTACACCAGGGATGCTCAACCTGCGTCCCTCCAGCTGTTGCAGAACTACAACTCCCAGCATGCCTGGACAGCTTACAGCTATTAGCCTACAGCAGGGCATGGTGGGAGTTGTAGTTTCACAACAGCTGGAGGGCCGAAGGTTGAGCATCCCTGCTTTACACGGTATGATGGACTGTAGCAGGCGATTTCAGGAAGGAAGCGTTCCTTCCCGACACTTGCCTGATCATCAGTGAAGGAGACTGCTGCAATTACATGCAACGATCTCCTCCTCAGTGTGGGGAGTGATCACTAATGCCATTGCTCTTCCCCATACTGAATCATGTTTGCTGCTGATCATGCCGTCTTAACCGCCTCTGCTGCCGGCAAACGATGATTCCGGTGACCACACCAACCATCTTATTACTGCTGCGCTCGTTCATCGGGTAATCGGTGGCACCTTTACACTGGCAGATTATTACAAATGAGCGTCATAAAAACGTTTTTTCTTTCCGATAATCTGCCGGATTATCCGGCAATGTAAAGAGTCCAGAACATGTAAAACCAACACAAGACTACAACTCACTTAAAGAAGAACTCCCGCAAAAATGTTTATTCTCTGACCTGCTAGAAAGGTGCATGATATAATCTGTAGTGATTGTCATTTTCTTATCAGTGACTGTTTCTGTGAGTAAAAACCTCTCTTCTTATTGTAGCTGGGTCATGTGACCAACTCCCTGACCTCCAACTGACCCAGGACAGGAAGCCAGTAACTGCTCTATTCATTCCTATGGAAGCCTCACTTTCAGTCTCATAGGAATACATAGAGGATTAGACTTCCTGTCCACACATAAGTCTCTGTGTGAGTTGGTGGGTCTAATTGATGGTCACATGACACAGATAAGAAACTTCAGGATGATATAAGTCAAAAATTCAGACACTGGTAAGAAACTGACATTCACTACACTAGTTAGAGTTTGCAGCTACTGGCTGTAAGCAACAATGTCTCTATTCACTTACAAGCAGAGATCTTGAAAATGGAAAGGGACTGAAAAGCAAATTGGGGGTCATTTATTAAGAGTGTCTGTGTACCTTTTACTTTGCTGTCACAAAATGCGCTCATTTATCTACCTCGTCATAAATTTGACGCATCTTTGGTGGACCTTGTGCCTACTGGAAAATCTACATCAGCCAGGGGCAACTTTTACGCCTTTTTCCTGGGTAAAATTCGTAAATTTGCTGGAGTCCGCCATGCCCCTGCCACTCCCTCGACATTCCTATGTATCGAACGCAGTGTAAAAACGCCCTTGTGACAAATAATGTTGTGCAAGAATTTAAAAAGTTGCAAATTTTACGCCAAAAAATGGTGTAAAAGTGTTCATAAATGACCCCCAATGTATTTGAAAGTTAATGCAAAACAGGCAGACTTGCCATTCAGCTACTCTGGAAAGCTGGGTGTCAGGAGGGAGCTATAAAGGAGGACAAGCTGTTCGTCACCCAGCTTTGCTACAGACAGAGCAATGCTTTGATTTCGCAGGCAGCGGGGGGAACGTATAATTAAAGCTTGTGAATTGGGACTTGTCTTCGGGTACGTGAAATATGAAGTCTTGTCAGTCTCCAGTCCCAGCATGCAGCATGTTGTCATCTCAGCCGTCATCTGGAGGAAGGTCTCACAGGAGCAGACGACGCACGGGCGGACAGACTCAGACGGAGACTCTGCGAGGATCAGAGATGTTTTTGTTGGAGGGCGACCCTGACACCGAGTAGAGGCCGCAGACACCCCAACATGAGTACAAGGAGTGTGCCCCAATCTGCCCACAGTCACACCACATGGGAGAAAACATCAGGATCATCTCCAGAGAGATATCCTATCATGTGTGATACTGCTGAGCTGCTGTATTTAAGACAATCCCTTTTATACTGTCTGCTGAGCTGCTGTATCTAATCCTATCCTGTGTGATACTGTTTACTGATGATTCTGAGCCTATCATGTGTGATACTGCGCTGCTGATCCAGGGTATCTAAGCCTATCATGTGTGATACTGTTTACTGATGATTCTGAGCCTATCATGTGTGATACTGTGCTGCTGTATCTAAGCCTGTGCTGCTGAGCCATTGTATCTAAGTCTATCATGTGTGATACTGCGCTGCTGATCCAGTGTATCTAAGCCTATCATGTGTGATACTGTTTACTGATGATTCTGAGCCTATCATGTGTGATACTGTGCTACTGTATCTAAGCCTGTGCTGCTGAGTCAGTGTATCTAAGTCTATCATGTGTGATACTGCGCTGCTGAGCCAGTGTATCTAAGCCTATCATGTGTGATACTGCACTACTGAGTTGGCGTATCTAAGCTCATCATGTAAACTTGTCTTCTGAGCCAGTGTATCTAAGCCTATCATCGGATATACTGCTTGCAAAGCTGCTGCATTTAAGTCAACCATGTGCTGTGCTGCCTGATGAGCCAATGTATATGAGTCTGTCATGTGTGATACTGTTTAATGAGATGGTGTATCTAAGCCTATCATGTGTGGTACTTAATCCCTATTTACTGCAGGGGAGGGGAGCAATAGATGAAGCCACTGCGGAACCAGTCAGTGGGCATGGTGTTTGGTCACTTAGTGGTTTGGCCTTGGTTCTGTACCATATTGATGCCAGGATGCCCTCAATCATTATATGGTTATTACTCTTTTGTGGGGGAGGCAGCAGAGAAACCATCCAGGCTGGGATGGAAATTACAACATCAAGGAAAATGTGTCATCGTCAAAGTTGAACGGTTTCCCCCTGACATCACCCACCTTCAGCTGGCACCAACTGTGCTCACCAATACCAAGTCCAATGAATAACACTGACAGGAAAGCAGTGATTTAGACTTCCCTCACATGCACAGGGGTCTAGGAAGCTGAGATATGAGGAGTTGTTTGGACATGGACGGAACATGGCGGTCACCAGTTGTTTACTTCACAAGGTTGATTCTGGGTAATATATTTTGGTAATATATATTTATGCATTGTCTAGGGGGTACTCTTCCTCATTATGGAGAGCGCCTACTATGCATAGTATGTGTATGGAGTATTGTAGGCCACTGGGGTCACTGAATTTTTTTTTAAAAAATGCAATTCAAGTACAAAACGAATCTATTCGAATGAAATATGCTCAAATTTTCCTGCTCTGGGATTCTGGGAAAGATATTCAAATTAGCTTTGCTGATGCCAGCAGATGTAAAATGTGCTAAATTTCATATATTTTCCTAGAAACCCAGAGGAGCATTGACTGGCCTACAATACTCTTCATGCAAAAAAATAAATAAATTCAATTCAAGTACAAATCGATTCTATCCGAATGAAATATGCTCCAATTGTCCTGCTCTGGGTTTCTGGGAAAGATATTCAAATTAGCTTTCCTGATGCCAGCAGATGTAAAATGTGATAATTTTCATATATTTTCCCACAAATCCAGAGGAGCGTAGACTGGCCTACAATACTCTTCATGCAAACTTGGTGGTCTCCATAAGAAGAAATAGTATCCCAACCAAGACCTCTCAGGCAGCCAACCAAAGTTTCTTTGTTCTGTTTAGTAAAAGGGTACTTACCTATATCCTAGTATGAGACACTCTGTTTTCCTTTCATTTTGGAAAGAAGACTAGCTTGAATTATGTGGGGACACAAGCGCAGCAATAGATTTAAAAAAATCCTACTCTTTTTCAATCTGTGCTTTTTCATAATAAGATTTTCTTTTTATCTATTGCTTTGCTTCTGTCCCCACTTAATGTTCGTCTCTCTCTTGTCCCAGAGTCTTTCCAGAGAGTATTATATACCAACTTCCAGGACAATTAGAGCATATTTCATTCGGATAGAACTAATTCGTACTTCAACTGAATTTAAAAAAAAAAAAAAAATCAGTGACCCCAGTGCTGCTAGCCACTGAGCCACCATGCGGTGTATGCTTATGTAAATCTGGACATACCCTTTAAGAGATCACTGTGTAGCTTTAATATCAGATTTAATATCAGATGTTCTGTCAGCGTTAAAGGGGTTATGCAGGAATTAATAATGATGACCTATCATCACATTGGCGGGGGTCCAAGTCTCGGCAAGCCATAGGTCAGGCTGAGCTGCAACTAAGCCATGTGACCGATTTATGGTGACGTCACATGGCATATGAAGAGGTCTTGGCCCTTATGGTGTGCTGATCGACAGGGGTCCCGGGTGTCAGACCCCTACCGATCTGATATTGATGAACTATCCTGAGGATACGTCATTAATATAAAGTCCCAGACAACCCCTTTAAGCCTCATGTACACAACCATTAGCTGCTAAAGGACTTCAAAAACATCCTTCCACGCTTACTCGGCTATTCTTCGAGGTCACACAGTAGTGAATTGAGAGAGTTGTGAATGCACAGACACCTATCGATTCACTAACGGGGTCACACTCTTGAGACAAGAGTGGGTTCCAGAGGTGGGGTCTGCACCTATCAGATATTTATGATATATCCTACGGATACAGCATAAATGCCCAGATGAAATAACCCATTTAACGTCAAAGGGAAATGTGTAATGCTTTATTTCCCCTGTGGGGGTGCTGCAGGGAAACTGGACACTTGATGCCATTTCCCCCCACAGATGACAGCTGAAATCCCACCAGTGGTGCACCCTGCACCCGCCAGTGGAAAACCCCTTTAAGAACATGGCAGCAGGTACCCGCTTATATACAGGTCCACAGCCTCCATTGTCCTGGAGAGGCTTTTAATGAGAAGATTAGATATCAGGTAGGTGGATGTGCTCCGTCATGGTGACCAGCTGAAAACCAACAACAGTGCGGGATGGTTGAGGTTTGTACAGCGTGACTCCATTGTCCTAATCTCCTGCTCTTTCACACTTATCAAACTTAAACAAAGCCCTTCTGACGCCTCCCTGCCGCTCATTACCAAGGCCGGAGGAGACCTTCATCAGGGCCAAAAACTAAAGAATAATCTACAGTGGTGGATCAAGTCCAAAGTGGTCTTAAGATAGCCATAAACCTTCAATAGCTGTCGGCGAGATGCTCATTAAGCTGGCAGATATTCCTTCTGACTCCACTTTAAACATGCATGCTTGGTTCACCCGAGCATGCATGTATCCTCAATGGCAAGGAAGGAGAGAGCCACCTCATGCCAGAACAAAAGTTTGGGTCGTTGAAATTCAACTCGCCCGATCCTTCCTTCCCCAACAAGCAACAGGTTCAATCGTCGACAATCTAATATATGTGAGGGTCTTCAGTCCACCTTTAAAGGTATTTATTTTACAGCTCCAATGCATCATAAAAAAAATCCAGTTCGGCCTGTTTTCCTACAAGTTGATCCAGAGGAAGGCAAAAAACCCCTGTGAGGTAGAAGCCAATTTTCCTCACTTTAGGGGAAAAAATTCCTTCCCGACTCCAATCAGGCATCAGAATAACTCCCTGGACCAACGACCCCTCTCTAGTAACTATAACCTGTAATATTATTACCTCCAGAAATACATCCAGGCCCCTCCTGAACTCTTTTAGTGAACTTACCATCACCACCTCCTCAGGCAGAGAGTTCCATAGTCTCACTGCTCTTACCGTAAAGAATCCTCTTCTATGTTTGTGTACATAGTAGTAGTTTTAATTAAAATTCTTCTTTCTTTCGTTTTGTGTCTACACCTCCTATGCACACCTATACGTCTCCATGGTCACAGACTACAAATAAAAACCCCTATGTAGTCAGATCCTGCAGTCATATTGCAAGGTAGAAATAGGGAGAAATGGAAGGGAATGTTATTGCAGGATTAGACTACTCAGGGTCTGTTTGTAGTCTGTTACCATGGAAACACAGATACATGCAGAATGCTTAGGAGCTGTCGACGCAAAACGATACTCTTTTTTTTTTAAAGTACTCTATGCATTTTTAAAGGCACTGGTGAAATAAAAAAAATGGCTGACAAAGCTATCGATCGTCACTTGTGATGGTAAAAGAGGATGTGGCTTCCAAGTCTCATCACATGATCATCGCGCGGTCGTTCATACAAGTGCTGCTGAGCTTCAAAAAGTACCATAATGTTAAAGGGCTGGGCTGTCTTTTTGGAAAGCTGTGAAAAAAAAAACGCATAAAACCTTGACGTGTGAATGTAGGCTGTGTGCGGAGGTATTATATGGACAGCGAATGGCGGTACAAAATTAGCTTTGTGGCACAGTATTATGTAGCAAAGCGTATGGGAGCATTGTATGGCGGTATGAATCATGCAGGGGGCTCTGGGTGAAGCAAGGATCAGAGACGTCTGGCAGCGGCTTATCCCCCCCTATGACAATACACCTGCCGTCTCTGGTTATCCATGCGCGAAGCAGGGCGTTTTGGTGTACAACGATTGGACCGTTCTATGACGGTAAACACTGGTCTGGAGTGAACTCTATTATACTTCTATCCATCTTTGGAGAGATAAGTGGCTACACGCATCAGCCCCGACCATCACTCCTGCAAGATGTTTGTCTTGGGCTGGTCCAGGCTATAGCAAATACTCCAGATGATGACATCACACCACCGCTGATAGCGCTTCATGGACCCAGCCCTATAGAAGGATAATTATTAAAAGATGATTCTTTTAAACCTATTCTTCTGTTGAGAAGGTTATAATGGGGGCCCACCCTTCAGGACAACTCCGTTATAGCATCTAGATAGAAGATCTCCCCATGGAGAATCCTCCTCTGTAAGAACCAGAGCAGAAACGACTAATTCTACTAAAGGATTTATATATAATAAAACTATGAAATCACAAAGAATAAGTAACTCTGAATAGGACAAATGTAAAAAAGAATAACTGATTTGAAGTCTTTTTCTGAAACACGGCTCCAAATCTGCCTATAAAATACTAAAATTCTGATTACAGCAGCCACCACTAGGGGGAGCTTACTGCATGCTGTTATTGTCATTTACTTAACTGCCTGCACTGTAGCAACCAGCCCAAAAGACTGGTCGGCCTATCAGGTAGCAGGGCTGTTGGGAGAATTAGGCTCTGCAGCAGTGTCATGTGCTTCCTTCCTCTGGATTTCTGACCACCAACCTATGTCTGACTCTGTCTTTGCCTGCCGATTTGACTCCTGACATGACTTCCTGGTATTGACCCTGTCTGATATTGGACAAAAGAGTCTGGCCTGTCTGACTCTCCTCACCCGCTCTACTTTAGGTGCCATGCACTTATCCAGCTAAGGGACCATCCACCAGTTGGTGGCCGCCATTTAGGGTGGATCGTTCAAGTAGGGGCAGTGGAGACATGGAGTTCAGGGCTGCACTGTTATACATTGACCTCAACAATAAAACAGTATGCAGTCAGCTCCCTCTAGTGGTGGCAGAATGTTATCATTTAAAGAGCCCCTGTCAGCAGGATCAATCCTGTTAAATAGAACTTTTCAATGCTCCTGACATGCCTGTTTTAATAGCTTCATGCATTCCCCATGTAATAACAATTCTGGAACATCTATTCTTATGGCTCTATGTTGTTCCATTCCAATAATATTTCTGCTAGAAGTTATAATTGAATTGCTATTAGCCTTTAGTAAGGTTACAGAGGGGAGGTAACCAGTTGGAGGGGGAAGGGTGTGCCTGCACAGTCTGAACATGGCAGCACTGATTGGATAGAATCATTCTGTTCAGGTACACACCCCCAACTGGTTACCTCCCCTCTGTACCCTTACTGCAGACTGCTAGTAATTCATTCATAACTTCTAGTAGGAATAATAAAGGAATGGCACAACATAGAGCCATAAGAATAGATGTTCCAGAATTGTTATTACATGGGGAATGCATGAAGCTATTAAAACAGGCATGTCAGGAGAGGGGACAGGTCCTCTTTAAACCCAGTATATTGTCTGATAAGGTTAATTCTGCTGATTAAAATGAATGATACCTGACTTGTGAAAATTAGTTGTGGTATTCCCAAGAAAAAGACTTTAATTTATCATGCGATTTAGGGCTTCAGTGGACCGAGGGGGCAGGCTTAACATTTCAGCTGCAGACACCTACCATGGTACTGAAGTCCTCATTTGCATGAAAAATAAAAGTATTATTTCTCGGGAACACAGCAACCAATTTTCACAAGACAAGGATCATTTTAATCAGCAGGATTTACACTACCAATCAATTTAATAGGGTTCATCCTGCAACAACCACTTTATTAGGAAATTAGTCAATTTTAAAGAGGCTCTGTCACTAGGTTGTAACCTATGTATTTAAATACATAGGTTACAAGTCCTAGTGACAACTTTTAAAATCATACCTTTCATGCAGAGTTCTGTGCAGCGGTCGCGTAGAAATCTAAACTTTAAAACATATGCAAATGAGCCATCGGAGCACCGGGGGGCGGCCTCTTTCCTCTGGAGCACCGCTCCCCCGGGCCCGAGGCACGTCCCCTGTCTCTAATCACGCCCCCTCCTGTACTTGATAGACAGCGCTAGACTGGTAAGTCTAGCGCTGAACTCTCGCGCATGTGCCCTAAAATTTTCCCGGCGCATGCGCAGTAGCGCTTGCAGTGTCTACACTGCAAGCGCTGTCTTCTCTTCTGCGCACGCGCCGTCACTCCCGGGACTAGCGAAGTGACGGCGCGTGCGCAGAAGAGAAGACAGCGCTTGCAGTGTAGACACTGCAAGCGCTACTGCGCATGCGCCGGGAAAATTTTAGGGCGCATGCGCGAGAGTTCAGCGCTGGACTTACCAGTCTAGCGCTGTCTATCAAGTACAGGAGGGGGCGTGATTAGAGACAGGGGACGTGCCTCGGGCCCGGGGGAGCGGTGCTCCAGAAGAAAGAGGCCGCCCCCCGGTGCTCCGATGGCTCATTTGCATATGTTTTAAAGTTTAGATTTCTACGCGACCGCTGCGCAGAACTCTGCATGAAAGGTATGATTTTAAAAGTTGTCACTAGGACTTGTAACCTATGTATTTAAATACATAGGTTACAACCTAGTGACAGAGCCTCTTTAATTGTTAACACTAGAAATCATTTTAAAAGGTGGAGTAATGGAGGTACTACAGTAATGGAGGTACTAACAAACCAAATTGTGACCTAGTCTCCACCCACCAGTCCAGAGGGGATTCAAAGTCTAATTTCTTGGAAACTCCAATTTTATTTGATATTTTGGATTGCAGGGCGAGAACGGAGTATGCAAAGACATAGGAAAAGTAAACTCGAGGCAGCTCTTGCCCTATATTCCCACCCAGAGAGAGAATGTATGACATGCCAGGAATTACAATTCAAGGGGCTAAATATTCCAATGCTGCAGAGGTGAATTTGTGATGTCGCTTTTTGGGGCTCTGTCAGGTTTGCACCATAACTCCCCAAAAAATCTGCTTTCTTCCAGATGGAGCTCCTGGCTGAGCTGCAATGCCACATACAACCTGTGGACAAGTGTGGCGCTGTTTTTGGAGGACAGCGTAATCTTAAACAATCCCTTTAAAGGGGTATTCCAGGATTTTACTATTGATGACCTATTCTGGGTGGGGGTCTCACTCCTGGCACCCGTGCCGATCAGCTGTTTGACAAGGCAGAGGTGTTCTGGTGACGTCACGTTCATCAGTTACACAACCTATGTGCAGATCAGTCCTAGTCGAGAGAATGGTCCTGGGCTGCAATACCAAGTACAGCCACTATACAATGGATGGCGCTGTGCTTGGTTTGCTGTGAGGAGGCTGCAGCCCTCACCAAAGCACCGCAACCTCTTCACCCTCTTCACATCCAATGAGCAACGCGAGCAAATGGAGGAGGTGAGTGCTTTTTTTTTTTTTTTTTTGGCAGAAGCAGTGAAGGGGCCATTATTCTTATGGGTGGGGAGTTATTCTTATGGAGTGCACTAATGGGGGCATTACTCTTCCTGGGGGGGCACTAACAGGGACATTATTCTTCCTGAGGGCACTAACGGGGGCATTATTCTTCCTGGGGGCATTATTCTTCCTGGGGGCACTAATAGGGGCATTATTCTTACTGGGGGGCACTAATGGGGGCATTATTATTCCTAGGGGGCATTATTCTTCCTGGGGTCACTAATGGGAGCATTATTCTTACTGGGGGCACTAATGGGGGAATTATTCTTACTGGGGGCACTAATGGGGGCATTATTCTTACTGGGGGGAACTAATGGGGCATTATTTCTACTGGTGGGGCACTAATGGAGGCATTTTTCTTACTTGGGGGCACTAATGGGGGCATTACTGTTACTGGGGGGAACTAATGGGGCACAAATGGGAGCACTAATAATACTGGGGGCACTAATGGAGGCATTATTAATTCTGGGCGGTATTAATGGGGACATTAATATTGGTAGCCACAGTATAACAGCAACTTCCTGTGTTACACCACACCCCACAGCCACACCCCCTTTGGGTGTGGCTTAAATTGGTCTGTATTTTTTGTTGGAAAAGGTGACAACCCTAGATATTGATGATCTATCCTGAGGAGTTCCCTAAAAAAACTTAAATAAATACAGCAATGAAATAAAAAATGAAAGATCAGAATCTAAAATCAACAATGCAAAAATAAGGGCTCTCTGGAAGGGGGCAATTACTTTTTATCTCCGTCCCCCCATCGGTTCTGCTGTGTAAACGCTTCCTCTGTTTGGTTTGATGCAGAAACTACATAAAAAAAATCCAGCACCTATAAAACCGCACACTACGGAGTAACACCTACAACACATTACGGGGCTGCGGCCGGAGTTGCCAGGCAACCACCAGAGGTGGGAGTAGTACAGCTAAAATCAGGAATGTTCCCAGCTCTCCGAGGAGTCCAGAGATTACTGAGAACTGCAGAATCTAATAAACTGCTTTGTGCTTCTGCCCCTTCCTGTTTTCTGCCAGTAGAGGGAGCTCTTACAGGGGTTATCCATTGATTAATGTAAAAAATGAACATCAGAAACCATATAGTACATGACAATCTCTTTCTAACACAGCTAGAACCAGCCCTGTACCTCACATAGATCTAGAGATCTCCCCATTCATTGCTCTGCTAGATTTATTTCAGGCTGGCAGCTCATGGGGTGTGTCCTTTCTCAGGGTGTGTGTCCAGGGAGAGTATGCAGCTCTCACCCTATCACAGCTCAGGAGGCATGTCCTTTCTGCTCCAGCTCTCTATCATCTAATCCTATCATGGCTTAAAGGGTGTGTTGTTTCTGGAGTAGCTGTCTCCGAATCACAGATCAGAGGGTGTGTCCCTTTTGATGCAGCTTTCTCCCTATCACAACTCAGGAGAAGTGTCCTTTCTGCAGAAGCTCTCACCTATCACAGCTCAGAGACGTGTCCTTTATGCTGCAGCTCTCTCCCTTGCACAGCTCAGGGGGTGTGTCCTTTTAGCTGCAGTTCTCTCCCTATCACAGCTCAGGGGAAGCTTCCTTTCTACATTAGGTCTGTCTATCACAGCTCAGAGATGTGTCCTTTATGCTGCAGCTCTAACGTGTTTCAGTATAACAGCTACAGTATAATTTCCAACACTCCCCATATACATGCACTTGCTCTCTCCCTATCACAGCTCAGGGGTTGTGTCCTTTATGCTGCAGCTCTCTCCTTTTCACAGCTGAGAGGGTGTGTCTTTTCTGCTGCAGCTCTCTCCCTGTCACAACTGAGGGGGCGAGTCCTTTCTGCAGTAGCTCTGTCATAGGGAAAGAAGTGCAGCAGAAAGAAAACGCCCCCCTGAGCTGTGATAGGGAGAGAGCTTCTGCAGAAAGCACACATCCTGTGAACTGTAATACAGAGGAGGGCTGCAGAAAGCTCAGTCCCCCCTAAGCTGTAATAGGGAGAGAGGTGATGCAGAAAGGACACAACCCCTGAGCTGTCATAGGGAGACCGCAAGTGCATGTATATGGGGAATGTTGGAAATTATATTGTAGCTGTTATACTGAAACAAGTGTTCGGCAGACAACTATTGAAGGTGTGCAGACACCTATCATAGGAGATATCACATGGAAAAGAGAGTGGAAGAATCGTAACCCCACAGCAGCACAGAGTATTTCAGGGAAGTAGCAAGGTCTCAGCATGTCAGGCATTTATTGAGCTAATGTGGGAAGATGATTTTACAGAACCGGCATGGGGAAAATAAATTCCCTTATTTACTGGATTACAATGCAAAAGTTCCCAAAATTATGTTAAAATCTACAAAATAATAACAGAAACAATTCAGCAGGGACATCCTAACGATGCTTCTAATCCTTTCACCACACACGCTTTCAGAGCCTGGCTCACAATCCCGCAAAAAGTCACAAGGGGTATTTTTCCAATAACTGTTCCAAAAAGCAGAAAGAGGGTTGTGATTCCTGAAGGTGGAAAATTAAGAGCATCTGCACAACACTGAGAGCGACGAGTGGCTGCCGAATTCTGCTCTACCCTGGCAGATACTCACCTCGGGGGAACCACTTTACAGATTATGGGGGGAATTTATCATTGTAGGTGTGATTGCTGTTATTTATTAAATTAGATTTTCTTTGCGCATCTGCATCAAAT
Organism: Rhinella marina; assembly: GCA_900303285.1. Classification (NCBI taxonomy): domain Eukaryota; kingdom Metazoa; phylum Chordata; class Amphibia; order Anura; family Bufonidae; genus Rhinella; species Rhinella marina. The sequence continues at coordinate 56,995 of ONZH01017705.1, forward strand.
TTATGAAGATGGCGCTTGGTTTTATTATATTTGGCGCAAGAGTGATGTGGCTTCGCCACTGTCAGTGAAAGTACACCAGAGGGTTTACCTGGTGTGGAGATGCAATTTTTTTGTGACTTTTCAAAAAGTCGCATAAATGAGACAAAAAAGGGTTCATGTACAATTCTGCTGCGCGCCATATTTGGACAGTTTGGAAGCGGCAGTGGATCCACTGAAGTTATGTAGAGGCCAGCACCCCTAAATAACTTTAGCGGATCCACCGCCGGCCAAGGGGCTTCATAAATGTGCCCCAAAGTGTTCTAATCTGTAATCCCGACAACTTTAAAAGTGGCGAAGCTCATCAAAAGTTGAAATATTTCACAGAGTCACAAAAAATGCACAAAATGATATTTTTACACCACAAAACTGGCATAGCAGATTTGATGAATGTCCCCAATGTATATATAATTGATATAAATAAAATGTCTCCTTGCATTTACTTTACATTACTTATCCTGTACTGATCCTGAGTTACATCCTGTATTATACTCCAGAGCTGCACTCACTATTCTGCTGGTGCAGTCACTGTGTACATACATTACATTACTTATCCTGTACTGATCCTGAGTTACATCCTGTATTCTATTCCAGAGCTGTACTCACTATTCTGCTGGTGGAGTCACTGTGTACATACATTACATTACTTATCCTGTACTGATCCTGAGTTACATCCTGTATTATAATCTAGAGCTGCACTCACTATACTGCTGGTGGAGTCACTGTGTACATTACATTACTTATCCTGTACTGATCCTGAGTTACATCCTGTATTATACTCCAGAGCTGCACTCACTATTCTGCTGGTGAAGTCACTGTGTACATACATTACATCACTTATCCTGTATTGATTCTGAGTTACATCCTGTATTATACTCCAGAGCCGTACTCAATATTCTGCTGATGCAGTCACTGTGTACATACATTACTTATCCTGTACTGATCCTGAGTTACATCCTGTATTATACTCCAGAGCTGTACTCACTATTCTGCTGGTGGAGTCACTGTGTACATACATTACTTATCCTGTACTGATCCTGAGTTACATCCTGTATTATAATCCAGAGCTGCACTCACTATACTGCTGGTGGAGTCACTGTGTATATTACATTACTTATCCTGTACTGATCCTGAGTTACATCCTGTATTATACTCCAGAGCTGCACTCACTATTCTGCTGGTGGAGTCACTGTGTACATACATTACTTATCCTGTACTGATCCTGAGTTACATCCTGTATTATACTCCAGAGCTGCACTCACTATTCTGCTGGTGGAGTCACTGTGTACATACATTACTTATCCTGTACTGATCCTGAGTTACATCCTGTATTATACTCCAGAGCTGCACTCACTATTCTGCTGGTGGAGTCACTGTGTACATTACATTACTTATCCTGTACTGATCCTGAGTTACATCCTGTATTATACTCCAGAGCTGCACTCACTATTCTGCTGGTGGAGTCACTGTGTACATACATTACTTATCCTGTACTGATCCTGAGTTACATCCTGTATTATAATCCAGAGCTGCACTCACTATTCTGCTGGTGCAGTCACTGTGTACATTACATTACTTATCCTGTACTGATCCTGAGTTACATCCTGCATCATACTCCACAGCTACATTCACTATTCTGCTGGTGGAGTAACTGTGTACATATATTACTTATCCTGTACTGATCCTGAGTTACATCCTGTATCATACTCCAGAGCTGCACTCACTATTCTGCTGGTGGAGTCACTGTGTAGAATATTAGTTTAGGAGAAGGGGCGGATTCTGATAAGAAGAGAAAGAGACATTGTTCTTTGATAAGATATATTACAAAGTTTTCCTGTACTATTGATTTATGCAAAGTTTTTTGAAAGGTTACAGACCATTTTAGCTATGAAGCCTGCAGAAGTGTAGCTCTGAGGTATATCATAGGTAACCTAAAATAAGCCATCTCTATGTGATTGGTGGGGGTCTTGGATAATCATCGTCATGTAAACTGCATTACAAAGAATAACTAAGAGACCAAAGAATTATGCTGATTTTGAGGGTCAAGGTTGGGGAGACCATTCTGGAAAAACCCTTTAGCATTGACTCACAAGGTATCCACCTATCTGTAGTACTAAAGTAACAACATCCTTGTTCTGGAGGAGACCAATTTTGCATAGTTTTCCCAGGGACCATTGCTCTAAAAGACTCCGTACTAGCTGGATCTCCACAAGTAAAATCATTACTTTCAGAGAGATTGAATTAGAACCTATTAAAGGGAGTTATGTCTTTAATAGACATCATACAGGACATGACAATACCTCTCTAACAAAGCTAGAACCAGCCCGTGTACCTCACATGGATCCAGAGATCTTCACATTCATTGCTGCAATTGCTCTGTTAGATTTATTTCAAGCTATCAGATTGAGGGGCATGTCCTGGTGTCAGTTGAAGGATAGAACTGAGCATGTGATTCTGTCTCAGAGACCAGGACAGAGAAATTAGAGAAAGAGCAAACAGCAGGTGGCGCTATACAGATAGATTTTATTGAATAACTCAGTAGCTATAATACATTATTAATTACATCCAATCACAAAAGGTGCTTTTTTTTTGTGGAACAACCCCTTTAACAACAACTTGTCACAAATTTAAATGATTAGTGATAATGTCTGATCGGTGAAGGACTGACTGCTCGGACCCCCACCAATCACAAGAATGCAGATCTCTGACTCCTCCATGTGAATGGTGTGATGGTCATGCATGCACTTAGGGACCCCCATTCTTCTGATTGGTGGAGGTCCTACCTGTCGCACACATTGGCAGGTCCTGTTCAGTGAAGAGAGAAGAGACTGCTGCAGCGCAAGCAAGTGGATAAGGTGAGGTTTTTTGTTGTTTTTTGTAAAATCAACAAAAAAAAAAACAGCTGTGGGTCACTATGGGTGCATTATTTAAACCATGGGGGAAATTATTTAAGATGGGGCCATACATGGGGGACATTATTAAAGCTGGGGACAGTAAAAAAAAAAAATTCCCACACTAGGGGGGACATTATTTTACCAGGGGGCCTACATGGGGGCATAATTAAAGCTGGGGACAGTAAAAAAAATAAATTCCCACACTATGGGGGATATTATTTTAGCTGGGGGCCTATATGGGGGCATTATTAAAGCTGGGGACAGTAAAAAAAAACCCTACACTAGGGGGGATATTATTTTACCAGGGGGCCTACATGGGGGCATTATTAAAGTTGGGGTCAGTAAAAAAAAAAATTCCTACACTATGGGGGGCATTATTTTAGCTGGTGGCCTACATGGGGCATTATTAAAGCTGGGGGCGGTAAAAAAAAAATTCCCATACTATGGGGGGCATTATTTTAGCTGGGGGCCTACATGGGGGCATTATTAAAGCTGGAGGCAATATAAAAAAATTATTTACATCGTGGGGGACATTATTTTAGCTGGGGCACTACGTGGGTTGATCATGTGACCATTCTGTGGGTGTTCTCAGAAGGGTGGGTCTAGAAATAACCTCCAATCCAATTCATCCATTTTTCATGTCCGTTTTTAACGGACATGAAAATCTGATGCAAAACGAACATTAAAGGGGTTCTTCGGAAATTAAGAAAATGAAAATACTTAAATATTACTTCATTATAAATATATCCCCAAATACCTTTCATTAGTTATAATGGCTCATTTTGTCTAGAGAGCAATTATTAGGAGAAACAAAATGGCCGCCGTCCTATTAGTGCACACAAAACCTGTCGTAATCACACAGGAGGACAAGTTACTTCACAACAGTGAGGTAAAGAGCTGCCTCATCCTTCTCTCTGCTAATGAGCAGCAGCACTTGTATGCAGTCACCATTACCACAGTCTGTCCTGTCCGTCCTCTCTGTACTTCATGTCTCCTCATGAACTCCATTCCTACAGAGATTCAGCTGAAGATCTTATCATCTTTATTCAGGATCATAATCCCTGACAGGTAGAGCAGAGAGGAGGATGAGGCAGCTCTTTACCTCAGTGTTGTGAAATAACTTGTCCTCCTGTGTGATTAGGACAGGTGCTGTGTGTACTGCGGCCATTTTGTTTCTCCTAATGATTGCTCCCCAGACAAAACGAGCCATTATAACGAATGAAAGGTATTTGGGAATATATTTATAATAAAGTAATATTTACGTTTTTTTCATTTTTTAAAATTCCCACAGAACCCCTTTAAAAATTGACACACGGCCAGAAAACGAATGCACACACTGATGCAAAATGGCCATGAAAAACTGACAGTCTGTCTGTTTTTAACTGAAATTTTGCACGTAGCCTTAAAATAATTCTGTCCAATCAGCAAGGCGTATGCAAATTAAGAAGCCCTGCTGATTGGACAAATTGATTCTGTAGAATCTTTTAGCTCCTATAATGTATAATAATTTTATAATTAATTATACCGGTAGCCATTTTCCCATTTTTTTAGTAAGAAAGATCATTTTGTGGATAAAGTGATATGTTTCTTTCTCCAGCAAGGGAGCTTATTAATAATGAAGTGAGCGCTGGACAGGTTTCCAGCCGTATATATCAATGTCCCTCCGGCAATGGAAGGCAAATTAATGGACAAAGATGTGGAATTTGAGAAATTAAATTCTAATGTTCCTCTACAGCTTAACCAATGTTCCGTTCAAAAACATCTCCAAATTTAATGTACAGCTGCTCCATTCATCATAGAAAAAGAAGGATTAGAAGACCGTGTCACAACAAAAAGGTACACGAAAAGTAAATGAATACAATACAATCCGACTGGAGAAACACCGGACTGATGAGTTTTATGAGCAATTGAGAAGTATCATTCGATTTCCTGTTCGTAAAGCGTTTGGCAAGCAGGTGGTGTTCAGACAACAAAAGGCTGGTGGGAACTGCACAACTCTCATGGTAGGTCTGGATCGTTGGGACAGGAACCTCAAAGCAATGGGCACATGGGACTGGGCAGTGGAAATATGGGGCTAACAGAAAAGAAGGATTTGAAAGATAAACCATTGGACTTCAAGGGCCAAAGAATCAAGTCACAAAAAGGACTAAGTCAGGGGTCATTACGCACAGCAGGAGATGTCAGGGACAGAATCATCTAGACCCGTGGTTTTCAACTCCAGTCCTCAGGACCCATCAGCCAGTCATGTTTTCAGGATTTCCTTAGTATTGACCAGTTGAAGATAATTAGTGTCCATCCATCAGGACTTACCACAGGTATTCATTCTGTGGGATGTTCCCAAATCCTGACCGGTAGGTGGGCCCTGAGGATTGGAGTTGAGAACATCTGATCTACACAGTGGACATCAGAGATATGAACCCTAAATACTGGACTACAGAGATCAGAGAACAAAGCACTAAGTCACTGGATATCGAAGATCAGAGATCCTTGACATAGGACATCAGGGACCGAAACAGCAGTTGGGCTTTATGGAACAAAAGCTGCAAGTCATTGGTCAAGTGATATTTGTAATTGACTAAACGTCAGGGGCAGAACAGGACATCAAGGGCTATAGATTTAACAAATCAGGGAATGTAGCATGAAACCACTGGACACAAGGGACCATAGAACAAAGGAACTCAACTTGTTTAGATTACCAACCTACTGGGCATCCTGGACAAAGCATAAGAATATAAAGTACTGGATACTGGAGATTAGGTATAGGAACATTAAAAGCTGTGTACATCTTCGGGAGCAATTATTTTTTTGTGACTGCATGATTTTACTCATTTTGGACTAGAAATAATTTTTTTCAATTGGTCTTTAAAAATATTGAGCTGTTATGTCACAAAGGGTTAACTGTTTTTCTAGCTGTGTGCATCCTACTTTCACTTTTTGCCGGTCATCTAATAACCCTTATCTCTAAATTACTAAGAGGTCATAAACACTTATTTAAGCCACATTCTTATCAGTAAGATAAGAACTGAGCTATAATGAGTGTTTATAATGTCAGAGAGCAGAGATAAGGAGCCCGTCAGCTAGTTGTCTGATGGAACAGAGAGAAAATTCAGATCCTGCTAGTAGAGCATCTCAGCTCTGTACAGAGAAAAGGTCTCCATATTTTTAATGAAGATCAGTTGAAAAAATGATTGTTACCTCATAATGAGTACAATGCAGTAATAAAGGTGTACATAGAACTAAGACAATGCACACAATGGATACAACTACCAAAACCACAAATCATCATGGAGAACTGAAATAATCCACTGAATATCAAGACACTGAACATCAATACTAGAGGACCAGTCCTATGGAGATCAAGACTAGATCAGGGGTCAGCAACTTTCGGCACTCCAGCTGTTGTGAAACTACAATTCCCAGCATGCCACATTCATTTCTTTGAGAGTTTTGAGAAGAACAGAGCAAGTATGCATGCTGGGAGTTATAGTTTCACAACACCTGGAGTGCCTGAGGTTGCCTACTCCTGGACTAGAACATCAAACCACTACTAGATGCCACGGTGCATGGGACCAACCCAATAGACCTAAGCACAAGACTACTCTCTAAATAACAAAAATGTCTTTGCCTATAGTATCCAGCAGAAATATTTTTGCATTTAGATGTCATAGAAAATACAGAATACGGACATCTTTAAGGGGCAATTTTTTTATTATTGGATCCTACTAATCATAGGCTAAAGGTAATTTTTCCACTTGGTCTTTCTTAAAAATTGTCAACAGTTGGTCTTCTACAGCCTTCAGTTTCACCACATTTGCAGACTGTTCCTGCTCCTTTTCAATGAATTCCATCAGAGAGATGATTTGATCTGTTGGCTTTATCTCTAGTCCCCTGACAGCTCATAAAGACTCATTTAACCATATTCTATATCAGCTCGATCATAAATAGCTGACAGGAAAGTACAGACTACAACGTCAGCTAACAGAGCAGTTTTTTGATGGGTTTCAATGACAAGGAGAAGAAGCAGTCTGGAGATTCAGTGAAACTGAAAGCTGTGGAGGAAAAACTTTTGAAAATTTTTAATAAAGATCATTTGAAATACATCATATTTTTATTTTAGCCAAACAAAATAAGAATGTAATAATAATTTTTAAAAATTGCCCCCAAAGACATCCACAGGCTTTAAGATTAAAATTACACTTTTAACTAAATCACATACAGTAGTCCATGGAGCAAGGTTGAGAAAAATCAGCAGCCACAAGAAAGGAAAAATGATGGTAGTAGTAGTATATCATCAGTCCATGGAATAACTGTGAAGTATTTATGGCTTGTTCTAAAATGAGGGTAAATCTAGTTTTTCTCATGTTTTATCTAACAGCAGTTTCCTTCCCAGCCCAGAACAGTGACAGCTGTATATAACACAATGTGAAAACACCCTGATAGAGCTGGCACAGATGGGCATCTACTGGTTCTGACTGGCTACAATAATAGTGGTAATATATACAGTACTGGAAGTGGTATCATTGGTAGCCTTATTTATTTAATGCACTTATATAGCGCTCCTATACTCCGCAGCGCTTTACAGACATATTATCACACTGTCCCCAATGGGGCTCACAATCTAAGGTCCCTATCAGGATGTCTTTGGAGTCTGGGAGGAAACCCACACAAACACGGGGCGAACATACAAACTCCATGCAGATGTTGTCCTTGGTCGGATTCGAACCTAGGACCCCAGCGATGCAAGGCACCAGTGCTAAGCAGTAACACTAGTGCTTAACCACCTTACTGTTTTGCCGGAGTCCAGCTCGGGCAGTGTGAAAAGTAGCTAACTGGAGGAGGGAAAGCTGCTTTAGATGGAGATATCTCCTCAATGGTAGCAGCTAGAAACATGCAACCGAGCTTGTATGAAAGCTGACAGTCCAGGCTTTCATACAACACCAAAATCTAAAGTCCAAGCAACAGAGGAGAAATCACTGTTAGAAATCAAGTCGGGAATAATTGCGAGTAAAACCCGTTTTTACTTTTTCAGCTGCATTCACAGCATCCTGATTTCTATCAGAAGATATCTTTGTCCTTAACATATTGCTGTCATTTTGGTATTGTCTGAAAGCTTTAAATGTCTGCTACTATAATACTGCCTCCTATGTACAAGAATATAACTAATATAATACTGCCTCCTATGTACAAGAATATAACTACTATAATACTGCCTCCTATGTACAAGAATATAACTACTATAATACTGCTCCTATGTACAAGAATATAACTACTTATATGCTCCTATGTCAGAATATAACTACTATAAATACTGCTTCCTATGTACAAGAAATAACTACTAATAAATATTGCTCCAATGTACAAGAATTATAACTATATAATACTGCTTCCTATGTACAGAATATAACTACTATAATACTTGCTCCTGATGTACAAGATATAACTACTATAATATTGCTTCCAAAGTACAAGAAATAACTAGTATATACTGCCCCTAATGTACAAATAACTACTATAACCTCCTATGTACAAGAATATAACTACTATAATACTGCTCCTATGTACAAGAATATAACTACTATAATACTGCCTCCTATGTACAAGAATATAACTACTATAATACTGCTCCTATGTACAAGAATATAACTACTATAATACTGCCTCTATGTACAAGAATATAACTACTATAATACTGCCTCTATGTACAAGAATATAACTACTATAATACTGCTCCTATGTACAAGAATATAACTACTATAATACTGCTCCTATGTACAAGAATATAACTTCTTTACATAGGAGCAGCGTTTTCGACATGTTTTGGCGTCTCTACCAACTTGCTTCTAAAATTAGTAGTGGAATAGAAAAATGGCAGCAGCCTGGCATTTTATTATATATTGTGCCCAATAAATAACTGGTTGCTATGGGCAGATGATCAGATGCCCACATTTTTGTATTAACAGAAATATTCCAAGGTGTGTGTCCCACTCCTAACTAGTGACCAAAATACAAATGGCAGAAGATGTTTTGGCAGGAAGTCTTCTAACATTCGCCGGCATGATTGGTACTTCCTGTTTTGCTACCGTTCAGCCAATACGCCAAGAGCCAGCGTGAGAGAAGAGGACTTTGAAAGCTGCCAATGCTGCACTTCTGTGGTAAGTCAGCTATTTCCACTCCTGTTGTAGAACTAGAGTGGAGCTGAATGTGCTGCCACTTGTTGATGTCAGAATTTAGAGTGCTCAGAAAATCTTCTTCTTTGAATATGAGCGGGTATCTTTTATGACTGCAAATCTCCCCATGACCAAACAATTATAAAGATGAGCTGGGTGCCAAAATAGTTTATTTTCTATACTATACCTTTAATGGGTATTTATGAAGTTTCATAGCTCCGATTCATAGCTTTTAGGTAGTAAGTAGTTCTTGTCCGTTAGGAGCAGTATTATAGTAGTTATATTCTTGTCCGTTAGGAGCAGTATTATAGTAGTTATATTCTTGTCCGTTAGGAGCAGTATTATAGTAGTTATATTCTTGTACATAGGAGGCAGTATTATAGTAGTTATATTCTTGTACATAGGAGCAGTGTTATAGTAATTATATTCTTGTACATAGGAGCAGTATTATAGTAGTTATATTCTTGTACATAGGAGCAGTATTATAGTAGATATATTCTTGTACATAGGAGGCAGTATTATAGTAGTTATATTCTTGTACATAGGAGGCAGTATTATGGTAGTTATATTCTTGTACATAGGAGGCAGTATTATAGTAGTTATATTCTTGTACATAGGAGGCAGTATTGTAGTAGTTATATTCTTGTACATAGGAGCAAGTAATTATAAGTAGTTATATTCTTGTACATAGGAGCAGTATTATAGTAGTTATATTCTTGTACAATAGGAGCAGTATTATAGTAGTTATATTCTTGTACATAGTAGCAGTATTATAGTGGTTATATTCTTGTACATAGGAGCAGTATTATAGTAGTTATATTCTTGTACATAGGAGGTAGTATTATAGTGGTTATATTCTTGTACATAGGAGGTAGTATTATAGTGGTTATATTCTTGAATATAGGAGCAGTATTATTGTAGTTATATTCTTCAACACAGGAGCAGTATTATAGTAGTTATATTCTTGTCCGTTAGGAGCAGTATAATAGTAGTTATATTCTTGTACATAGGAGCAGTATTATAGTAGTTATATTCTTGTACATAGGAGCAGTATTATAGTAGTTATAGTCTTGTACATAGAGGCAGCATTATAGTAGTTATATTCTTGTACATAGGAGGTAGTATTATAGTGGTTATATTTTTGTATATAGGAGCAGTATTATAGTAGTTATATTCTTCTACATAGGAGGCAGTGTTATACTAGTTATATTCTTGTACATAGGATACAGTATTATAGTAGTTATATTCTTGTTCATAGGAGCAGTATTATAGTAGTTATATTCTTGTACATATGAGCAGTATTATAGTAGTTATATTCTTGTACATAGGAGGCAGTATTATAGTAGTTATATTCTTGGTTCATAGGAGCAGTATTATAGTAGTTATATTCTTGTACATAGGAGCAGTATTATAGTAGTTATATTCTTGTACATAGGAGCAGTATTATAGTAGTTATATTCTTGTACATAGGAGCAGTGTTATAGTAATTATATTCTTGTACATAGGAGCAGTATTATAGTAGTTATATTCTTGTACATAGGAGCAGTATTATAGTAGATATATTCTTGTACATAGGAGGCAGTATTATAGTAGTTATATTCTTGTACATAGGAGGCAGTATTATAGTGGTTATATTCTTGAATATAGGAGCAGTATTATTGTAGTTATATTCTTCAACACAGGAGCAGTATTATAGTAGTTATATTCTTGTCCGTTAGGAGCAGTATAATAGTAGTTATATTCTTGTACATAGGAGCAGTATTATAGTAGTTATATTCTTGTACATAGGAGCAGTATTATAGTAGTTATAGTCTTGTACATAGAGGCAGCATTATAGTAGTTATATTCTTGTACATAGGAGGTAGTATTATAGTGGTTATATTCTTGTATATAGGAGCAGTATTATAGTAGTTATATTCTTCTACATAGGAGGCAGTGTTATACTAGTTATATTCTTGTACATAGGATACAGTATTATAGTAGTTATATTCTTGTTTATAGGAGCAGTATTATAGTAGTTATATTCTTGTACATATGAGCAGTATTATAGTAGTTATATTCTTGTACATAGGAGGCAGTATTATAGTAGTTATATTCTTGTTCATAGGAGCAGTATTATAGTAGTTATATTCTTGTACATAGGAGCAGTATTATAGTAGTTATATTCTTGTACATAGTAGCAGTGTTATAGTAATTATATTCTTGTACATAGGAGCAGTATTATAGTAGTTATATTCTTGTACATAGGAGCAGTATTATAGTAGATATATTCTTGTACATAGGAGGCAGTTATTATAGTAGTTATATTCTTGTACATAGGAGGCAAGTATTATAGTAGTTATATTCTTGTACATAGGAGGCAGTATTATAGTAGTTATATTCTTGTACATAGGAGGCAGTATTGTAGTAGTTATATCTTGTACATAGGAGCAGTATTATAGTAGTTATATTCTTTGTACATAGGAGGCAGTATTATAGTAGTTATATTCTTGTACATAGGAGGCAGTATTATAGTAGTTATATTCTTGTACATGAGGAGGCAGTATTATAGTAGTTATATTCCTGTACATAGGAGCAGTATTATAGTAGTTATATTCTTGTACATAGGAGCAGTATTATAGTAGTTATATTCTTGTACATAGGAGGCCAGTATTATAGTAGTTATATTCTTGTACATAGGAAGCAGTATTATATGTAGTTATATTCTTGTACATAGGATGCAGTATTATAGTAGTTATATTCTTGTACATAGGAGGCAGTATTATAGTAGTTATATTCTTGTACATAGGAGGCAGTATTATAGTAGTTATATTCTTGTACATAGGAGGCAGTATTATAGTAGTTATATTCTTGTACATAGGAGCAGTATTATAGTAGTTATATTCTTGTACATAGGAGCAGTGTTATAGTAATTATATTCTTGTACATAGGAGCAGTATTATAGTAGTTATATTTTTGTACATAGAAGCAGTATTATAGTAGTTATATTCTTGTACATAGGAGGTAGTATTATAGTAGTTATAATCTTGTGTATATATATAAACACTATGGAGTAGGAATGTAGGTATGAATTTATCTTCAAACAAGGCAAAGAAAACATTGCAGAAACCAAAAGTTCTAGGAAAATGCTTTTCCCATCCAGAAAAACTAAAAATACATCTTAGGACGCACCTTTTCCTATAAACACAGCAGCCGCTCACTCTCACTATTTCCCCACTTCCTCTGCACACATGCCAAATGTCATTTATAACACAGCTTGAATATTTCCTTTGTGGATGTAATATTTCCTGATGTGTATCTCGCTCTGTGTTCTCAGCTCCTGCTTTAAACCATCTGGTACGCGATATTTTCACACCAGAACGTAAATGAAAAATCACTGGTACGGAGGCAGTTACTGTCAGATATAATCCATGGGAGCAGAGAGGTAAAACTATGCATTTAGTGCTGGTTTCTATATGATCTCCTATTATAAATGGTAGTTATAGTGTATCATTTCTGATGGATACATTACAGCCGATCTGTCACTGTACTATGCTCTGTTTAAAGTACATCTCCGGTTTGGACAATTACTAATTGTTAGATGGCTCCCTTGACCATTGGCTAATCATAAAGTGTCCCTGGGTTGTAATCTGTGGGGGAACCTGCCAGTAAGCAGGGGCGGTCTTGGCATTTCTGGGGCCCTAAGCGAAGTTATGTCTGGGGCCCCCCCCCCAATGACACCTCACACCCCTGATGACACGGCCTCTGATGACACGCCCCCCACCCAATGACACACCCCCTACACCTCACTGGAGGGGGGGTCAAGGTTGCCCACAGCCTATGGCGTGTCCCAGACTCCCAGCTCTCTATTGGCTGGGCTGCAGGGGCGTAGCTAAAGGCTCATGGGCCCTGGTGCAAGAGTTCAGCTTGGGCCCACCCCGCCTAATACAGCGCCCCATACCTCTTACATCCAGTATAATACAGCGCCCCATACCTCTTACATTCCAGTATAATACAGCGCCCCATACCTCTTACATCCAGTATAATACAGCGCCCCATACCTCTTACATCCAGTATAATACAGCGCCCCATACCTCTTACATCCAGTATAATACAGCGCCTCATACCTCTTACATCCAGTATAATACAGCGCCTCATACCTCTTACATCCAGTGACGTCTCCTCGGATGTAGATCTTCTCTTTCCTCATCTTCTCCTTTCAGACCAGACGCCATTTTTCAGCCATTTCTTATCTCTGCAGTTTGACAGAAAAAATCTTAGTTTACTACTTTTCCATCATCCTCCCATCTTCTGGACAAATCATCCTACCACCCCAGGACTGTGCCACTAGTACCACACAGATAGTGCCCTTCAATAATTATTGGCACACAGTGTCCTAAAATAACTGTGCCCAGCAAATAGTGTCCCTGACAGTAATAATGTAAACATAACGTCCCCCCAGAAATAACTGCGCTGATACTGTGCCAGGGTGCCCTCCACAGTAATAGTGCCCCCCACAGTAATAGTGCCCCCACAGTAAATAGTGCCCCCCACAGTACTAATGTCCCCACTGTGCCCCAGAAGTAATAATGCTTCCAATGTGCCAGTAAGAAGTGCCCCCAAATTTCCAACCCTAATAATGTGCCAGTAAAAAGTGCTCCCCACCCATAGATGCCCCCCAAATTATGTGCCAGTAAGAAATGCCCAATAATGCGCCAGAAGTTCCCCCCATTGATTCCCCCTCAAATCATGTGCCAGTAAGAAATGCCCCCAGTGCCCACATGCTGCCAGTAAGAAATGCCCTAGTGCCCCCATGTGCCAGAAAAAATGCCCCTAGTGCTCCCATGCCATAAAGGAAATGCCCCCAGTGCCCCCATGCCAGTAAGAAGTGCCCCAGTGCCAGTAAAAATGCCCCAGTGCCCCATGTGCCAGTAAAAATTGCCCCAGTGCCCCCATGTGCCAGTAAAAATGCCCCAGTGCCAGTGCCCAGTGCCCCGTGCCAGTAAAATGCCCCAGTGTGCCCCATGTGCAGTAAAAATGCCCCGTGCCCAGTTAAAATGCCCTCAGTGCCCCCCAGTGCCAGTAAAAATGCCCCCAGTGCCCCCATGTGCCAGTAAAAATGCCCCAGTGCCCCAGTGCCAGTAAAATGCCCCAGTGCCCCCATGTGCCAGTAAGAAATGCCCCCAGTGCCCCCATGTGCCAGTAAGAAGTGCCCCCAGTGCCAGTAAAAAATGCCCCTAGTGCTCCCATGCCATAAAGAAATGCCCCCAGTGCCCCCATGTGCCAGTAAGAAGTGCCCCCAGTGCCAGTAAAAATGCCCCCAGTGCCCCCAGTGCCAGTAAAAATTGCCCCCATGTGCCAGTAAAAGCCCTCAGTGCCCCCATGTGCCAGTAAAAATGCCCCCAGTGCCCCATGTGCCAGTAAAAATGCCCCAGTATGTGCCCAGTAAAAAATGCCCCCAGTACCAGTAAAAATGCCCCCAGTGCCCATGTGCCAGTAAAAATGCCCCAGTGCCCCCATGTGCCAGTAAGAAATGCCCCCAGTGCCCCCAGTCCCCATGTGCCAGTAGAAATGCCCCAGTGCCCCCCCCCATGTGCCAGTAAGAAGTGCCCCAGTGCCAGTAAAAAGGCCCCTAGTGCTCCCATGCTTAAAGAATGCCCCCAGTGCCCCATGTGCCAGTAAGAAGTGCCCCCAGTGCCAGTAAAAATGCCCAGTGCCCCATGTCCCCCATGTGCCAGTAAAAAGCCCCGTGCCAGTAAAATGCCCTCAGTGCCCCCCATGTGCCAGTAAAAATGCCCCAGTGCCCCCATGTGCCAGTAAAATGCCCCCATTGTGCCAGTAAAAATGCCCCCAGTGCCCCCATGTGCCAGTAAAAATGCCCAGTGCCCCATGTGCAGTAGCCACAGTGCCCCATGTGCCAGTAAAAAGCCCCCGATGCCCTGACAGTAAAGCCCAGTGCCCCATGTGCCAGTAAAAAATGCCCCCAGTGCCCCCCCCATGTGCCAGTAAAATGCCCCCCCCCAGTGCCAGTAAAATGCCATGCCCCCATGTGCCAGTAAAAAATGCCCCCAGTGCCCCCATGTGCCAGTAAAATGCCCCCAGTGGCCCCCCAGTGCCCCCATGTGCCAGTAAAAATGCCCCGTTGCCAGCCCCCAGTGCCCCAGTGCAAAAATGCCCCCAGTGCCCCCCATGTGCCAGAAAAAATGCCCACAGTGCCCCATGTGCCAGTAAAATGCCCACAGTGCCCCCATATGCCCAGTAAAAATGCCCACAGTGCCCCATGTGCCAGTAAAATGCCCACAGTGCCCCCATGTGCCAGTAAAAAATGCCCCCATGTGCCAGTAAAATGCCCCCAGTGCCCCCATGTGCCAGTAAAATGCCCCCATGTGCCAGTAAAAATGCCCCCAGTGCCCCCAATTGAGCTGTGCCGGCGGTGACTGCTACAATAAAAAAAAAAAAAATTAACACTTATACTTACCTCCATGGTGCTGGCAGCGATGCGATGCAGGCCTCTTCCGGCCTGTGTACCGCGCTGTACGGCTCAGGCGGCGCGATTACGTCATCGCGCCGCCTGAGCCGGCCTCTGAATAGGCTGCAGGCCCAGTGCCTGCAGCCTATCAGAGGAACGGGCAGGGGAGACGCCTCTCCCTCCCCTGCCCCAGTACAATACAGGCATCTGTATCGCCGTCCTGAGGACGGCGATACAGATGACTATGGAGATGAGCGTTCCACAATGGAAGCGCTCATCTCCCTCTGCGGGCGGTCTTGGGCACCGGCACAAGAGAAGAGCATGGGGGCCCCCTTGGACGCCGGGGGCCCTACGCAAATGCATAGGATGCGTGGTGCCCAAGACCGCCCCTGCCAGTAAGGCGGCTGATTTATCAAGACCACCCTAGTCTTAAAGGGGTTTTCCAAGACTCTTATACTGATGACCTATCAGTATGTGATCGGTGGGGGTCCGACAACTGGGGCCCCTGTTGATGACCTGTTTGAGAAGGCACCAGCCTTCTCGTAGCTTAGCCTAGGCCATGTAATGCCTAGAAGCAGCTCAGTCCCATTGAAGTGAATGTGACTGAGATGCAATACCAAGCACAGCCACTATACAATGTACGGCGCTGTGCTTGGTGAGCTACTGCAAGCACCCGATGCCTTCTCAAACAGCTGATCGGCCGGGGTCCCGGGTGTTGGACCCCCACTGATCAGATACTATGACCTATACCTATAGGTTATCAGTATAAAGACCCATGCACACAAACATGGCGTGTTTTGCGGTATGCAATTTGCGGAACGGAACGTGCGGCCCATTTTTTTGTGGCCCAACTGAAGGTTATTGGTCAAAAAATGCGTCTCGGATGCGGAACCAAACCACGTTCGTTTGCATGTGCCCTAAAATTCTCGGAAAACCCCTTTAATCTAAGCTGGACTAAAAAAAAAAAAAGCCAAAAAAAGTGGGTATGTTTAATGTCAGAAAGCTGGCATACAGCAATTCACAAATTCCTTTCATAAGTGTTCAAATTCTATGCAGCGCCACCACAGGTGGAATTAAGCATTACACAGTGCCCATTCAAATCAATGCATTGTCTGTGTAATACAGGACAGGACAAGTCCTCCAGCATGAGAGACACTCTTTGTAGCTGCTCTCCACCTTGGACAAGACATGAGGACCCTGAACAGAGCCCCTCCACTCATTAGCTCAGAATACGGTGTACAAAAATGGTTTTCCTAAATCGGAGAACCACTTTAGGGGCAGCACAGTTTAGACACCGGCCTGTTTTACTATTAGAAATAGCGGTGTTAAACTGACATTAATTTGGGGCAGTTTTCTAGAAGCTGTGATCACATGGGCGCTGTAAGTGTCTCAATGTCGGCATCAATGTCAGTCAGTGTTAGGCTCTGTTCACACTGACGCTGAAGCCTCTATTGCAGATTCATTTACATCTGCAGCAAGATTTCCACAGAGCCAATTAAAAGTCAATGGGGAATGTTGGGTGCCACTGGTGTCTATCGTGAATTTTGAATCCTGCATTTAAAGGGTAACTCCACTGAAAACATTGTGTCAGGGAAAACGGATCTGTCCCCATTGACTTACATTGTGAGTTATGATGGATCCGTCTTGCTCCTTCAGTTTAGTTTTGTCCCCATTGACAATGAATAGGGACAAAACTGAAGCGTTTTCTTCCGGTATTGAGATCCTATGACGAAACTCAATAGTGGAAAGGGAAAGCGCAGAAGGGAAAGTAGCTTTAATTAGTTATTTTATTTTACTCACCCCTTCCCACACACTAAGGGTGCATTCACATTACCGTTTAGCTTTCTGTTCTTCAGAAGAAGAGAGAGAGGAAAAAAAAAACGGATCCTGTTGCATCAGTTGCATAGGATCCGTTTTTTTTTTTGCTTTTTTTTGTCTGATCCGGCAGGGATCGGCAAAAAAGCTTCTATTTTTAATATAATATAACCGGCTGCATCCGTTATGAAGGGATCTGGTTGTGTTATCTCTCACATAGCCAAGAGGGATCCGTCATGAACTCCATTGAAAGTCAATGGGGGACGGATCCGTTTTCTATTGTGTCAGATTGTGTCCGAGAAAATGGATCTGTCCCCACTGACTTGCATTGTGGGTCATGACGGATCCGTTTTGCTCCACATCCCATGCCGGACATAAAACCATTGCTTGCTGCAGTTTGCTCTCTGGTATGGGAACACAACCAAACGGAACGGAATGCATTTTGGAGAATTCCGTTTGGTTCAGTTGAGTTTTGTTCCCATTGACAATGAATGGGGACAAAACGGAAGCGTTTTTCTCCGGTATTGAGATCCTCTGACGGAACTCAATACCGGAAAAGAAAAACGAAGATGTGAAAGTGGCCTAACCTGTGTTTAATTTGGGTGGAGTTCACCTTTACTCCCACTGTGAAGTCTGCAGGTGATGGAATATGCACTAACCGCCAGGATTATACCGGAGCACTGTACGCCATTAAATGTCCTCACTGTTAAAGGATGAATGCAGCTCTTGTGTCGCCATAAAAACATGAGACATCATTAGAAAAAATCCCTAAAGGCGACAGAAGCTGTAAATCCGGCGATTCTACAATAATGAGTGAAGACCTGTTTGTTATCACACCGTCTGGTAGCAAAGAGGTTAACTGCGCCTTGTCTCTGCCCCTCCAAAGTGATGTCTCCCCAGGAAGCCAACAGCAGTCTCCTAAAAATACTTCTTGTGGTTTCAATAAAAGCATTAGCTTCAAAGGGCAGGACTGAGATCCTCCGCACCAGGCTGAGCCGGAGGAGGGGGCACGGAGGACGTCTACATCTGTGTGAAAAGGAGGCCAAACAGTGCGCTCACTGACTCAGGTGTACAGGCTGCACTCACTGCATATCTGCACTGTACTTCACTGCATTCACTGCTTGTTAATAGCACTGCACCACTCACTGCAAATCTGTGCTGTACTTCACTGCGCTCACCGCTTATTTATAACACTGTACTCACCGCTTATTTATAACACTGCACTCACCACTTATTTATAAAACTGCACTCACCGCTTATTATAACACTGCACTCACCACTTATTTATAACACTGCACTCACCACTTATTTATAACACTGTACTCACCGCTTATTTACAACACGGCCCTCACTGCTATTAACAGCACTGCACCACTCACTTCCTATAGCACTGCACTCACCACTTATTTATAACACTGCACTCACCGCTTATTTATAACACGGCCCTCACTGCTATTAATAGCACTGTACTTCTCTGCATTCATGACTTATTTATAACACTGCACTTACCACTTATTTATAACACTGTACTCACCACTTATTTATAACACTGCACTCACCACTTATTTATAACACTGCACTCACCACTTATTTATAACACTTCACACTTATTTAGAACACTGCACTTACACTTATTTATAACACTGCACTCACCACTTATTTATAACACTGCACTCACCACTTATTTATAACACTGCACTCACCGCTTATTTATAACACTGCACTCACCACTTATTTACATATAACACTGCACTCGCCGATTATTTATTACATGGTCCTCACTGCTATTAATAGCACTGCACCACTCACTTCCTATAGCACTCCATTCACTGCATATCTGCACTGTACTTCTCTGCACTCACTGCTTATTAATAGCACTGCACTCACTGTAAATCTGTGCTGTACTTCACTGCACTCACCACTTATTTAAAACACTGCCCTCACTGCTTATTTATAACACTGCATTCACTGTTTATTTATAACACTGCACTCATTGCTTATCAACAAGTACCCTACATTCACTGTGTACAATTATACTGCCTTCACAACGTATCTACAAGTACACTGCACTTACTGCATATTTACAACTACACCATACTTAAGGGCACTTTATACTGGCTGAGAATTGAACAGATCGCTAAGGGGCATTCATAGTAATGCTCGTTATCGATTATCTGGCTCGTTCATTGGGTCATTTAATTGTTTGTGCAGCACAAAAATCCTTGTTTCCCGACAGCAGATTGTGCAGTGTAAACGCGATCTGCTTGGGGAAGAGCGATGGCATTGGCGATTACTCTTCCCCATATTCTGGAGGAGATCACTGAATGTAAATGCATCGGTCTCTTCCACTACCGAACAGCAGATTATCAGGAAGGAATGCTTACTTCCCGACAATCTGTTTGTACATATCCCGTGTAAAATGACCTTTACCATTTAACTGCAGTTCACTCTACTTTTTATCTACACTGCACTCACTGCTTATCTACAATACATTGTACTAACTGCTCATCTACAATACACTGTACTCACTGCTTATCTACAATACACTGTATTCACTGCTTATCTACAATACATTGTACTCACTGCTTATCTACAATACACTGCACTCACTGCTTATCTACAATACACTGTACTCACTGCTTATCTACAATATATTGTACTCACTGCTTATCTACTAAATACACTGCTCACTGCTTTATCTACAATACATTGTACCACTGCTTCTCTACAATACACTGTACTCACTGCTTATCTACACTGTAATCACTGCTTATCTACAATACATTGTACTCACTGCTTATCTACAATACACTGTACTCACTGCTTATCTACAATACACTGTACTCACTGCTTATCTACAATACACTGTACTCACTGCTTATCTACAATACACTGTACTCACTGCTTATCTACAATACACTGTACTCACTGCTTATCTACAATACACTGCACTCACTGCTTATCTACAATACACTGCACTCACTGCTTATCTACAATACACTGTTACTTCACTGCTTATCTACAATACACTTGTATTCACTGCTTATCTACAATACATTGTACTCACTGCTTATCTACAATAACACTGCACTCACTTATCTACAATACACTGTACTCACTGCTTATCTACAATACATTGCACTCACTGCTTATCTACAATACACTGCACTACGCTTATCTACAATACATTGTACTCACTGTACTCACTGCTTATCTCAATACAACTGTTACTCACTGCTTATCTACAGTACTGTACTCACTGCTTATCTACAACATTTGCTTCACTGCTTATCAAATACACTGCACTCACTGCTTATCTACAATACACTGTACTCACTGCTTATCTACAATACACTGCACTCACCGCTTATCTACAATACATTGTACTCACTGCTTATCTACAATACACTGCACTCACTGCTTATCTACAATACACTGCACTCACTGCTTATCTACAATACACTGTACTCATTGTTTCTATACAACTAGAGTGCACATAGTACTTTATGTTGATTTAAACAATACTTAATAATAATTTCATCTGCCAATAAAAACATGTATATCATAACACCCCCCAAACATACACTCAGTGAAAGAGAAGAGAGAAGAAAAAAAACAATTGTCTATTATTTCCACTTAAATATTTAAAGGGTTTGTCTCATGATGGACAATGGGGGCATATCTCTAGGATATGCCCCCATTGTCTTATAGCTGTGGGTCCCGCAAGGTGGTGGCTGGAGGACTCCAGTCTGGCCATCACCAAGCCGGCTCCCCATAGAAATGAATGGGAGTGTACCGCCCATGCGGAATTTCTATGGAGCCGACGGAAATAGCCGAGTCAGCGCTTCACTATTTTCGCCGGACCCATAGACAGTGAATTAAGGGCGGCTGCGCATGCGCAGTGCGTCCTCCTTCACTTTCGCGGCTCCGTTCTAGATATAGGTGCAGGTCTCAGCGGTGAGACCCACACCTATAAGACAATGGGGGCATTTCCTAGCGATATACCCCCATTGTCCATCATGAGACAAACCCTTTAATCCATGTCATCAAGCTCAACAATGCAAATTTTTACAATACATTTTTCCCATAATATATTTTTTGTCCTTAGCTTTTCCCAGTCCTTAACAGTGGGGTCATTTCTCGACATCCAGTAGGAAGCCATCATTTTCCTATCACTATATAAAGTCTTATGTATGGATGAGCAGTATACTGAAGGCCCGACCACTTCACCCAAACAACCCAAAATACATGTTAGAATTACTGAAAACAACTGATTCCATATATTCACCACCTCCTCCCAAAATCTGAATAACTTGTGGCAAACAAATCTGCTCCATTCCTTAAAGAAGAACTCCCGCAAAAATGTTTATTCTCTGACCTGTTAGAAAGGTGCATGATATAAACTGTAGTGATTGTCATCTTCTTATCAGTGACTGTTTCTGTGAGTAAAAACCTCTCTTCTTATTGTAGCTGGGTCATGTGACCAACTCCCTGACCTCCAACTGACCCAGGACAGAAAGCCAGTAACTGCTCTATTCATTCCTATGGGATCCTCACTTTCAGTCTCATAGGAATACATAGATAATTAGACTTCCTGTCCACACATAAGTCTATGTGTGAGTTGGTGGGTCTAATTGCTGGTCACATGACACAGATAAGAAACTTCAGGATGATATAAGTAAAAAATTCAGACACTGGTAAGAAAATGACATTCACTACAGATTATATCATGTACATTTCTAGCAGGACATGGAATAAAATTTTGGTCGGAAGTTCTTCTTTAAGCATTTAGGACCTTTGAATTCTTGCCTTCTCTCTGTTATACTCATTTACAACCTATAAAAAATGAAATATTGTGTTTGTCCATACCCATGATTATGTGATAATAACGGATTGTTTTCATAAATGCTCCCCACTGTGCTACCGAGATATTGCCCAAATCCTCCTCCCATCTGGTGGAACATTTATGCGGATTATCCAATACGTGTTCCTTCAGCATCTTACACACTTTTGCCAGGGCGGCTTTCTTAACTTTAGCATTCCTAATTGTGGTCAACGACAATGTAATGTATACCTAACACCAACAGATCTAACCAAGTGTTTCACCTATTCACATTCACACCTAAAGCCAATCGTTCTTTACGAGGCTCAAGTTATCTCTCATTACTATAAAGGAGATGGTATTACCATTAAAGGGGTTCTCCGGGAAATAAGAAAATGAAAATACATAAATATTACTTTATAATAAATATATTCCCAAATACCTTTCATTAGTTATAATGGCTCATGTTGTCTAGGGAGCAATCATCAGGGAAAATAAAATGGCTGTTGTCCTATTAGTACACACAGAACCTGTCCTAATCACACAGCAGGACAAGTTAATTCATAACACTGAGGTAAAGAGCTGCCTCATCCTCCTCTCTGCTCTGCTTGCCAGGGATTATGATCCTGAATAGAGTTTCAACTGAATCTCTGTAGGAATGGAATTCATGAGGAGACATGAAGTACAGAGAGGAGGTGGGGTGGATAATGACCATTACCACAGCCCCACATTACCACCGTCTGTCCTGCCCGTCCTACTGTACTTCATGTCTCCTAATGAACTCAATTCCTACAGAGATTCAGCTGAAGATCTTATCATCTGTATTCAGGGTCATAATCCCTGACAAGCAGAGCAGAGAGGAGGATGAGGCAGCTCTTTACCTCAGTGTTGTGAAGTAACTTGCCTTCCTATGTGATTAGGACGGGTTTTGTGTGTACTAATAGGACGGCGGCCATTTTATTTCTCCTAATGATTGCTCCACAGACAAAACAAGCCATTATAACTAATGAAAGGTATTTGGGAATATGTTTATAATAAAGTAATATTTAAGTATTTTCATTTTCTAAATTCCTGGAGAACCCCTTTAATGAACAAATCATTTGTCACGCGAGGTCGGCGTCGCGCTCCCTCTGCACGACATCGCCGGACCTCTCCGCCCCCCTAGAGACGAGCAATAGGGAATTGAAGTGCTGGTCTTGTCAGCCAGCACTTCATGAGTTAATTCTCTGTTTGGGTTTAGCCATGTGGTGCTGATCACACCACATGGCTACTTTACATATTGTTTTGGACAGCTTGCTCCGCCTCAGGTCATGTGATGCTGGCCACATCACATGATCCTGGGCGGGCTATTTAAAGATGGCAACTGCCTCACTCAGATGCCTGTGATTTTGCTTACACCATTGATCAGTGCTTGTGCGTTCTCAGTTATTGGATTGTTTACTTGGATTTGGATTTCGGACTTTGGACTTTTGACTTCTCTCTGCTTGACCCCTCGGTATTTACGTGACCTCCTGTGTTTGACCCGGCTAGCTGACCATTCTATATTGTGTTTTGTTACGTCTGTGTTTTGTCTGTCCCTGTGTACCCTCTCCCTTCCTGCGCACTTATACAGTGTAGGGACCGCCTTCGTGGTTGTCCGCGGCTACCTAGGGCCGTTTGAGGCAAGTAGGCAGGGAGAGAAGGAGGGGTTAGCTCAGGGCACACTACCCTTGTCTACCCCCTCGTGACAGAATCACAGGCCCAACTTATGGATCAGTTTGTGGGCCCTCACGGAGCAGGTCCAGGGTATGGCTCAAGCTCTGCAGGGCCTGGCTGATAGGCTCCAACATCAGGAGCAGCTACTATCCTCCTCAGTAGTGGCCCCTTCCACTTCCAATCCTAGTGTGGAACCTCATATTAAGCTGCCGGATCGGTTTTCTGGAGATCGAAAATTTTTTAATTCCTTTAAGGAGAGTGTCAAGCTCTATTTTGATCTACGTCCTCATTCCTCTGGCACCGAGCAGCAGCGGGTCAAAATAATTATTTCTCTGCTGCAGGGTGATCCGCAGGAGTGGGCATTTGCGTTACCCCCAGACTCCCCTAGCCGTCAGACGGTGGACGCCTTTTTCAGGGCTCTTGGGTTACTGTATGAGGAGCCTGACTTGACGGCTGTTGCTGAAGCCCAGCTCAGGGACATGCGGCAGGGTAACCGTCCTGTGGAGGATTATTGTGCGGAGTTTAGGAGGTGGTGTGTTTCTTCTGGTTGGAATGACCCGGCTTTAAGAAGCCAGTTTAGGGCAGGGCTTTCTGACCAACTGAAGGACCTTCTCGTGGGCTATCCTACTCCTGACTCCTTAGAAGCGACCATGACCCTAGCAGTCAGGTTGGACCGTCGGGTGAGAGAGAGACGGAAGGAACGGTCAAGCACTCCTCCTGTGGCCATCCTGCCTGAGAATCCTATGCCAGGTCCATCTTCCACCAGGGTTCCGGAGGAGCCCATGCAGTTAGGAGGAACCTTAAGGGAACAGAGACGTCTGAAGGGAGCCTGCTTTTACTGCGGTGAGATGAACCATTGGCTCCAGCAGTGTCCCAAGCTTCCGCCCTCTAGGAGATCCCCAGTAAGGTAACTCCAGCGGTGGTAAGGAGAAAAATTTTACTACCTATCTCTGTTACCTATGATCAACTTAAGGGGGTTGGTCAAGCATTTGTTGATTGTGGTTCCGCTGCTAATTTTATTAATTTTCGATTTTGTACAATCAGTGGGTATACCGATAGTCCCTCTAAGGGAGATTATTCAAATTGTGGCCCTCGACTCCACCCCATTGCACAATGGGAGAGTGGAGTTTTGTACTCCTGACGTCACCCTAACTGTGGGAATCTCCCATTCTGAGACTTGTTCCTTTCTGGTTTTAAAGGATTTACCTGCTGACCTCGTGTTAGGGCTGCCATGGTTACAGGCTCACAACCCTGTGATCAACTGGCCAGCAGGTGAATTAGAAAAATGGGGACATGATTGTGTCAATTGTTGCAAATCTGTACTGCAGCTAGGAGGTACGCGGAGTCTCTCGTCCTAACCCGAATTTATCAGAGAATTTTCGGATGTCTTCTCCATGTCGGAGACTGATTTCCTTCCTCCTCACCGGCAGTACGATTGTGCCATTGACATAATGGAGGGATCCAAGTATCCCAAGGGCCGCATTTATAATCTCTCCAACTCCTGAGCGACAATGTATGAGGGATTATCTTAAGGAGAGCCTGGCCAAGGGTCACATTCGGCCTTCAGTCTCTCCAATGGGGCAGGTTTCTTCTTTGTTGGCAAGAAGGATGGAGGATTGAGGCCCTGTATTGATTACCGGGAACTAAACAAGATCACGGTTAAGAACAGGTACCCGCTGCCCCTTATCCCTGATTTACTGAATCAGGTTCAGGGTGCCTGCTGGTTCTCTAAATTAGATTTGAAGGGGGCATACAACCTGATCAGAGTCAGAGAGGGAGACGAATGGGAAGACGGCATTCAACACCCCTGAAGGTCATTATGAGTACTTAGTAATGCCCTTTGGGTTGAGTAATGCACCCGCCGTCTTCCAAAATTTTGTTAATGATATTTTCAGAGCATTTATTGGGGAGATTTATGATTGTTTATATTGACGATATTCTTATTTTCTCTGCTGATTGGGAATCCCACGTCTCCCACACCAGACAGGTACTGAAGGTTTTGCGTGAAAATAAGCTTTTTGTCAAAGGGGAGAAATGTATCTTCGGTGTTCAGGAGGTGGCCTTTTTAGGATACATTTTGACCCCTTTCTCGTTCAAAATGGATCCTGTCAAGGTGCAGGCCATCCTTGATTGGGTGCGACCGTCCTCCCTGAAGGGCGCTCCAACGATTTTTGGGATTTGCGAACTTTTATGGCAAATTTATTAAAAAATTTTTCGTTGGTGGTCAAGCCAATTACTGATCTTACCCGCAAGGGAGCCGATCTGGGTAATTGGCCTCCTGCAGCTATTGAGTCCTTTGAAAGGTTAAAGTGGTGTTTTACTAATGCTCCTGTGCTAATCCAGCCGGATCAGAGTAGGCCTTTTGTGGTTGAGGTGGACGCATCAGAAGACGGTGTGGGGGCTGTACTGTCCCAGGGATCTTCCACCTTAACTAATCTTAAGCCATGCGCCTTCTTTTCCCGCAAGTTCTCGCCTGCTGAGAGGAACTATGATATCGGTAATAGGGAGTTATTGGCAATTAAGTGGGCATTTGAGGAATGGCGTCATTTTTTAGAAGGGGCATTACACCGTGTCACGGTCCTCACGGATCATAAGAATTTATTGTTTCTGGAGTCCGCTAAACGTTTGAACCCTAGGCAGGCGAGGTGGGCTTTGTTCTTCACCCGGTTTGATTTTTCTGTTACCTTCAGACCCGGAAGCAAGAACGTTAAAGCGGACGCCTTATCCCGAAGTTCCAGGCGTATCAACCTCCTGACGCCCCTCCGGAACCCATCCTTCCAGCTGAGATCTTTGTGGCCGCCACCGCACCTGACCTCGCTTCTGAGATCTCGGCAGGACAGCATCTCGCTCCTACTGGTACCCCCAATGACAAATTATTTGTGCCGGCTCATTTGCGTTTACGACTGCTGGGTGAGTGTCATAATTCTGTTTTATGTGGACACCCTGGTATCCATGCCACTAAGGAGTTGATTTCGAGGCAGTATTGGTGGCCATCGATTTCCAGGGATATTCAAGCTTTTGTAACTGCGTGTAACACTTGTGCCAGGTCCAAGAATTCTAAGAGACGACCTATGGGTGAGTTACATCCCTTACCCATACCTAGTAGACCTTGGTCACATTTGTCCATGGACTTTATCACGGATTTGCCATGCGCGGAGGGTAAGACTGTGATTTTTGTGGTAGTTGACAGGTTCAGTAAAATGTGTCATTTTATTCCTTTGTGTAAATTACCCTCTGCTAAGGTCTTGGCATCTATATTCATGGATAATATTGTTAAACTGCATGGTGTTCCTGAGAATATCGTTTCTGATAGAGGGGTACAGTTTGTGTCTAGGTTCTGGAGGGCGTTCTGTAATAAGATTAACATTTCTTTGTCCTTTTCATCAGCCTTTCATCCAGAAACTAATGGTCAGACTGAACGTCTCAATCAATCTGTTGAACAATATCTTAGATGTTATGTGGCAGACAACCAACATGTGTGGGTCAGATTCCTGTCTCTGGCTGAGTTTGCCATTAATAACCGTGTCAATTCGTCCTCTGGAGTGTCGCGTTCTTTTGTAACATGGGTTTCCATCCACGTTTTGGCTCCTTTTTCCCATCTACATCGGTTGTCCCAGAGGTTAATGATTTCTCCCAGGAACTGTGCACAGTTTGGGCACAGGTTCAATCGAACCTGGAAAAGGCCCAAGAGGTTCAAAGGGTTAAAGCTGATAGAAAGAGGTCTAAGGCTGTGAATTTTATGGTTGGGGATAAGGTGTGGTTATCCACTAAGAATCTTAATATGAAGGTTCCATCTTACAAGTTTGCACCGCGTTATATTGGTCCTTACAGGATCACCAAGGTGATCAATCCGGTTTCGTTTGAGTTATGCTGTCACGCGAGGTCGGCGTACTGTCACGCGAGGTCGGCGTCGCGCTCCCTCTGCACGACGTCGCCGGACCTCTCCGCCCCCCTAGAGACGAGCAAGTAGGGAATTGAAGTGCTGGTCTTGTCAGCCAGCACTTCATGAGTTAATTCTCTGTTTGGGTTTAGCCATGTGGTGCTGATCACACCACATGGCTACTTTACATATTGTTTTGGACAGCTTGCTCCGCCTCAGGTCATGTGATGCTGGCCACATCACATGATCCTGGGCGGGCTATTTAAAGATGGCAACTGCCTCACTCAGATGCCTGTGATTTGCTTACACCATTGATCAGTGCTTGTGCGTTCTCAGTTATTGGATTGTTTACTTGGATTTGGATTTCGGACTTTGGACTTTTGACTTCTCTCTGCTTGACCCTCGGTATTTACGTGACCTCCTGTGTTTGACCCGGCTAGCTGACCATTCTATATTGTGTTTTGTTACGTCTGTGTTTTGTCTGTCCCTGTGTACCCTCTCCCTTCCTGCGCACTTATACAGTGTAGGGACCGCCTTCGTGGTTGTCCGCGGCTACCTAGGGCCGTTTGAGGCAAGTAGGCAGGGAGAGAAGGAGGGGTTAGCTCAGGGCACACTACCCTTGTCTACCCCCTCGTGACATCATTGAATGATAGCAAACCTTGTCTTCTCCAGAAACCTTCTAATTCAGGCCTCTTCAGCTTTGCTAAGTTCACATTTCTCCACAACAGTTATTGCCAATGACTCAATGAGTCTTTTACACCCAAAATACACCCAAATATCACATATATAAAGTTCATTAAAAAAAAATCAGCATTGGATATAACATTTGACTTGTCCAATTGACCAGCTGATAGCGTTGAGCAGTCAAAAAATAACCAGTTCTCTCTTTTTGGGTATTGTAGGTAATGCTGTTAAATATTACTCTTTTACTTTGCCAAATAGTCTCATTGTTTCTAACATCTAGTGCCCTGAATATAGCTTCCTTCAGAATTGGTGATGACATATAAAGCCCGGCAATACAGTTATTTTGACAAGACTAACCCTAGACATCAATGTTAGAGAGATTTTACTACAAACTTTTAGCTTAGTTCTGATCCTGGTCAGCATAGGTTGAATGGTTAAAGGGGTATTCCCATCTCACAAATGTAGTTTGTATAATTAGATATAGCCATACTAATATTATTACTAATGTGTTTATATAAAATGTACAGTTTAGAAGATTTCCCTATTTGTATATCCATTGTCCCACACACATCAGTCAGGCCGTTGCCCCTAGTTACGACCACCGTGGCCATGTAGTAGTGGTGGTCAGCTTGCTCCTTTTCAAACCTGCTCTGAGGTAACCACTGTATTGTGAACGCACATTTCATGAGCATGCGCAGACACATCTTAGGGTTGTAGCATTTTTGTCTGCGCTTCCAAAACGCAGAGAAACGGATCCTGTTCCAAGATCAATTCATCTCTATGGAGCAGGATCTGTTTTATAAAGTCTGCGTTTTGGACGGATCCTGACCATTGTGAAAGTACCCTAAGATGTGTCTCCGCATGTTCATGTAATGTGCGTTCACAATACAGCAGTTACCTCAGAGCAGGTTTGAAAAAGAGCAAGCCGGCCACCACTACTACATGACTGCGGTGCCGTAACCAGGGGCAACGGCCTGACTGATGTGTGTGGGACAATGGATATACAAATAGGGAAATCTTCTAAACGGTACATTTTATATAAATACATTCTATTAGTAATAATATCAGTATGGCTATATCTAACTATACAAACCACATTTGTGAGATGGGAATACCCCTTTAACTTCTCAAAGTCCTCTAAATTACTGCTACTACAGTTGAGTCATATTATTATCTGGAGCCATGCTGACTGCAGTGAATCCCACAACTGCCGGAGGGGGTGTGGGAGAGGATCCACAGAGCGAACACGATAATCAAGGTGATCCCACAGATGCTCAATTGGGTTCTGGAGAATTATGAGGTCAGGGTAGTACGTGAAGTCTTGGTCATGCTCTTCTAACTAATGTTACACATTTCTAAAAAATGCATAACTTGCTGGATGATCCCGTTTGCCCCAGGGAAGACATTCAGCATGTATGGGTAGACGTGATCTGCAAGGATGAATTCATACCCAAATCGGTTGAAAGTGACTTCTACATGGTCCCAGAGAATGCCAAGAAAACCTTCCCCAGACCATAACGCCGCCGCCACCACCACCAGCTTGTGTTCCTCCAGCAATGGCTGCAGGGTGTTTGTTCTCTGATGCTTCGCTCCTGACACGCCAACGTCCATCCCTTCCATAAGGCAGAAAACATGACTCATTGGAGAAGACAACCCTTTACCAATCAGCAGAGGTCCAATTCTTAAACTTCCACAGAAATTGAATCCTTTTCTGCTAATGCAACTTCATTACCGGAGGTGCAGTGACTGTCTGTCTCCTATGCAGTTGAATGTGTCTGCTAGCCCCCTGTTTCATTCTGGTGGTGAGCTGCTCCACTATAGTGTGTCGGTCCACCCTTGTAAGCCTTCGTAGACGACGTTCACCTTTCACATCAGTGGCACGTGGTGCTCCACAGTTTCCACACCACTTATTCACAATGGTGCCATTTGTCCTCTCACCATACACTTTCACCACAACAGCAAGACCAATCTAATATGATAAATCGCCCCTTTTACCCATGACAGCACTGAGGAATATGTGTACAGACAACCTATCACACCTTATATATCCACTGAGCCAGGTCACAAAGTAAAAAGTAGGAAGTGGTCATAATAATGTGACTGTGTATTTATTCCCAAGTCCTAAAAAACTTGAAAAGGGGTTTGTATACTGAAGATGCCTGTAATATGGGCACCATCCAGGGGGAGCAAGACAGACTTGACTTAATGAACTCATCCAAACCCAAGGAAATTGTCCAAGGAGCTGAAATGTAGATATCACAGAGATACAGTGTTACCTACTGCTTATCCACAACTACTCTGCACTCACTGTTTATCGACAACTAGGGTTCAAATACTGCTTATCTACAAGTACTGCATTATCACTTACACTACTGCACTCATGCTACACTGCACTCACTATCAACTGTACAAGTACACTGCACTCACTGCTTATCTACAAGTACACTGCACTCACTGCTTATCTACAAGTACACTGCACTCACTGCTTATCTACAAGTACACTGCACTCACTGCTTATCTACAAGTACACTGCACTCACTGCTTATCTACAAGTACACTGCACTCACTGCTTATCTACAAGTACACTGCACTCACTGCTTATCTACAAGACACTCATCACTGTTACAAACACTGCACTCACTGCTTATCCACAAGTACACTGCACTCACTGCTTATCCACAAGTACACTGCACTCACTGCTTATCCACAAGTACACTGCACTCACTGCTTATCCACAAGTACACTGCACTCACTGCTTATCTACAAGTACACTGCACTCACTGCTTATCTACAAGTACACTGCACTCACTGCTTATCTACAAGTACACTGCACTCACTGCTTATCTACAAGTATACTGCACTCACTGCTTATCTACAAGTACACTGCATTCACTGCTTATCTACAAGTATACTGCACTCACTGCTTATCTACAAGTATACTGCTCTCACTGCTTATCTACAAGTACACTGCACTCACTGCTTATCTACAAATACACTGCACTCACTGCTTATCTACAAGTACACTGCACTCACTGCTTATCAACAACTGCACTCACTGCTTATCAACAACTGCACTGTACTCACTGCTTATCTACAAGTACACTGCACTCACTGCTTATCTACAAGTATACTGCACTCACTGCTTATCTACAAGTACACTGCACTCACTGCTTATCTACAAGTATACTGCACTCACTGCTTATCTACAAGTATACTGCTCTCACTGCTTATCTACAAGTACACTGCACTCACTGCTTATCTACAAGTATACTGCACTCACTGCTTATCTACAAGTACACTGCACTCACTGCTTATCTACAAGTATACTGCACTCACTGTTTATCTACAAGTACACTGCACTCACTGCTTATCTACAAGTACACTGCACTCACTGCTTATCTAGAATATACTGCACTCACTGCTTATCTACAATACACTGCGCTCACTGCTTATCTACAAGTACACTGCACTCACTTGCTTATCTACAATATACTGCACTGACTGCTTATCTACAATACACTGCACTCACTGCTTATCTACAAGCACACTGCACTCACTGCTTATCTACAAATACACTGCACTCACTGCTTATCTACAAGTACACTGCACTCACTGCTTATCAACAACTGCACTCACTGCTTATCAACAACTGCCTGTACTCACTGCTTATCCACAAGTCCACTGCACTCACTGCTTATCCACAAGTCCACTGCACTCACTGCTTATCTACAAGTATACTGCACTCACTGCTTATCTACAAGTACACTGCACTCACTGCTTATCAACAACTGCACTGTACTCACTGCTTATCAACAACTGCACTGTACTCACTGCTTATCTACAAGTACACTGCACTCACTGCTTATCTACAATACACTGCACTCACTGCTTATCTACAAGTACACTACACTCACTGCTTATCTACAAGTACACTGCACTCACTGATTATCTACAAGTACACTACACTCACTGCTTATCTACAAGTACACTGCACTCACTGCTTATCTAGAAGAACACTGCACTCACTGCTTATCAACAACTGCACTCACTGCTTATCAACAACTGCACTGTACTCACTGCTTATCTACAAGTACACTGCACTCACTGCTTATCAACAACTGCACTGTACTCACTGCTTATCTACAATACACTGCCACTCACTGCTTATCTACAAGTACACTGCACTCACTGCTTATCTACAAGTACACTGCACTCACTGATTATCTAGAAGAACACTGCACTCACTGCTTATCAACAACTGCACTCACTGCTTATCAACAACTGCACTGTACTCACTGCTTATCTACAAGTACACTGCACTCACTGCTTATCTACAAGTACACTGCACTCACTGCTTATCTACAAGTACACTGCACTCACTGCTTATCAACAACTGCACTCACTGCTTATCAACAACTGCACTGTACTCACTGCTTATCTACAAGTACACTGCACTCACTGCTTATCTACAAGTACACTGCACTCACTGCTTATCAACAACTGCACTCACTGCTTATCAACAACTGCACTGTACTCACTGCTTATCTACAAGTACACTGCACTCACTGCTTAGCTACAATACACTGCACTCACTGCTTATCTACAAGTACACTGCACTCACTGCTTATCTACAAGTACACTGGCACTCACTGCTTATCTACAAGTACACTGCACTCACTGATTATCAACAACTGCACTCACTGCTTATCAACAACTGCACTGTACTCACTGCTTATCTACAAGTACACTGCACTCACTGCTTATCTACAAGTACACTGCACTCACTGCTTATCTACAAGTACACTGCACTCACTGCTTATCTACAAGTACACTGCACTCACTGCTTATCTACAAGTACACTGCACTCACTGATTATCTAGAAGAACACTGCACTCACTGCTTATCAACAACTGCACTCACTGCTTATCAACAACTGCACTGTACTCACTGCTTATCTACAAGTACACTGCACTCACTGCTTATCTACAAGTACACTGCACTCACTGCTTATCTACAAGTACACTGCACTCACTGCTTATCAACAAACTGCACTCACTGCTTATCAACAACTGCACTGTACTCACTGCTTATCTACAAGTACACTGCACTCACTGCTTAGCTACAATACACTGCACTCACTGCTTATCTACAAGTACACTGCACTCACTGCTTATCTACAAGTACACTGCACTCACTGCTTATCTACAAGTACACTACACTCACTGCTTATCTACAAGTACACTGCACTCACTGCTTATCTACAAGTACACTACACTCACGGCTTATCTAGAAGAACACTGCACTCACTGCTTATCTAGAAGAACACTGCACTCACTGCTTATCTACAAATAAACTGCACTCACTGCCTATCTACAAGTACACTGCACTCACTACTTATCCACAAGTACACTGCACTCACTGCTTATCCACAAGTGCACTGCACTCACTTGCTTATCCACAAGTGCACTGCACATCTACAAGCACCTGCACCACTGCTTATCTACAAGTACACTGCACTCACTGCTTATATACAAGACACTGCACTCACTGCTTATATACAAGCACACTGCACTCACTGCTTATCCAGAAGTACACAGCACTCACTGCTTATCCAGAAGTACACAGCACTCACTGCTTATCCACAAGTCCACTGCACTCACTGCTTATCCACAAGTCCACTGCACTCACTGCTTATCCACAAGTCCACTGCACTCACTGCTTATCCACAAGTACAGTGCACTCACTGCATATCCACAAGTACACTGCACTCACTGCTTATCTACAAGAACACTGCACTCACTGCTTATCTACAAGTACACTGCACTCACTGCTTATCCACAAGTACACTGCACTTACTGCTTATCCACAAGTACACTGCACTCACTGCTTATCTACAACTACACTGCACTCACTGACTGGACATATAATCTGTTGGTGTAATACAGGCCTTAGTGTGCCCTCAATGTTTATCTACAAGTACACTGTAATAGGGTTGTCACAATACCAAAAGTTTGATTTGATTTCGATACCATAAAAAAGTATTGCAATATTCAATACCACGTAAAAAAAAAAAAAAATCACCAAAAAAGCCACATGCATTCCCTATTTTATGGAACGTCCGACCCATAATAGAACAGTCCTATCCTATTTTTTGGGGGGACAACGTGACTAAAGAATGGCAAAATGCATGTTTTTTATTTTATTTTTCTATTACCGCATAGGAGATATGGTTGCTGCGTCATCAATGAATATAATAGTGAGGGGGCGCAGTAGCGCAGCCTGGTATCAGAAAATAGCAAATCCTGGTATTGTATTGATTGGGTATTGAACGTTCGATACCCAGTGCAACCCTACACTGTAATCACTGCTTCTCTACAACTACACTGCATTGATTGCATATTAACAACTACACTGCAATCACTGCTTATCTCCAATGCACCAAACTCACTGTTTATCTACAACCAATCTGCACTCACTGTTTAATAAATGGTACAAACAGCATATTTACAAGTAAAGTGCATATACTCCTTATCTACAAATACACTGCACTCACTGCTTCTCTTCAACCACACTGTTTACTAACAACTACACTGCATTCAGTGCATATCTACAACTACAGTGTAATTCCTGCTTATCTACAACTACTCTGCACTCACTGTTTACCTACAAGTACCCTGCAGTCATTGTGTAAGTAAAACTCCATTGCACTCACTGCATATCTACAACTACACTGTAATCACTGCATATCTACAACTACACTGTAATCACTGCATATCTACAACAATTTTTTATGTTATGCACTTATATAGCGCTACTATATTCCTCAGCGCTTTACAGACATTAGCATTACGCTGTCCCCAATGGGGCTCACAATGTAAGTTCTCTATCAGTATGGTCTTTGGAGTCTGGGAGGAAACTGGAGAACCTGGAGGAAACCCACACAGACACGGGGAGAACATAGAAACTCCATGCAGATGTTGTCCTTAGTCAAACCTAGGAATCCAGCGTTGGAAGACACCAGTGCTAACCAATGAGCCACCGTGCTTCAATCACTGCTCATCTTCAATACACCACACTCACTGCTTATCTACATCTACTCTGCACTCAATGTTTATTTACAACTACACTGCACTCACTGCTTACCTACAACTACAGCTACTTTCACATCTGCGTTTTTCATTTCCAGTATTGACACCCGTCATAGAATCTCAAAACCGGAGGAAAACGCTTCAGTTTTGTCCCCATTCATTATCAATAGGGACAAAACTGAACTGAACGCAGTGCAAGCAGCGTTTTTGTGTGCTTCATAGGATACTGATCAAGACAGATCCGGCATGAACCACAATGTAAGTCAATAGGGCTGGATCCGTTTTCTCGGACACAAAAACAGATCTGGTGCCCTTTGACTTAGAATGGTTTTAGAGCCGTCTTGGTCATGTTACTCACACTGAGCCACAATGCCCTTCTTTTACAGTGGACTCACTACTTATCCACAATAACTCTGCACTCATCGCTCATCTACAACTGCACTGCAATCACTGATTAGCTAGAACTAACCACTTAGCATCACTGCTCAATAAAAAGACACTACATTCACAGTGTCTCTACTGGTACAGTCCATTCTCTGCATATCTTCAAGTACAGTGTGCTCACTGCACTCACTGTGTACTTATAACTACAATATACTTATGGCTTATTTACAACTACACTGCACAACTCTGCACTGCTTATCTACAAGTACACTGAACTCATTGTGTATCTAGAACTACACTTAGGTTACTGCTCACTAACATTTACACTGCACTCACTACTTATCTATAACCACAGTATACTCACTGCTTATCCACAACTACTCTGCACTGTTTTTCCCACACAGACACTGCAATCGTTGCTCATCTATACTGCATTCACTTTGTATCTGGACAAAAGTGCATTTACTGCTTATTTTAGTGCACCTAATGCTTACCCACAACACTGTACTCAATGCTCATCTACAAGTACACTGCACTCACTGCTTATCTCCACCTCCAGTGCCCTTGTTGCTAATCCACAAGTTCACTGTGCGTATCTGTATCTACACTGCACTCACTAATTGCCTACAAGTACAATGCACTCACTGCCTATCTAAAACTACTTAGTTCACTGCTCTTTAGCAACTCCTCTCTACTCACTGTATATCTACATGGACACTGCACTTACTGCTCATCTGCAAGTACACTGCACTCACTACTTATCTTCAGCTACACTGCACTCATTGGCTATTTACAGCTTATATACAGTATAACTACTCTTCTCTCACTGTTCATCGAAAACTACACTGCATTCACTGCTAATTTACAACTGCACTGCATTCATTGCTAATTTACAACTGCACTGCATTCATTGCTTAGCTACAATTACATTGGACTCACTGCTTATCTACAACTACAGTGTGTTAACTGCTTATTAACAACTACTCTGCGCTCACTGCTTATCTACACTGCACTCACTGCTTATCTTTATGTATGCTACACACATTATTTTTAAACAGCTATAGTTGTAGATAAGCAGTTATTCACTGCTTATCTACAACTATACTAAAACCACTGCGTATCTATAACTGCAGTGAACATACAGTTTATCCACATGTTCACTGCCCGTTAAGAACTACACTGTATTCACTGTTTACAACTGATGCCTTTTGTGGTTTTACATTAATTATGTTCAGGACAGCCTGAATCTTTGAGCCTGATCATCATAATATTCTTATAAAACAGATTGGTCCACCATTAAATATTAAGGGTGGGTTCACATCAGCGTTATGCTTTCCGTTTGTGTTTAATGGAAACCATGTTATAACGGAAACCATAAGGCGGAAGGAAAAACGGAAGCCTTTAGAGGCATTCCGTTTTGATCCGTCATAATAGAAGCCTATGAGAATCATAACGGATCCGTCTGAGTTCCGTTAATCATAACGGAAAAAAAAAGTCCTGTCGACAGGACTTTGTTTTCCGTCTTGCATAACGGGAACCAAATGGATCCGTTATGATTCTCATAGGCTTCTATTATGACGGATCAAAACGGAATGCCTCTAAAGGCTTCCGTTTTGACTTCCGTCTTATGGTTTCCGTTATTTTCCGTTATAACCATGTTATAACGGAAAACACAAACGGAAAGCATAACGCTGATGTGAACCCACCCTAACTGTTAAATCCTTTGTTAAATGCCAAACATAGCATACATAGTGTTCAAAATGTCATTGATCTGATAAAAACTGCATTTTTTTTTTTTTTTTTTTAGAAATTACTGTTACATACTTGTTATGGAGCCCCTGGTGTTATATATCTGATTGCGGGGGCCCCATCAATCAGCAGACACACCTTTATCACCATCCACAGTATCCTTTTTAGGACAACCCCTTTCAACTAGAATGTGGCACGTATCACACCTTATTAATATAAGTAAACTATATTAACACATTCACTACCTTGGATCCCTAGGGACAATGGCACTACATTGCTTAGTCCTTTGGACTAAAAATCATAGTCCACGAACCACTTCATCATCCTAGACCACCAAGGATATGCATTTTCTTAAAATGCAATGTATCAGTATGTATCTGTATAGTTATAGTTGTATCAATGTATACAATGATCTTTCTAATATCAATATCTATCTATCTCATATCTATCTATCATCTATCTATCTCGTATCTACCTTTCTAATTATCTATCTATGCATCTATCTATTATGTATGTATGTATCTATTATCTATATGTCTAATATCTATCTATCTATCTATCTATCTATCTATCTATCTATCTATCCTGGCAGCACTCTACCCTTACAGGTAAGTTCTGTTTGCTTTTCCTAGCACTGTCCATTATACTAGATTATTTCACAATCTGACACGTATCACATACATATGTATCTACTACTATAGAGAATATATTCCCATATGTTCAATATATATCTACAACATACACCTGCACATTACCTCTACGCACTTATCATACTACCTGTACCACCATAAATGATGTCTAATATTTCCCTAGAACATCCCATCTGTATAATTCTCCTCTCAACGCTCTACCAAAACTTATAATTACCCATACCTATAAAAATCTGCACAAAGCCTACGGCGTGCAACAGGATAAGCTCTGCTACATCCCCATAGACAGCATGGACACCTATAGCATCAATTTCACATCTGAAAAAAAAAAAGTTAGAACAAAATCCCAACGTCTGATCGCCTAAGGGTTAATACACCTCCCAGGTAAATCAGGAGCCCTATCAGACAGACCCCCTACGAACGTGGCGGACGCCTCAACTTCCTGCCATTCCTTGCAGACACATAGTAACTTTACCATACTGAATGCAAGAAGACACAGAGATCCCTGACCCCATGGTTAAGCGTCCAATTATCCTAAAATGATGCGTTCATTAGGTTAATGAGGGTGGCCTGGACGAGGACGCTCACCTCTGTGTGTGTGCGCGCTGGCAGCTGGTTGCTAGTGCCAGCCTGTGGGTGTCTGTTCCAGCACTCAGGAATATCTCTGCAGCTGCTAATGACAGGATACACTGGATGCACGTCTTCAGTGCTTCCTCTTCTTGTCTTTGCTTGCAGAGGTGAAACGCACTGGACAGAAGAGGCTGGATGTCTTACGCTGGCGGTCTACCTCCTTGGACATGGCTTGAGCCTCCCTGATCTCAGTCTGGCTTGCATGTCCCTGGTTGCACAGACTCATCTCTCTGTGTCTCTCCCTCCCTTACTTGTCCTTTCCCTTCTGCCCCCTCCCATGCTTGTTTTTTTTTTGTCTCACTTATTTTTTATGTCTGTCCCTCACCGTGCTTGACTCTCCGCTCATCTCCCACAGATATACATCCTACCCTCTCCCCTGCACTCCCAGCCTCTGTCTATATATCTTCTTTATTTCCCCCAAGCCCTCATCTCCTCCCACTTACTGTATTTTCTCGTAGATTCCATCTCTCACACTTATTTTCATTAAAAGTGACACCGGTCGCCCCGAGGCGCCAGGAAGGTGACCCCAAAGTCACCCCCTCCAGGAAAGTGCACTACCTTAGGTGTTTTTTTTTTTTTGCCTGGGTACTTTTTTTTTTTTTGCTGGCCGCACTCTGTAATCATCTGGCAGAAATAATGTGGATTTCGACGTATCCTTATTCCCAGCTGCCTGAATTTATCCCTGCAAGCAAGGAACTGAATAATTCTCAGACCCTTAGGAAAGACATTGGCGTAATAAATACGTAGGATTATTCTTCTATAAAGCTCCCACGTCGCCCTTTAACTGGGCATGCTAATGAAAACTTCAAACCGCAGCCATGTAAATTAACCAGTGCGGCAGATTTCCACTTAAACTAACCCCGTTATAGGGAAGATTCTTCGGAAAATCACAGAATATTATAGTCACTGCAGCGGTGAAAGTTATAGCAGAGTCCTGAGGTTAAGACGACAAAGGATTAACATGTAAGCAACCAGATTACAGAGATAGTGAGGCAGAGACTGGGGGCATTTATAGAAAGAGTTATAAATTGTATAAATTCTTTAACTTTTATAATAGTCATATTCTTGTACATAGGAGGCAGTATTATAGTAGTTATATTCTTGTACATTGGGAGGCAGTATTATAGTAGTTATATTCTTGTACATAGGAGCAGTATTATAGTAGTTATATTCTTGTACATGGGAGCAGTATTATAGTAGTTATATTCTTGTACATAGGAGCAGTATTATAGTAGTTATATTCTTGTACATAGTAGGCAGTATAGTAGTTATATTCTTGTACATAGGAGGCAGTATTATAGTAGTTATATTCTTGTACATAGGAGCAGTATTATAGTAGTTATATTCTTGTACATAGGAGGCAGTATTATATTAGCTATATTCTTGTACATAGGAGGCAGTATTATAGTAGTTATATTCTTGTACATAGGAGGCTGTATTATAGTAGTTATATTCCTGTACATAGGAGCAGTATTATAGTAGTTATATTCTTGTACATAGGGGCAGTATTATAGTAGCTATATTCTTATACATAGGAGCAGTATTATAGTAGTTATATTCTTGTACACAGGAGCAGTATTATAGTAGTTATATTCTTGTACATAGGAGCAGTATTATAGTAGTTATATTCTTGTACACAGGAGCAGTATTATAGTAGTTATATTCTTGTACATAGGAGCAGTATTATAGTAGTTATATTCATGTATATAGGAGGCAGTATTATAGTAGTTATATTCTTGTACATAGGAGCAGTATTATAGTAGTTATATTCTTGTACATAGGAGCAGTATTATAGTAGTTATATTCTTGTATATAGGAGCAGTATTATAGTAGTTATATTCTTGTACATAGGAGCAGTATTATAGTAGTTATATTCTTGTACATAGGAGCAGTATTATAGTAGTTATATTCTTGTACATAGGAGGCAGTATTATAGTAGTTATATTCTTGTACATAGGAGGCAGTATTATAGTAGTTATATTCTTGTACATAGGAGGCAGTATTATAGTAGTTATATTCTTGTACATAGGAGCAGTATTATAGTAGTTATATTCTTGTACATAGGAGGTAGTATTATAGTAGTTATATTCTTGTACATAGGAGCAGTATTATAGTAGTTATATTCTTGTACATAGGAGCAGTATTATAGTAGTTATATTCTTGTACATAGGAGCAGTATTATAGTAGTTATATTCTTGTACATAGGAGGCAGTATTATAGTAGTTATATTCTTGTACATAGGAGGCAGTATTATAATAGATATATTCTTGTACATAGGAGCAGTATTATAGTAGTTATATTCTTGTACATATGAGCAGTATTATAGTAGTTATATTCTTGTACATAGGAGGCAGTATTACAGTAGTTATATTACTGTACAAAGGAGGCAGTATTATAGTAGTTATATTCTTGTACATAGGAGGCAGTATTACAGTAGTTATATTACTGTACAAAGGAGGCAGTATTATAGTAGTTATATTCTTGTACAATGGCAATTTTACAGTTTTAATATTCTTAAAAATAGGGGGCAATGCTATGCTAGTTACATCTTTGTGCATAGGGAGCAGTGTTTCAGTAGTTAAGGGGTGCTCATTCATTTCAAAACAATTAAAGACAGAAGCCACTAATGTAGTTTGATAGGGACACTGTAGGGAGAGATAGATTGATATAATTGTGTAGACTTTAGGGAATTTGAAGAGGGAAAGCTTTGAGGGTGTGAGGGATTTATCAAACTGGTGCAAAGTAGAACTGGTTTAGTTTCCCATTGCAAACCAATCAGATTTCACCTTTCAATTTTTACAGCTGCTTTGGAAAATGAAAGGTGGAATCTGATTAGTTGCTATGGGCAAATAAGCCAGTTCTACTTTACACCAGTTTGATAAATCTCCCCCACTGTGTTTAGTACAGCTCCTTGCTGCTGCTGCTGTAGCAGCTTAGCCTGGCAGTTCTGCATTACAAAACCCCTTGCAAGAAAAAAAAAATCATATTTTTTCGGTATGTGAACAAAGAGACAGATTTTTTCCCCAAACCTCTAGTTTATACATAAACTTATTGCAAGCACAACACCCCAATAGCATTCTGCTGCAAACACATTGCATTATATCCATGTTATTAAACAGGTTATATTATGGCAAAACTATTTTACAGCAATAACACCATATTTATACCCATGTTATTAAATGCATAGTTCAAAAACATTTCACAACAAAAACTGTATTGTTATATCTGTGTTAACAGATGCATTTCTGCATCAGACCATGTGTGTTATAGGCATTTTTATTACTGAACCAGTGATATTAAACACATAGAGGGTAATTTACGAACGCATGCCATGTTGCAGCAGAATCTGCAACTTTTTCTCTGTTCACGTCAGTCTCATTCATCTTTTTTTATGCCTGGAAAATGACGGTGGATACGGCGTAGTTATGTAGAGGCCGGTGCCTCTGATCCACTGCCAGCACAGGGGCTTATTAAATCTGTCATCTAAAATGCCAGTCTTACTAAATGTACCCCATGGTTCAAAGACATTTCAGCGCAAACACTGCATTGTTATATCCATGTTAGCAGACATATTACTGCATCAGACTGTGTTTCATAGACATTTTACTACAAAATTGTTGAACCAATGATAGTAAACACATATTTCAAAGACATTTCACTGCAAACACTGAATTAATCCCATTATTTAGCGAGCAGATGCCTGCCACCTGTAGGTAAAAAAGTAAGTGCATAAGGACAGGAGGCCCCTCTCCACCCCCCACAGCCATCCGCCTTCCACCATCTCCACTACCACAAGCAGCAGAAGCCACAGCAGCCAGTTCAGTATCAATAACATGATGGAGCAATTCTTTGATGTGCAGTGCCGGACTGATGTGAATCAGCAAGTGGAGATGTATCGCCTGAACAACCAGGGTAAGTCCTACCTGTACTCTGGCTTTTCTCTGGTGCATACTGTGTTTATTGACCCCATAGACTTCTGGGCAAGCAGATTGAAACAGTGACCCGAACTGGGCCAGTATTCTCTCTCTGTTCTGCCTTGTCCAGCCTCCAGTGTCGTCTCAAAAAGAGTCTTCAGCATGGCAGAAGGCATTGTCACAGTCAAACGGACAAGGTCATACTTCACTAGTGTACAAAAACATCACTTTTGTCAAATGAAATGAAGTATGGATCTGTGCGGATTTTCACACACCTCTGGCTAAGACAGATAAATAGATCTGCCCTTGCTGACAGGGCCGGCTCCAGGTTCATGTGGGCCCTTGGGTGATAAAGTCTCAGTGGGCAACCTTGTGGCATTCTGCACGATGCATGCGGCAATAAAACTGCATGTATTATAGATGTTGCCAAATACAATAGACAGAGCATGCTACAGAGCAGATATATGTGAATCAGTCCTTAAGTCCTTATGCACTTACTTTTTTTACCTACCCAGTGTTTCAGGCCCTCAGGTCTACTCACAGTACTCTTTTTTTAACTGTACACCCTTTAAAGAGAAACTATAGACATTGAATATACTACAGACTGGGAGAGGGTTGCTGATCTGGAGGCACTTTGCCCCACAGCCACACTGCCCCACTTTCTGTTTAAGATGTGCAGCCGGCCTCCTCTGACTGGCTGCTCACCTTCCACACTGGCACTGAGCCTGTTGGGTTTTCCTGTGGCTTCATTACAGATCACAGAGGAGTCAGCTACTATTGGCTGAGAGCGAGGTGTAATTATCACCCCTTTGTTCTAGCACACACTAGTAATGCCCAGATATGCCGCCTCACAGCAGTTATGCCCACAAATGAGACCCCTCATAGTAGTTATGCCAAGATATGTGCGCCCTTCACAGCAGTTATGCCAAGATATGTATTCCCTCATGGTTGATATGCCAAGATATGTGCCCCCTCACAGTAGCTATGCCAAAATATGTGCACCCTTCATAGAACGTGAAAAAAACAAACGGTATATACTCACCTGGTTCCTCCGATGATCTGCATTTCCCAGCAGCAGCAGGATATTGTGACATAGCACACTACTATGTAGGAGGAGGAGAAAACTTATTTCCGGCCTGCCCTGCTCCTCCTACTACACAGACTAGCAGCACGATGTGTGAGGACATCGTGCTGCTGCTGTGGAGTGCCGGTGGCTGGATGGTGGAGCAGGGAGCAAATAGCTCCCTGCTTCACCATTACAATCAGCTGTAGCCCCCCAGGAGTAGTGGGCCCCGGCACTTGTACGGGTATGCCGGGTGCTGACGCCGGCCCTGATTGCTTACGGTAGCCGATCATGCCATTGCCACTGTCTGCCTGCCTAACATCATGACATGTACATTATGTTGGCTGCTGCCATCATGCCACTGCCGCTGTTTGCCTGCCTACCATCATGTTCCATACCATATGGCTGCTGCGCTATCATGCAACTGGTGCTGTCTGCCTATCACATGTTCAGTACCATATGGCTGCTGCTGCCATCATGCCACTGCCACTGTCTGCCTGCCTAACGTTATGTTCTGAACCGTATTGCTGCTACCATCATCATTACACTGCTGTTGTCCGCTTGTCTACCAT
Source organism: Rhinella marina (assembly GCA_900303285.1). Lineage (NCBI taxonomy): Eukaryota > Metazoa > Chordata > Amphibia > Anura > Bufonidae > Rhinella > Rhinella marina. The sequence goes on from ONZH01017705.1 coordinate 101,486, forward strand.
CATGTTCAGCCCTGTATGGCTGCCAGCATCATGACACTGTCGCTGTCTACCTGCCTACCATCAGATTATGTACAGTATGGCTACTGTTGCCAACATGCCACTGCCACTGTCGGCCAGCTTACTAGCGTGTTCCGTACCATATGGCTGCAGCTGCTGCCACAACCACTGCTACACCCTTTCCTCATCCACACTGTACTGCTGCTGCTCCCAACTAATAATTTTTGCAGGCTTGTTCAGAAAAAGCCACTGTTTCTTCTGACACATATCACCTGTGTGTATAAATACGGGCAAGTATTCTGCTTTTGTTTTCATAAGTTTTGGACACTTGTGCAGAACAAGCCACTGTCCTTTTTGACATTAACGTGTGTGTGTAAAAACGAGGGCAGACATCTGCCACCATTAAGGCACAATTTTGTTCTCCCCCACTACACGTGTGTTTAAACACCATCTGATCCCGATACAGACAATTTTTGGAAGGTTTCTAATATTAAAAAGCATTGGCGCAAAATGTTTAAAAAGCGCAGGCGCAATGTGTTTTTAACCCTTAGGATACCAGCGCCGTACATGTACAGCGCTGGAAGCCGGGACAAAAATCCCAGCGCCGTACAGCTACGGTGCTCTGATCAGCTACAGGTGTCCGGCAGTGGCCGACAGCCCCATCGGGTCCCCGCGCTGCTGTGACGGGGACCCGATGGCAGAGAGGGCTGCCTTCTACGGTAGCCTGTGAGATCCAGCCCCCTGGATCTCACAGGCAGCAGGCTGTAAGTGTATTACAATGTGTAATACACTTACAGCCAATGCATTACAATACAGAAGTATTCTAATGCATTGTGCAGGGGATCAGACCCCCAAAAGTTAAAGTCCCAGACTGGGACAAAAAATAAAGTAAAAAAAAGAAGTTAAAAAAATAAAGTTTAACAAAAAGAAATTAAAGTTTCAAGAAAAAAAAAAGTCATTTTCCCAAAATAAAGTTAAAAAAAATTGTCAAAAAGAAAGAAAAAAAGAAAAGTAGACATATTAGGTATCTCCGTGTCCATATTGACCGGCTCTATAAAAATATCACATGACCCACCCCACTAGGTGAACTCTGTAAAAAATAAAAAATAAAAACAGTGCAAAAAAAGCCATTTTCTGATCAACTTTCCTCACAAAAAGTGTAATATCAAGCGATCAAAAAGACGTATTAATCCCAAAATGGTACCAATCAAACCGCCATCTCGTCCCACAAAAAATGAGACCCTACCTAAGACAATCGCCCGAAAAATAAAAAAAATATGGCTCTCAGAAAATGGCAACACAAAAAAAGATTTTATTCTGTTCAAAAATGCATCTAATGTGTAAAACTTAACAAAAATAAAAATGTTAGAAATAATGGGTATCGCCGCGTCCATAACAACCTTCTCTATAAAAATATTACATGAGATGGTGAATGCTGTAAAATATTTTTTAAAAAACTGTGCCATTTTTTCCCTCTTTCCTCACAGAAAGTGTAATAGCAGGCGATCAAAAAGGTGTATTTACCCCAAAATGGTACCAAACAAACAGTCATCTTGTCCCGCAAAAAATTAGACCCTACCTAAGACAATCTCCCAAAAAACAAAAAATATGGCTCTTAGAAAATGGCAACACAAAAAAAAAAAGATTTTATTCTGTTCAAAAAAGCATCTAATGTGTAAAACTTAACAAAAATAAAAATGTTAGACATATTGGGTATCACCACGTCCGTAACAACCTGCTCTATATAAATATCACATGATTTGCCCCTTCGGGTGAATTTTTTTAAAAACTATGCCAAAACAGCTATTTTTTTTCACCTTGACTCACAAAAAGTGTAATACCAAGAGATCAAAAAGGCGTATTTACCCCAAAATGGTACCAATGAAGCAGTCATCTCATCCCGCAAAAAATGAGACCCCACATAAGACAATAACACAAAAAAATAAAAATCAATGGCTCCCGCAAACCAATCCATCAAAATCTGTGCTGCAAAATCCATATGGCGCTCCTTCCGTTCTGAGTCCTGCCATGTGTCCCCACAGCAGTTTACCACCACATATGTGGGGTTGCCGTATTCAGCAGAAAATGAGGGAACAAATTATGGGGTGCTTTTCTCCTGTTACCCCTTGTGAAAATGAACACTTTGGGGCTAAAGCAACATTTTATTAGGAAGAAATGAAACTTCATTTTCGCAGCCAAGTGTTTCCAAATTCCGTAAAACGCTTAGGGGGTCAAAGTGGTCAGTACCCCCCTTAATATATTCTTTAAAGGGTGTAGTTTCCAAAATGGGGTCACTTTTCGAGGGTTTCCACTCTAGGGGTACGTCAGGGTCTCTCAATTACAAAATGGTGCCTAAAAACCATTCTAGCAAAATCTGCCTCCAAAATCCGTATGGCGCTCCTTTCCTTCTGACCACTGCCACAAACCCATAGAGACGTTTACCACCACATATGGGGTATTTTTGTAAACTGCAGAATCAGAGTAATGTATATTGAGGTTTAATTTGCTGTTAACCCTTACTGTGTTGCAAGAAAAAAATTATTAACGTGAATAATCTACCAAAAAATTGAAATTTTAAAATTCCCCCTCCATTTTCCTTTAATTCTTGTGGAACACCTCAAGGGTTAATAAAGTTTGTTGTAACATCAGATTTTTTATAATTTGAGGGGTGTAGTTTCTAAAATGGGGTCATTTATTAGTGGTTTCCATTAGGTAAGCCTCACAAAATCACTTTATAACTGAATTGGTGCTCAAAAAAATGGTTTGGTAAATTTTGTTGAAAATTTGAAAAATTGCTTCTAAACGTCTAAGCCCTCTAACGTCCCAAAAAAGTAAAATGACATTTATAAAACGATGCCAACATAAAGTAGACATATGGGGAATGTTAAGTAATAAATATTTTATGAGGTATCACTTTCTGTTTTAAAAGCAGAGAAATTGAAATTTTGAAAATTTTTCAGAATTTTTGTTAAATTTGGGATTTTTTCATAAATAAAGGTGAAATATATTGACTCAAATTTATGACTGTCATGAAGTACAATATGTCACGAGAAAACAATCTCAGAATGGCCTGGATAAGTAAAAGCGTTCTAAAGTTATTACCACATAAAGTGACACATGTCAGATTTGCAAAAATTGGCCTGAGATTTATGGTGAAAAGTGGCTCGGTACTGAAAGGGTTAAACACGCTATTTGTTTACACTGTCAAACATGCGTTTACTCATAGCTATATGTCAGTGTCACTTGGACATTATTTGTTATTGCTGTCATTGTGTTCAAGAGCTTAAAAAGTGGAAGGAGGAGAGAAATACCAAAAATTAATAAAAATTAACAAAAAGAGATAACATATTTTCATTAACAATCTGAGTCCTAGGAGACGTCACAGTGTCATTTACCAATTTACCAACTGATTGGAGCACATTCAATTCATGTAGAACCGAATAGGGTCCAAATAAAATTTGGACTCGAAACACAAAATTATTTTCAAGAAGTTTGCTCATCTCTAATCCTACTGTAACAGTCGTTACTCCAGAAGCCAGACAAAAAGGTAGGAGAAGGCATAGAGGGGTAGAAGGAGGCTTGACTTAGAGCCAGTGTAGTGAGATCTGTGCTGACCTGCTGGGGAATTGCTCTATGCCAGTTATTGAATTTTCAAACTGGTTCTCCTTTGTGCTAGATTACTCTGTGCATTTTGTGATTATTCTTGTTTGCAACTGTGTTTGAACTTTAACTGTTTAGTGACTATTCTCCTGCACATGCATCTCTGTACCCCTGTCTCTCTGACTTGGCTATTGGATACTGTTTTGTAACCTTTGACCGTTCTATTTTTGACCCCAGCTAGTACCACTACTCGACCTGTCTGCTCCACCAGCTACCCAGTAAAAGCAACACAGAATACCAGTGACCAGGGGGTGCACTACCAATGAGGCCAGGTGAGGCGATCGCCTCAGGCAGAACCAGGTAGGGGCAAGAGAGGGGCAGCGGAAAGGCCATGGGATGAAGAGAAGGGATTAGGTTAAAGAAATAGGCCTTGGGAAGTGGGGGCGCCCTTTCAGTTTTCACCTCATGCAGCAGAAAGGTTAAGTGCACCCCTGCCAGTGACTGCCCAGGATAACTAATTAGGTTCCTGAATGGGAAGAGCATCTATTCCGCTGCAGGCTAATCCCCTATAGTTAGGGTTGTTGAAGGGCAAGTTCGCCAGCTGTTGGATGTGCAGTTTGCTGGACAGGTTACTTGTATGATGTCAGCTCCGTCACAACTATGAATTAACATGGAGATAAGGACCATACATACAGGTGTGGTTTTTAAGGGTAGCAATCTGGCCAGTTGCCCAGGGACCTCATGTACTTGTCCTCTATGAGAAAGTAGAACGTGCAAACCTTTCACTGCCCTAAACCACCAGGGACTTTACCATTATCCTCTTTACTACCCTAGACCACCAGGGAGTTTACCACTAATTTTCTCACTGTCTATGTCAGTATTATTTGGGCACTGAATAACAGGATTGTTTTATACCTATTCAAAGGTGAGGGCTTTAAAAACAACCTAAATCGATTTCTTTACATTTTGCTTCACACGTTCTTACATGTAAGGCCTCATGAACATGAACGTGTGCTGGCCGGGCCCATGCTGCGGCCTTCAAATTGCGGTCCGCAATGCACGGGCACCGACTGCGGGGCCACTGCATGCGGATCGCGGACCCATTCACTTGAAGTGAATGGGTCCGCATCCGTGACACGGGGTGCACACGGCTGGTGCTTGTGTATTGCGGACCCGCTGTTTGTGGGCCACAATACGGCCACAGCTGTGTGCATGAACCCTAAGGGCTCATGCATATGAATTTATTTTCTTTCCGTGTCCATTCCGTTTTTTTGTAGACCGTATGCGTAACCATTCATTTCGATGTGTCTGCCAAAAAAACAGAAGTTACTCCGTGTGCATTCCGTTTTCGTATGTCCGTTCCACAAAAAAGATGCGGACATGTACTATTATTGTCCGCATTACGGACTAGGAGAGTACTGTTCTGCAAAATACGGAATGTACACGTCATCCATATTTTTTGTAGATCCATTTTTTGAGGACCGCAAAATACATACGATCGTGGTCATGAGCCCTGACAGTAATGAAATCCAAAAAGATTTCGTAGTCCACTCATAAAGTTCCTGGTGGAATGAGGGACCTAGTGAAATATGTGGTCTCCTCATCTCCATACAAGCGAAGCTTTTGTCCGGACATCATTTCTTCAATAAAGAAATATTATGTAAGATGAAGACAACATAACGTACAACAGAGCCGACCTCACAGACCCGGATGATGAAAGAACGCTGTCTGTTTTCTATTGTCCTCCAGATTCTGGTTGCCATAGTACTGAAAACATCTTGGATTCTAGAAGCAGAACTATAGGCGCCACTTATCAATCCCAATGTTAAAATTACTGTACAAAACGCAGACATACAGAAAGCCCCTTACTCACACTGTGAGAAATGTACAAACACATTTTTAACCCTTTCATTACCGGGCCTAAAAAAGGCCTGGATGTCCGGGCAATTTTTGGGGATTTTGTGCATGCGGTGGTTTAGTGACCATAACTTTTTTTATCTGTTTGACAACCAAAATAATTTTTGCAAGGACTTTTTATTAGCATATTGTTTTTTTTTTCTTTTTTTAGGTGTAATTTGGGGAAAACCGCTAATTCTTATTAAAAAGTCATTTTTTTCAATTTTAGCTTTTTATTTCTTTAATATTAAAACTGACACAAAAATTAATTATTGCAAAGGGTTCTCTATTTTGTGACGATCGTTTTGATATATAACATGTATAGGTTGGAGTGAACGGGGCGACTATGGTGACGGTACATTACATTTTTTTATTTGTATTTTTATTTTTTTTACTTATATTTTAATTTATTTTTGGCACATAACATGTCCCCCAGGAGGTCGTTAAAAGGAGGATACTGACATTTTTTTAATACTTTTTTTTCCCACTGTAACTGGGGCATCCACAGGAGCCCCAGTTATAGGGGAAAACAGCCCCGTGGGGGGGCATTACACACAGGCAGAGCTGATCAGGGTCTCCTAGACTCTGCAGCTCTGCTCCTGTCCCATGACACCCAGCGTTCACATGACTGCCGGGACATAGCTGCTTCCTGCTCTTCTTCCCTGTGCTCGTGCAGTGCTTTCCTGCTGGCACTGGAGAAGGCATGCGCAGCAATAAACCGCTCCTGTCATCTCCTCAGGGTTCCTGCTGTGTCTCACAGCCAGGACCCGACCTGCTCCTGCTAGATTGCAGGAGCGCAGGAGCTTTAATCCCAGAGCTGATCAGTGCTGGGTTTAAAGGGCTGTCTGACTGTTTATATACGTGCTATCTGCTTTATTTCACTTGTGGTGCTGCTATAGGGAAACTAAACGCTTCAAGAACAGATTTGTCCCTATGACACTGGCTGACCTGTTCCATGTGCACTTGACAGCTGAAGACATCTGTGTTGGTCCCATGTTCATATGTGCCCGCATTGCTGAGAAAAATTATGTTTTAATATATGCAAATGAGCCTCTAAGAGCAACTATACAATGCCACCAAAATGCACTCTGCAACTAGTACAGTGGTGCCTGAAACCCTTCACAATTTTCTATATTTCTGCATAAATTTTGCATAAAACTGCATCAGATTTTCACACACGTCCTAAAAATACAAAATATTAGACTTGGACATTTATTTATTGAGGAAAAAGATTATGTGATTGGCACAATTGAACCTTTAGGATTAGGAGATAATTTGAAGGGAAACTTAGAGTCATGTGTTTTCAATCAATGATAGGTGTGAGAGGACGACCTGTTTTATTTGAAGAACAGAAATCTATCAAAGTCTGATCTTCACAACATGTTTGCAGACGAGTATCATGGCACGAACAAAGGAGATTTCTGAGGACCTCAAAAGAAGAGTTGCTGATGATCATAAGGCTGGAAAAGGTTACAAAATCATCTCTAAAGAGTTTGGGCTCCACCAATCAAGTGAGACGGACAGTGTACAAATGGAGTAAGTTCAAGATCATTATTACACTCCCCAGGAGTGGTCGACCAACAAAGATCATGTCAACAATAAGGTGTATAATAGTCTGTGAGGTCACAAAGGAACCCGAGGTAACTGAAACTAACTAGCTTTCTTAGAGTAGGTAAGGTTAAAGAACTTGGTCCATCTCAGACATTGATGTCTTATAACTATAATATGCCGTCAGTGTCAGATATGGGAAACCCAAAAAGCAGCGAGATCTCCATTCACTGCTTTAGGAGTTCTGAACACTCAACGCACTCGACTATTCTTGGAAGTCCCATAGTGGTGCACTGTACATGGACACCTCTCCATTCACCGCTATGGGACTGGCAGAAATAATCGAGCCAGGGCTTGGCTATTATCAGAGCTCCCATAACAGTGAATGGAAGGTGGCCACCCTTGCGCTGTGGGCTCTCCTTCACTTCCAGGGGCCCATTCTGCAGAAAGGAGCAGTTCCCACTCCTATCTGATGTCGATGGCATATCCTAGCGATATGCTATCAATGTCTGAGATGGAAATACCCCCTTGTTGGTTCATGAGTCCATTATCAGGAGGACACTGGGCAATAATGGTGTTTATGCCAGGACTCCCAAGATGCAAACTTGCTTGGATGTTCTCAGAACTCCATAGAAATGAATGGAGCATGCTGAGAGTCATAGTTTCACCACAGCTGGAGTGCCGGAGGTTAGCCTTTACTGCTCTTGGCTGTGCCATTCCTCTTTATTCTAGAAGTTTATGAAAGAATTAGCAATACAGGTCCATCGGGGTGTTTCCAACTGGTGATGTGTCCCTGCACAGTCTGACACTGGCAGCAGGGACACACCTCCAACTGGTAACTCTTTTGTTGCAGACTGTTGACAATTCATAACTACCACATCCCAGGACGGGAGAAGTGCTGTAGATGAATCCAGAACTATATGCATCCCTGGCACATGTGCAAATTCCAGAATCAACCTGATCTGCACATGCACTGGGAAGTTCTGGCCCCGACCAAAGCATCTTGTGGATCCTGGGCTGCGAAAGTAACATCCCCATCCATAGACCAGACCGGAAACCTTAACAGATGTAAAGTTGGCAGATGACGGATTTTCAGCAGAGGCTCGTCATCTGAACGGGTTCCTGAGTGGCCGATCCATGCAACTTCGAGATGGTAAGTATATTACAAACTGAGTAATTAAGGTGGGTTTTCCAGGCGTGCTGGTTCTAGGAAAACCCCTTTAATATACTGCAATATGGAGAAAAAATGTTGTAAGGCAGGTCCAGTAGACAATGCTGGGAATCAGCCAAAAAAAAACCTCTGCATGAAGTGGTTCTGTCCAGCCGAAACTTAGCATATTTGCTGGGTGGTGGCCGGATCTCTGCTGGATCTCATAAAAGTCAATGGGATCCGACAGGAAGGCCGCAATATCCGGCAATGCCGGATCTGGAGAACTCCGGCTGGATATTCTCTACCCAAACAGCCTGCTATATGCTCTGCAGCAGATGTGAAATTAGCCTAAGGGTATGTGATCCTAATGAAATTAAACCAAAGTTCCGCCATAACAGTGCCAGGCAGGTCAACCGTGAAGGAAAACAGGTGTTTGCTTGAAGTATCACAATTCGATGAAAATAGTAGAGCAGGGGAACATAGGAACGGCTGAGCATCACCACCCCACTTTGGCAAGATGACATGATGATTGTCCAAGATCATGAAAAGTTTCCTGCCTTACCTGTCATGGCCCCAGAAATCTTATAAAGATTCTTCTGAGATGGGGTGGACAAATCACATGTAACATGTCGCAGTCTGCACCCTCAGCCCAAACTCCTTACACGTTACCCTAAAAAGAAAACAAAGAACATTGGTCGTGCCAAGACTGGGGCACGGCCGTCTGGATCTGTCAGAAGATATTTGCTCTAAGTATTATGATTCATACACTGTGACCCAGTCGTTGGGTGGGTAGTGCTCACCGAACAATAGTACTTACCATTTTTGCCAAAAAATATCTTACAAGTTTTCTTGGCAACACCAGTCATATGAAAATCAATGGCCGTGATGGGGGAAGGGAGGGGCCTGCCTGAGAACACAAGTTCTGTATGGGTCTAACTTTCCTAATTTTCTCCATTCCTCTGATGCTGATCTCCCCAAAGCCAGTGGGATGTGTCCATAATAATGTCACTCTAGACAAATAGTCACTGTGGTGACCCGCAAATGGCTTAATCCATCACAAAATGTCATGTCGTTATGGAAGACAAATTGTCACATCACACTTGCTTCTGTGATTGACCTCAGATCCTGAGAAGATACTCAAGTCCTGAAATGCCACTTACACGTCATCCTTACACATGGTATAGTAGAAGTATTTAAAGGGGTTATCCTATGAATAATGTAGAAAATGAAAACCAGACACCATATAGGATATGACAATCTCTTTTTAACAAAGCTAGAACCAGCCCTGTACCTCACATGGTCCCAGAAATCTCCACATTCATTTCTCTGCTAGATTTATATCAAGCTGACAGCTCAAGGGGAGTGTCTTTTCTGCTGCAGCTCAGGAGGTGTGTCTCCGCTCTCCCTATCACAGTTCAGGGGGCGTGTCTCAGCTCTACCTATCACAGCTCAGGAGGTGTGTCGCAGCTCTCCCTATGACAGCTCAGGAGGCAGTTGAAGGATGAAACTGAGCATGTGCGGCCATCTCAGTGAGCTGGACAAAGAAATAGGAAAAAAACAAACGTTGGAGCTATACAGATACAATATATTGAATAGCTCAGTGGCTATGCTAAATTTTTGATTACATGCAATTACAAAAGAACTCAGATCCAGGAGCTGGTTTTATTATTGTGGGACAACCCCTTTAAACATAATTAAATCTTGAATGTACCTAGGTTGCAATATTTGGTATGACAGCTAAATGGCTGACGTCATGGATCTAGGAAAAGAAATTAGATTTTCCACACTGTTGTATCTTAATTGGCTCATTTGTATTTTTAGTTTTTAAGGGAAAAACACAGGTTTTTACTAATAAAAGGAGTCTTCAGCCATTTGGAGTGAGAGGAGGAGGAAGACTCAATTACCACTCAAGTACTGTACCACTCATGTCTTCTCATTCTTTTTCCCCTAGACTAAATTTTAAGATTTGGAACTTTGCAACAACATGGATAGATCCCTTTTTAGGGATCATACAAAAATTCTACCATGACACACATCATCCATGTAACAAGAACATGTGGTCAGAGATTTATAGCTGGCCATATGCATAAGATCAAAGTCACCCAAAGCCACCTATTTTGAAATCATCTGCCAACGATCCAATGTATATGGGGGTGTCCTGACTCTCCCCAACAGCAGAGGTTGAGGAAAATCCAACATGCCCAATCTTTTGGATGGAAGACAAATCACTGTCAGAGAGGTCTGGAGGAAGAGACAGAGGTGTTATCCCCTCTCCCAATGCATACTTACCTACATTGGTAAATTCAGGACATTTAAAGGGGTTATCCAAAATGCCCAGGCACCTCATACAGGTAATACTTACCTCTCTCCCTGGCACCTGCATCGCTTCTATTCCCGCACGGCCACTGCTGCATCTCCCGGTAGTGCGCATCAAAACATACGGTAACTGGGGGGCAGCCAATAGCAGGCCGTGACAGGAACGAGCCTCCCTAGCATCACCCATGATGCTAGAGAGGCTCGTTCCCGTCGCGGCCTTATTGGCTGCCCCCCAGTTACTGTATGTTTTGATGCGCACTACCGGGAGATGCAGAAGTTATTTGTCTTCCATCCAAAAGTTTGGGCATGTTGGATTTTCCACACGATAGGGAGATGCAGCAGCGGCCGTGCGGGCATCAGAAGCGACGAGGGGGCCAGGGAGCAAGGTAAGTATAACCTGTGTGAGGGGCCCGGGCATTTTAGGGGTTGGATAAATGCTTTAAGTACCACCATGGGAACACACCAAACCCACCCACTTATGGGTGATGCTTACACAAGTCCCACCTATCTTCAGCTTGGGAAAGCCCATATTTGCTAGGACTGTCTCTGAAAATTAGGGACAGTCCCTACGAATGCGGGACTGTTGGCAACTGTGCCCATGTACTGTATATGGCTGACTTTACATACAGCACTTACCTGCAATATTTTTCACAGTTGTCATCTGGGAGACTGGGACAGTGTGCAGATTTTTTTTTCAGCTATACACAAAACCTGTTTTTGAAGTCTTGGTTCTGCTGGGGTGGTACCATGTGCTGCGCTATGGTATTGTTGACCCCAGCAGCTTGGGTTGTCCCTGCTTACTTGTGTTGGTCTTGGCTTCAATCAATTTGGGGCTCTTCTATTTTTTCCAGAGCCACTTAAAGTTCCCAGTCCGGCCCTGGATGCTGCAGTTCTGGTACCACATGGATTTCCTTCTCCTCCATTTGTGGATTTTTGTCCAGTATTTTACTACCTGCTCCTTCTGGTGTTTATAGCTGATGTCCCAGAGATAACGCCGGCTGCGCATACACCCTGGAGGTGCCCTCTTGGATCCTTCTCCTGGGTGTCTGGTACATGGGCTACTCACTTCTGATGTTCCTGAGCTCTTGCCTTGTATGTGGAGCCTGCAGGAACTGGTGCTCCGGCATGGACTCTAGTGCTGGGCAGAAGGAGGACTAGGACTGTAAAGTTGGATGTAGACAGTGTAATTAAGGAAGATCCTTCCATGGGGGGGTTCTGATTTGAGCCATGGGGGGTCTGATCTGAGCCATGGGATGTCTGATCTGAGCCATGGGGAGGTCTGATCTGAGCATGGGGGGGGTCTGATCCGAGAATGGGGGGGATCTGATTTTTAGAATGGGGGGGTCTGATCTGAGCATGGGGGGTCTGATCTGAGCATGGGGGGGTCTGATCTGAGCATGGGGGGGTCTGATCTGAGAATGGGGGAGGTCTGATCTGAGCATGGGGGGTCTGATCTGAGAATGGGGGGTCTGATCTGAATATGGGGGGGTCTGATCTGAGCATGAGGGGGGAAATCTGAGCACTGAGGGTCTGATTTGTGTTGTCTGATCTGAGCATTGGGGGTCTTATTTTGGGGGTCTCATTTGAAGGTCTGATGAGGATTGGGGATCTTATCTTAGGTCAGATGAGGATTGGGGGTCGGATTTAGGAGTCTGAACTGAGATCTGGTGAAAAATATTTTTTTATTTTTTTTCTGCTAATGAAAAATATAGAAAAAGATATTTTTCATCAGACGAAAAATATTATTTTCTTATTTTTCTCCGCTAAAACCTAGGTGCATCTTATAGGGCGAAAAATACAGTGACTCGTGTGTAAATGTATAGGTTGTGGCTCCTGGCAGTCTTCCTTTTTTTTCTGTCTTTTTGTGTCTTTAAGGTTGGCCACCCCTGTAATAATGAAGTAAATGGGGCTGAGCTGCAATACCGCATACAACCTGTGGGCAGGTGTGGCGCTGTTTTGGGAAGACAGCAGCCATGTTTATTCTCACCCTACACAACCCACGGCACATGAGAGTGTTGATCTCATTCCACCACTAGGTCTCCTTTGAACTTATTAGATGCTCCAGTTTAATGAAACCACAGAAATATTTTCTCAATCTCCATAACAAGATCTAAAGATAATGATAATGGGACAATTTAGACCTACAAAAAAAACATGAAATTTTCTGGTGTAAGTGCTTTTTCAGATAGGACTAAATCTGTTTTATGTCGCTCATTTCCTCAGCGTTTCCTACCGAAAAAACATAAATGAAATAAATTGAATCCACCCAGGATGGATGTGAGCTAATAGCTGGTAAAAGTCATTTTTATCCAAAAATTTGGCGTTTTTAGAGGTAATTATACAAGCGGCACGAGCGTACGTGTAATCAGAGTGGAAATGCGAGATCTGGAATTAAAATGATAGGCTTTACTCACAGAAGGGTCTATAATGGGATCGCTCCTTTGATCACAGGTCAAATTTTTATCCCCCACTGCAAAATAAAAAAAAATCCAGCATCTTGTAACAGTACGACTTGTAATAGGAAATTACACTTCTACACACCATCTATAATCCAGATCATATTTTCACATGGTAGAAGGGCACCCCCTCCTCTTTATTGGTTAAAAAGTGGCACCCGCTTTGCCATTTTCAGTCCTGTCTTGTATTATATGACCGCTTAAAGGGGTTTTCCAGGATTTTACTACTGATGACCTATTCTCAGGTCATCAGTAGTAAAATAGGATAGGATTTGTCACCAATATCCGGAATGGAAATCCCCATCTCCTACTGAGATTACTGCACAAGTGTCAGTCTTCACTGTATTTCTGGCATGATATTTACAATCCAGGAAGTCCAAGATGAACAATACAACAGGTCTGTCCCACACAGATTTTTTCTGCACTAGGCCACGTCTCTAATTCCGCCCAAAACATAACTATACACCTAATCCCACCCAGTCCCCTTTATGCCTCCACAACGTTATTATTCCCCCTTCATGCCACTGCACAGTATTTATGCCCACATTGTACCCCCTCACGGAATTATGGCCAGCTGTGCCCCCAGTAATATGCCCTGGTATGTGCCCCGAGTAATATGCCCAGTTATGTGCCCCCCAGTAAAATGCCCTGTTATGTGCCCCCAGTAATATGCCCACATTGTGCCCTCCAGTAATATGCCAACATTGTGGCCCCCAATAATATGCCAACATTGTGCCCCCCAGTAATATGCCCAGGTGTCCCCCAGTAATATGCCCATATTGTGCCCTCCAGTAATATGCCTAGCTGTTCCCTCAGTAATATGCCCATATTGTGCCCCCAGTAATATGTCCCGCTGTGCCCCCAGTAATATGCCCACATGGTGCCCCCAGTAATATGCCCAGCTGTGCACCCCAGTAATATACCCACATTGTGCCTCCAGTAACATGCCCAGCTGTGCCCCCCAGTAATATGCCCACATTGTGCCACCAGTAATATGCCCATATTGTGCCCTCAGTAATATGTCCACATTGTTCTCCCAGTAATATGCCCACATTGTGCCCCCAGTAATATGCCCACATTGTGTCCCTCACAGAAAGTAAAAAAAATAAACACCATATACTTACCTTGTTCCTAACAGCAGCAGGACATTGGCTGCTCTAGTCTGTGGGGGGGGCGGAGCAGAGGCTAACTGCCGGCTTGCCCCGCCCCCAGCACAGACAAGAGGTGTGGAGAGCCAGCAGGTGGGGAGGAAAGATAGAGCAGGGAGCAAATTCCGGCCCTCTGCTTCCTCATAATATAGGCAACTGTCTCTGCTGAGACAGCCACTGCAATCTGGGACTGTCCCACCAGATCCGGGATGGTTGGGAGGTATGCCACTGATTGGAAGGAGATGGCGGCATTCAGGATCACCGTCCACCGCTTCTTTAGCGCAGTAACACTTAAAATAAACAAAACTGCAATTAGCGGCTTAATCCGCCTCCTGATCTGCGGCGAGCGCTGAGGGACGCTGATTTAAGAATCGTTATCATCCTTCAAGAAACAGCGATCTGCATCCCCAAATAAATTACCAGGTTATTAAGGCAATGGCTCACTTGGCGAGCCCCGGCAGCTGGGTACATGCATCCCCTGACGCCCAAAACCTGCTCTTAATACACAGTAAATAACCTGATGGAGAGATGAATCACACACAGCTGACATGCAATATACTGCACAATCCTCCTGGCATCCATGAGACTGCGCAGGAGAAGTCACTGGTGTGTTCAATCCTCCGCCGCGCTGAACTCCGCCGCAGACGGATGTGTTTTCACAGCTGGGTTCATCTCCAGTCGTCTTCTCTTCTTCTCTCTGTCTTTTTTTTTTTTAAGAAAGTAAATAAATCTTATAAGATGAAATCTGAAAACTCGGAGGTCACTTCTAGACTAAGTGCAGATGTTTCATCAAATACGGCGGGGACGAGGAAGGGCAAGGCCAGGTCTTGTCTTATGGAGATATAAAGTAAAGGGGGGTCTACCAAGTAGAACGTGCATGGAATAAGTTATGGCGGGAATAAAGTGGTCAGTCACTACGCGTTTTAGGTCTGCGGTGATCAGTAGCTGCATTGTCCATTGAAAGATAGCCATTAAAAGGTATCAACCACTGGTGGTCAAACTGAAAAGATGATGACACAATTGTAAGCGTTCGAGGCTACTTGGACCTTTTAAGGCTAATTTCACAATCTGCGTTTTTGCTCTTCACGCTTCCGCGCCCTTTTGGGAAACGGCTGCGCGCATCTCAGTAAAAGCTGCAGAAAAAATGCATCCGATTATTGAATAATACAATCCGGCTGCATCCGTTCAGAACGGATCCAAGTTGTATTATATTGAAAATGAACATGCCGGATCCAGCATCAAATACCATTGTAAGTCAATAGTCGTCAGATACGTTTTTTCTTTTTCGTGTGCGATAAAAAATGGATCTGGCACCATTAACTGACGTAATTTGATGTCCTGCTAGAAATGTACATGATGTAATCTGTAGTGAATGTCATTTTCTTACCAGTAGCTGAATTTTTGAGTTATATCATCCTGAAGTTTCTTATCTGTGTCATGTGACTAGGAATTAGACCCACCAACTCACACAGAGACTTATATGTGGACAGGAAGTCTAATTCTCTATGTATTCCTATGGGAGCCTCACTTTCAGTCTCATAGGAATGAATAGAGAAGTGACTGGCTTCCTGTCCTGGGTCAGTTGGAGGTCAGGGAGTTGGTCACATGACCCAGCTACAATAAGAAGAGAGTTTATTACTCACAATTTCAGCCTCTGATAAGAAGATGACATTCACTACAGATTATATCATGCACCTTTCTAACAGGTGAGAGAATAAAAATGTTTGCGGGAGTTCTTCTTTAACTTACAGTACAGTGGTTTTGATGTAAGTTTCCCATGGCGCTTTTGTGTGTATGCATCATGGGAACACAGCAATACAGAACAGAGTCCATTCTGGTGCACCCTGTTCTGTTCAGTTTTTCCCTATTGACAATGAATGGGAACAAAACTGAAGCGTTTTCCTCCAGTTTTGAGATCCTGTAACGGATCCAAAACTGGAAAAGAAAACGCAGATGTAAAAGTAGACTACGACTAGTATGACTAGTATCCTCAGGATAGGTCATCAGTATCTGATCGGTGGGGTTCAGACACCCGGGACCCCCACCGATCACTTGTTTGAGAAGGTGCTGACGCTCCCATGAGCGCTGTTGCCGTCTTGCAGCTCACCAAGCACAGCGCCGTACACTGTATAGTGGTTGTGCTTGGTATCGCGCTCAGCCCTATTCACTTGAATGGGGCTGAGCTGCCCCTAGACCACATGACCGATGAACGTGACATCACTGGTCTAGGAAAAGCTGAGAGAAGGCCGCGGTGCTCACGGGAGCGCCGGTGCCTTCTCAAACAACTGATCGGTGGGGGTCCCGGGTGTCCCACCAACCCCGGGACCACCACCGACCTGATACTGATGACCTATCCTAAGGATAGGTCATCAGCAGTAAAATCCCGGAAAACCCCTTTAACAACGCAAGTGTGAAAGTAGCCCGAGATGTGAGGTTCCCTTTTAATATCAGTACTTTCATGCCTGTGATGATGGGGTCATGGCTGCAAAAGTGTTTCGGTACAGGCGAATCTTTCTTCTTATATTGTGTGGAGATGAGTTCATTCTTGTTCTGAGTTTTTGGCCAGTTTGACCAACAGAGACCCCCAGTAGGACATTTGTCGTGGCGCAGGTGAAGGAACCTGGGATCTTGTAGTTCTGATGTGCACCTTGTCAGCTCAGCATCTATTGGAGTAGGTGGTAGCCTGAAGTCAACCTCTTGTCACATCAGACTGCTTCACTCCCACTGTTTTATTACTTTACACTGCAGCTCTGCTTATTCTGATTGGCTGATGTTTATTGGCAGAAGCACATCACCAATTCCAGTAATGATTATAAATTATGTGCAACTCAACCACCATACTAAAAATAAGGAAGACTGTCGGCTGTGGCATATAGACGGATAATAAACGCCAAAAGGAAAGGATCCTGGAGGTGTGCTTAAAGAGGCCCCCCGCTTTGGACAATTGTTAGAAGGGTGCCTTGAAAATAAGCAGATAACAATGAGTAATCTGTGAGAAAACAAAGCAATAAGTGCGAAATTTCCCTGCAGTGCCCCTACAGGAGAAATTAAATATTACACCCTTTTAAAGCAATGGGTTTTGGTACATGTAGGACAGAGAGGTCCTCCAACAAGGGATGCTATTCTGCACTCTGGCCAAGGGGAGAGGATGCTAAACAGAGGACACGCCACCAAATTACTGATGGGTACAGCACTCAACATAGATACTTAAAGAGGCTGACCCATATGGGACATCTCTAAGATATGCTATCAATGTCAGATAGGTGCGGGTCCCACTTCTGAGTCCAGCTGCTATCTAGAGAACGAGCCCCCAAAGTGAATGGCGCATGCACGGTATGCTTTCCATTCATTGCTATGGGAGTTTCAAAAAATAGCGCGCTCAGCAATTTTCAGAAGTCCCTTAGTGGCGAATTGAGAGCACCCTCCGCAAGCGCAGCCACCTCTCCATTCACTGATATGGGACTGCCAGAAATAGCGGAGTCAGAAGAGGAGGGTGTCTGCGCATGCGTGGCTGCCTTCACTTCGGGGGCCCTGTTCTGGACATAGAAGTGAGTCCCAGAGGTGGGACCTGAACCCTAGCGATATGCCATCAATGCCCCATATGGGAATATCCCTTAATTGCCTTACAAAACAAGGGGAATCAATCAAATTAACACATTTAAAATAATAAATTATAAGATTTCTTTCAGAGTGAAATTATTTATTTTGTGGTGAATTCTGTGCAGTACTTCCCCTTTATAATCTCTCTTTTGAGGGCACTCCGATGCAGTCCAGCCCCACCAGTTTCCATTTCATACTTTCCGCTGTCTACACCCAGTTTAGAAACAGTTTGCAAAACAGTATTTTTCCCATTGACAGCCACAAAAACAACGAACCAAAACTTCTCACCAGCTCACCAGCGCCATCTGGTGGCCATTCCCTAAACATACATATGTTGGTACATTGTTTTGGATTTTTCTCATTTTCTTTCTTGGAGATAACCTTAAAGTGAATTTACCCTTAAAATTAAAAAATAAATAAACTGATTGCAGCTCGTGTGAAAAAAAATTGAAAAAAAAATCCTTTTCTTGTCTGGACAAAGACAGAACATGTTCTATAATTTGCAGCCCCACAGAAATGAATGGATATATGCGATCCGCAAAAAATGTGGATCGGGCACAGACCAAAAATATGGTCGTATGAATGCCCCTTTATTCTCACCCTGTTTTCCCAGAAATCAATAGAACTCTAAAATAGATGAGTTATTTCTGACAACCAATACTGCATACTCCATTATAGTTCTCACCCTGGTTGTCACCCACATTACCCAGTACGGTAAAATCTATCCAGTTCTCTAACAATACTCCCATTGCTGCGGCACCTGTCAATAAATCATCAGATTTTCTGTTCTGTTCAGGACTCTACAAAAGCTGACAACTGGGAGTTGGACAGTTTACCAGTTGTCAGCAGTACTAACATCTTGTATGTAAAGGTCTCATACTTCAGGAGGACAGGTCAGCTCTTCTGCTATGTAAATCCTATAATTCCCTATACAGTAACAACTTTGCAGCCTTTTCTGCATTGTGCTGGCCCTCTGTTATTCCTGCTGGAAATCAATGAAAAGACTGGAATGGTGTTACCATTCCTCTTGTCAATAGGGTGCATCCCTACACAGTGTGATACTGTCCTATCGGTGGTGACAGCGCCAGACAATGTAGAAACTTACCCCAGTGACAAGGGGAATGGTACTATCCAGTTGTGCATCTAGTCATACACTTCTAGGAGGAATAACAGAATAAATCCACTGTAGTTATCAAGCAAAAATTCCCATTTTGGGAGAGAGGCATCTAAATTTACATTAATGCCATTTAGAGGGTGGACATGGATTCAAATGTCCCACAATTTGGGAGTCAAATGTTGGCAGCAGTCAGTAGGGAACCTTCAATGAAGGCAGGCCACGTGACTGCCACTGGCCAGGGGGAGAATGGGACCAGCACTGAACTCCTTCTCTTCCCGACTTGAAACCACTGCATTTTCATGCAGCAGCCACTAGGGGGAGCTCACAGATTATTACAGCTTCTAATTCAGTTTACGCTAACTTCATAAATTCCTATGCACTGAGCTCCCCCTAGTGGTGGCTGCAGACAGGTGGGAAGCAGCAGATTTATCAATGTATTTATACCAGTTGTGAGCCATTTAGGTCGTTTAGTTTTACGTTCTTATCATCAGTCAGAAAAATAAACAAAAAACGGATCCTGTATTTTAAGCATCCGTTATGCAGAGATATGCACATTTTTGCATCCGTTTTAGACATTTCTATCGGAGATTCGTTATTTTTGATGGAAAAAACGTCCTGCATGAAGGATAAAATAACGGATCTCAGACGGAAATGGCTAAAACGGATGCAAAATGTGCATAACTGAGCATGACGGATGCGTAAAGGGGTTTTCCCATCATAGACAATGGGGGCATATCACTTGTCTGATAGGTGCGAGTCTCACCTCTAGGACCTGCACTTACGCGGAGAACGGAGCGGGGAAAGTTAAGGAGGGCGCACTGTATTGCATGAGCAGCCGCCCTCCATTCATTTCTATGGGGGCGCCGAAAATAGCAGAGCACTGACTTGAGTATTTTCATCGGCCCCAGAGAAATGAATGGAGGCGGTGGCCGCGCATGCGCAGTGTGCTCTCATTCACTTCTATGGGAGCAGCAGGGGTCTTCCAGCCACAGCGCTCCCCACTCTGCTATCAGACAATGCGGGCATATCCTAGCGATATGCCCCCATTGTCTATGATGGGAATACCCCTTTAAAATACAGGATCCGTTTTTTTTGTTTTGTTTTTTCTGATGGACTGTGATGTGAACCCGGCCTTACACATGCACAATTTGGACAATTTGAGATCCTCTTGCAGCACTATATCGGACTATCAGGATTTCTGGACTATTGGATGTCTTAAAGGGATTTTTTATTTTTATTTTTTTTGCACAGAAGTTATCTGAACCCTACTGCAAAAACTTGCACTTCCCGTTCCATGCCCTCTCCCCCGCAAACCTCACCTCTGCTCCCCCGAGAACCCGCTCTACCGTTTCATGTATGAATACGACGGGCGATAGAAGATCACTCGCCTTACAAAGAGACCAATGCGTTAAGAATAATGAGAGTGAAAAGTCGTTTGACCCGGTAGGAAGTCGATGCGATGACTGATGTGCGTGCGCAGGACGCGGTCAGCCTGGATCCACGATGCAGAATTTTAATAAGCGGCAAGCAGTGCGAGGGGAAGTGCGGGGTCGGCGGGGTCGCTGGGATGAATAGTGATTGTTCCAGACGCAGGTTTACAGCAGTGAAACGCTGGAGGCTTCATTATGCCCGAGCGCTTCTAATCAGGCTGCCTGTTCAGGTACAATAGCTGAGCACGAGCTGTAGGGACACATACAGGAAGGCAATTACGGCGGCCGTGGACGCCTGCGGTCACTTTGTGAAACTGTCACACAAAAAGGAACAACTTGCTGGTTATTCTTGTCTAATCAGAGATGGCGCTGAAACAGATAAAGGCGCAGATCATTACGTACCGCTCATAGGACAGCAGGAAAGTATCACTGTCCAGAGGCGGTCATCATGACAAATACGAAAAATCACTTTTTTTTTTTAAGAGCAAAATTTGTATAATGGTTGCTTAAAGGGGTATTCTCATCTCAGACAATGGGGGCATATCGCTAGGATATGCCCCCATTGTCTTATAGGTGCGGGTCCCAGTGTTGGGACCCGCACCTATATCAAGATCGGGGTGGGGAACGCTTCACCTGGAGGACCCCAGGTTTCCCGGGGTTCGGCCACCACCAGGCACAGCTCCCCTGCTGCTCCTATAGAAATGAATGGGAGTGCATGGCGCACGTGCGGCCACCGCTCCCATTAATTTCTATGTAGCTGACGGAAATAGCCGAGCCAGCACTCGGCTATTTTCGCTGGCCCCACAGAAATTGATGGAGGGGGCGGCTGCGCATGCGCAGTGCGCCCTCCTTTACTTTGGGAGCTCCGTTCTCGATATAGGGACCTCTGGGACCCACACCTATAAGACGATGGGGGCATATCCTAGCGATATGCCCCCATTGTCTAAGATGAGAATAACCCCTTTATATTTTTTTTTTAAGGGGACCCCCCAGCTCTCCTGACATCTAAGTAGCAAATATTTGCATTTCCCCATAGAACTGTTGTGTTGTGTCATCCCTCTGTTATCCCTCCTGGTGACATACTGTATAAATAAATTAAAGAGTACCCATCAGCGTGATCAACCCCATTAAATCAGGCATATGGCCTAGTAGGGTTGATCCTGCTGTTTAAAATGATACCTGTCTTGTGAAAACTGATTCATTAGAACAAGTCCCCTAATGGGGCAAAAAAAAATAAACTAAAGTTAAATAAAGTTTTTAAAAAAAGAAAGTTACATACAAGTATGGTTGCATCTTCTTCATGAGTTTTGGCACCGGTTCATACAGGGATATTAGAGAGCTGAACAACTAATTTTACCAAGCTATACATGATCATCGTTAAGGTGAAGTATGGAGTGAGCTGAAATGGTGAGCTCATGCCATACATGGTGGATGCTGGCCGTATAATACAGCTGCCACATGGCCGCTATGACCGGGATCGACGATGACACCAATCCCAGCCATCAATAGTGAGAATCGCATCAGTGGGGTTAGAAAGAGGGAGGGGGCTCCCTCTGCCTTCTGACCGGAGCCCCCTTGGCAAAATTATGGGAGTTCTGATCAGTTGCCATGATAGCCTGGAGCCTTGTGAAGGTTTCCTGTCTGAAAAGCCATGCCCAAGGCACGGCTCAGCACAGAGTACCTCAGAATCCCATAGACTGCAATAGTATTCTACTGAATTGTATGGGACAAGTGATCAGAAAATGACATGTTCAAGTCCCCTAAGGGTTACTGTGTAAAAGGTAAAAAAACTAAATTCCAATCACCCCCCATTCCCATTTTTACATATAAAAATACAAACAATTAAAAAAAAATAGGTATCGCCACGTCCCAAAATGCCAGCACTATTGAAATATGAGCAATGAACGCTGTAATGGCAAACAATGCTGTAAAGGAGAAAAAAATTTGATTTGATTTGCCATTTTTGGTCACCAAAAAAACAAGACCCCATACAGCTTTGTAGACAGAAATATAAAAAAAAATTATGGGTGTCAGAAAATGGCAATGCATAGAATTTTTTTTTTAAGTAGTAAAACAAAATAAAAATTATTCAAATTTGGTATTGGCCATAATCGTACTGACCTGTAGAATAAGGATGTCATTTTTAGCGCACAGTGAATGCCTTCATATGACTATGTGAACGGAAAACTAAAAAGGTTATGGCTCTAGGAAAAAAATTGAAAATGCAAAAATAAAACGGAGCTCGGTCCTTAGGGGGTTACAGGGCTTCTCATATGAATAAATATTAAATTTCTCAGATCATGTAAAACATTATCATTTTTCAACAGAAATCATGTAAAAATTGCATCTGTGTGTAGATATTGCTGTTGCATACTGGTTATGGCGCCCCCTGGTGTTACCTGCTTGTTATTGAGCCCCTGGTTTTATATACTTGTTATGCACCCCCTGGTATTACAAACTTGTTACGGTGTCCCCTAGTGGACACGGTTGTTACTTGTGCCCCCTGGTGTTACCCACTTTTTATGGCGCCCCCTAGTCTTACATACTTGTTGAAGTGCCTCTGATATTACACACTTGTTATGGCACTTCCTGGTGTTACATACTTTCTATGTCGCCCCCTGGTGTTACCTACTTGTTATGGCGCCCCCTAGTCTTACATACTTGTTGAAGTGCCTCTGATATTACACACTTGTTATGGCACTTCCTGGTGTTACATACTTTCTATGTCGCCCCCTGGTGTTACCTACTTGTTATGGCGCCCCCTAGTCTTACATACTTGTTGAAGTGCCTCTGATATTACACACTTGTTATGGCACCTCCTGGTGTTACATACTTTCTATGTCGCCCCCTGGTGTTACATACTTGCTATAGGGATCCTTGGCATTTCATATTTGTTATGGCACCTCCTGGTGTTATAGGCTTGTTATGGAGCCCCCTGGTATTACATAGTTGTTATGTGGCCCCCTGGATACGGGAGCGCCGATACCTTCTCAAACAGCTGATTGGCGGGGGTCTCGGGTGTCGGACCCCCACTGATCAGAAAGGTCATCAGAAGTTAAATCCCAGAAAACCCCTTTTATATGAAGCTCTCTAGTTTAACATACTTGTTATGGCGCCCCTGATATTACATCATCATTATTACGCTGTCTGAGCCGGTTGCATACAGTTCAAGGCACAGACTTGAGGCCTGTGTCGTGAACCGTACCCTGACAGTGGCATGAAGGTAAGTATTTGAGTTTGTTATTTTTCCTATGGGGGATGCTGTTGGGCCACTATGTGGGAAGGGTCATTACTTATAACTGAGGGTGGTAATATGGGGACACTGAAGGCACTAAAAAGGGGCATTTTTGTACTGGAAAACATTATAAGGGGGGCACTATGGGGACACTGGGGGCACCAAAAGGGGGTTATTCTTTTGTACTGGCACAGGTTGTAAGGGGGCATTTTTGTACTGGCATACAGTCATGGCCAAAAGTTTTGAGAATGACACAAATATTCTATTTTCACATGATCTGCTGCCCTCTGGTTTTTATGTGTGTTTGTCAGATGTTTTTATCACATACAGAAATATAATTGCAATCATATTATGAGTAACAAAAGCTTATATTGACAGTTAGAATGAGTTAATGCAGCAAGTCAATATTTGCAGTGTTGACCCTTCTTCTTCAGGACCTCTGCAATTCTCCCTGGCATGCTCTCAATCAACTTCTGGACCAAATCCTGACTGATAGCAGTCCATTCTTGCACAATCAATGCTTGCATTTTGTCAGAATTTGTAGGTTTTTGTTTGTCCACCCGTCTCTTGATGATTGACCACAAGTTCTCAATGGGATTAAGATCTGGGGAGTTTCCAGGCCATGGACCCAAAATCTCTATGTTTTGTTCCCTGAGCCATTTAGTTATCACCTTTGCTTTATGGCAAGGTGCTCCATCATGCTGGAAAAGGCATTGTTGATCGCCAAACTGCTCTTGGACGGTTGGGAGAAGTTGCTCTCGGCGGACATTCTGGTACCATTCTTTATTCATGGCTGTGTTTTTACGCAAGACTGTGAGAGAGCCGATTCCCTTGGCTGAGAAGCAACCCCACACATGAATGGTTTCAGGATGCTTTACAGTTGGCATGAGACAAGACCGGTGGTAGCGCTCACCTCGTCTTCTCCGAATAAGCTGTTTTCCAGATGTCCCAAACAATCGGAAAAGGGATTCATCAGAGAAAATGACTTTACCCCAGTCCTCAGCAGTCCACTCCCTGTACCTTTTGCAGAATATCAGTCTGTCCCTGATGTTTTTTCTGGAGAGAAGTGGCTTCTTTGCTGCCCTCCTTGAGACCAGGCCTTGCTCCAAGAGTCTCCGCCTCACAGTGCGTGCAGATGCACTCACACCTGCCTGCTGCCATTCCTGAGCAAGCTCTGCACTGCTGGTAGCCCGATCCCGCAGCTGAAACACTTTTAAGAGACGGTCCTGGCGCTTGCTGGTCTTTCTTGGGCGCCCTGGAGCCTTTTTGGCAACAATGGAACCTCTCTCCTTGAAGTTCTTGATGATGCGATAGATTGTTGACTGAGGTGCAATCTTTCTAGCTGCAATACTCTTCCCTGTTCTTTAGAGATAACCATGGTTAACAGAAGAGAAACAATGATGCCAAGCACCAGCCTCCTTTTAAAGTGTCCAGTGGTGTCATTCTTACTTAATCATGACAGATTGATCTCCAGCCCTGTCCTCATCAACACCCACACCTGTGTTAATGGAGCAATCACTGAAACGATGTTAGCTGGTCCTTTTAAGGCAGGGCTGCAATGATGTTGAAATGTGTTTTGGGGGATAAAGTTCATTTTCTAGGCAAATATTGACTTTGCAAGTAATTGCTGTTAAGCTGATCACTCTTTATAACATTCTGGAGTATATGCAAATTGCCATTATAAAAACTGAAGCAGTAGACTTTGTAAAAATTAATATTTGTATCATTCTCAAAACTTTTGGACATGACTGTACATTATAAGGTGCCATTTATTTGTACTCGCACACACGTTATAAGGGTGCGGGTCAAAGCAGTCACTACACCCCCCAAAAAATTGGGTGTAGTTTCTAAAATGGGGTCACTCAGAGTCTCTTAAAATGCGACCCAAGAACCATTCCAGCAAAATCTGTCCCTCAAAAACCATATGGCGCTCCTTCTCTTCAGAGCCCTGCAGTGTGCCCATGCAGCAGTGCAGAATCAGGGTAATAAATATTGAGGTTTGTTTTGCTTATAATCCTTGATGTGTTACGGGAAAAAATTACTAAAATGAAAAAGATGCATGCACCATCATCTGCACCGCCACAGTTTTGCATTGGCACTACACCACCACCATTGCTTTTGTTTACTTTCAAGGGACCCCTGCCTTGCACCCCAACACCAAGAGCTCCCCAACCAACACTGGCAGGAAATCCCAAAGCTGGGGTGTGCCTTGAGTGAACCAGGGTGCACCCGTTTGGCCAAGGGTGCACTGGGGAGGACCACAGCCACCATGAGGACTACTACCCCCATCGGGCCTCTACTACCACTTCCCTCCTGCCCGAACTGCTGCAATAGTAACACCTATATAAAATATTACAAAGAAATAAAGGAAAAGATCAAGCCTGCAAAACAACACACAGTGTAGGGCTGCAATTTCATAGTGCTACCACTGGGTGGTGCTGTCATATTTCTCATTAGCACACCCATTGATTTGGTATCTGCTGCTGTTTATCAGGCGCCGGCAGACAAGCTATTGATATGATAAGGTTTTATATTGGTGTTACTTTTTGATGCAGAACTCTGCATGATTTAACCATGGCTTGTTTGAGCCGCTGCTACCTCCTACCATGTGGAAGCCATTGTGTTGTACACAAATGCAAGGAGGCCACAGAAACAACGAGCTGCAGTTTACAATTCACAATTACTTACTTGTAAACCTTCCATTCCAATGTGAAATGTATACAGCTGTAGCTCAGTGGATGGATGAAATACTCCATAGATGGCACCTAGCATTTCACAAAACTTCGGTCCTGTCACGGTGTCCTGTCAGTTTTGACTGTTGGTGGTGTGATCGCTAAAAAGAAGGAGAAGCGTTCAGTTGAGTCTATTCTATCTATCTCATATCTATCTATCTAGAATAAATAATTCCACAGCACCACCATAAATTGTGCCAAAAAAGGTGTTTATTACACCAGAGCTATCTATCTATCTATCTATCTATCTATCTATCTATCTCATATCTATCTATCTATCTATCTATCTATCTAGTAATAGGAAAAAACAGCAGCACAGAAAAATTATTACAATAGAGGTGCAAGCCCTGGGTCTGACAATGACCAACTAGTAAAAAAGAAAAATAGGCAGCACACTCACTTAAAAATGAAACAAAAAGTCCTTTTATTTACCCATAATGTGGGACCGCGGTAAATAAAAAAAGGACTTTTTGTTTCATATTTAAGTGAGTGTGCTGCCTATTTTTCTTTCTATCTATCTATCTATCTATCTATCTATCCAGGGGCGGACACAGACAGCAGAGGGCTCCTGTGCAAGGAATGTGTGAACAATAGAAATAATTAGTGCCCCCGGCCAGCCAATGTCCCCATAGTGCCCTCATAATGTGTGCCCAAAAAACCCTCTTAGTGCCCCTATACAATGACCCAATAGTGCTTCTCTCCCCCCTTCTCCATAGTGCCCCCCCATTTGAGCCAGTATATATGATAGGGCCCCCATAGTGCTCCTCCTTCTCCATAGTTCCATTATATATATATATATATATATATAGGGCCTCCATAGTGGTCCTCCTCCTCCAGAGTGCCCCCCATAGTGCTCCTCCTCCTCCTCCTCCATAGTGCCCCTCATGTGAGACAGTATATATGATAGGGCCCCCATAGTGCTCCTCCTAGACAGTGCCCCCATAGTGCTCCTCCTTCATAGTGCCCCCTTTGTGCTCCTCCTCCATAGTGCCCCCATTGTGCCCCTCCTCCATAGTGCCCCTATAGTGCTCCTCCTCCATAGTGCCCCCATAGTGCTCCTCCTCCATAGTGCCCCATAGTGCTCCTCCTTCATAGTGCCCCCATTGTGCTCCTCCTCCATAGTGCCCCCCATTGTGCTCCTCCTTCATAGTGCCCCCATTGTGCTCCTCCTCCATAGTGCCCCCATTGTGCTCCTCCTCCATGGTGCCCCCATTGTGCTCCTCCTCCATAGTGCCCCCCATTGTGCTCCTCCTCCATAGTGCCCCCATTGTGCTCCTCTTCATAGTGCCCCCATTGTGCTCCTCCTCCATAGTGCCCCCATAGTGCTCCTCCTCCATAGTGCCCTCCATAGTGCTCCTCCTCCATAGTGCCCCCATATTGCTCCTCCTCCATAGTGCCCTCCATAGTGCCCCCATAGTGCTCCTCCTCCATAGTGCCCCCATAGTGCTCCTCCTCCATAGTGCCCCCATAGTGCTCCTCCTCCATAGTGCCCCCCATTGTGCTCCTCCTCCATAGTGCCCCCCCATTGTGCTCCTCCTCCATAGTGGCCCCCATAGTGCCCCCACTGTGTGCCAGATAGTTCATTTAGCAAAGCTGAAATGAAAAAAATAAACACTTACCTCCTTGCCTCTTTCAGCTACGTGATGCAGGCCTCTTTCGGCCTGTGTCCCGCGCTGTACGGCTCAGGCGGCGTGATGCCTGTGCCGGCCTTGGATAGGCTGCAGGCACTAGGCCTGTAGCCTATCAGAGGAACGGGGAAGGGAGACGCCTCTCCCTCCCTTGCCCCGCAGTATCCAGTATTTATCTGTATCATGACACAGATGAATATAGAGATGAGCGCTTCTACAATGAAAGGGCTCATCTCTCCCTGCCCTGCCGTCAGTAAGAAAGAGCCCCCCTCCGGCCCTGGGCCCCTGTGCAGCCGAATCGGCTGCACAGGCGATATATCCACCCCTGTATCTATCTATCTATCTGATATATTTCTATCTATGTATTATCTATCTATTATTTATCTATAGAATCTATTTTTATCTATGGATCTCATATCTATCTATCTAATATCTATCTATATATCATCTATCTATCTAAATACAAAAACGAGCAGCACACTCAAAATGAAAGAATATAAAGTGAAGACTTTATTTCCCCATGTAGGACACGCGACGCTTCGGCTCTGAACTGGAGCCTTTCTCATGTGAAGACTATAATGGGGTCTGATCAGGAAGCAGCTCCTTTACTGGACAAATAGGTTTTCCATGTGGGACTTTTCTGTCTGGTCCTTTTTGACAGAATCTGTGACAGTGACCCGAACTCAGATGTGAATGGATGGTATTAGATCGAAGTAAAGCATCAGATGCACGTATAACACACAAATACAGAGCAAGAACCAAGATCACCACATACATATAACACCAGAACCAAGCCTAGTATTCAAATACAGCAAGAGAACCAAGCCTATGAGTCAAATACAGCACCAAACCCATAGGTCAAATACAGCACCAGAACCAAATACATAAGTCAAATACAGCACCAGAACCAAACCCATAGGTCAAATACAGCACCAGAACCAAACACATAAGTCAGATACATCACCAGAACCAAACCCATAGGTTAAATACAGCACCAGAAACCAAATACATAAGTCAAATACAGCACCAGAACCAAACACATAAGTAAGATACATCACCAGAACCAAATGCATTAGTCAAATACAGCACCAGAACAACCAAACCCATAGGTTAAATACAGCACCAGAACCAAATACATAAGTCAAATACAGCACCAGAACCAAACCCATAAGTCAAATACAGCACCAGAACCAAAACCCATAGGTCAAATACAGCACCAGAACCAAATACATAAGTCAGATACAGCACCAGAACCAAACCCATAGGTCAAATACAGCACCAGAACCAAATACATAAGTCATATACAGCACCAGAACCAAACCCATAGGTCAAATACAGCACCAGAACCAAACACATAAGTCAAATACAGCACCACAACCAAAACCCATAGGTCAAATACAGCACCAGACCAAATACATAAGTCAAATACAACACGCAGAACCAAATACATAAGTCAGATACAGCACCAGAACCAAACCCATAGGTCAAATACAGCACCAGAACCACATACATAAGTCAGATACAGCACCAGAACCAAACGCGTAAGTCAAATACAGCACCAGAACCAAACCCATAGGTCAAATACAGCACCAGAACCAAATACATAGATCAAATACAGCACCAGAACCAAATGCATAAGTCAAAATACAGCACCAGAACCAAAACCATAGGTCAAATACAGCACAGGATGCTCCCGATGCCCTGTTCAGGCGGGCTGCCTGGGTGAATTGAAAGTATGTCCGGGTTCAGCTCTGAACCCGGACAACCCTTAAATACAGCACCAGAACCAAATACATAGATTAAATTACAGCACCAGAATGTCATGACCAGAGCATGTGGATCCTCTGGGTCAGCTGATAGTGGACTAGGAATTAGCCCAATATTGCTGACTGCTGACTCCCAGAGTCAGGACACTGGTGTTTAAACCAGTCACCCAGTAGTCAACTAACTGCAGGAGTGTGTACAGAGTCCTACAGAGGCAGAGTAACAGAACAGATGATCTTTACTGGCAGATGGTAAACAAAAGTCACTTGAAACAAAGGCAAAATAAAGTTCAGAGTAATACGGTTTACAGGTTCAGGCGACTCATAGTCAGGCAGTGCAAGGTCAGAAGCCCAGACGAACTTACAAATGACGGCAATCAGAATTGTAGTCTGGCAATGCAGGGGTAAATGGTCAATGTAAACAGGTAACAGGCAGGATAGTGGTCAGGCAATGCAGGGGTCAATAGTCAAGGTAATCCAGGTAGCAGACAGACAGGCAGGGAAGGTCGGGGTTAATGGCAAAGTCCAGAACTCAGCATGTCAGAGCAGCAGGCAGCTTCAGCAGAGGTAACTGGTATGACAACCATGCTTGAGCACTTCCTGGTCAGTGAAGCTGCCCTAAATACCGAAACCCCGC
>ONZH01017706.1:0-16390 GCA_900303285.1 Rhinella marina
CTATTAGGTGTGATACTGTCTTTGAAGCTATTGTTGTATCTTTATAGATGTGATAGAGATAAGGAGCTTTCCATTGTGAACATACACACTTAGCCACTGCTCACATAGAGAGGTGGGGGAGGTGTCATGTATTTCAGTCCCTGTTTCCCTGTCTTGTGGATGAGCCTGATTACCAGTTAAAGGGGTATTCCATCCACAAATGTAGTTTGTATAATTAGATATAGCCATACTAATATTTTACTAATAGAAATGTATTTATCATAAATGTATAGTTTAGCAGATTTCCCTATTTGTATTTCCATTGTCCCACACACATCAGTCAGGTTGCCCTAGTTACGACCACGCAGCCATGTAGTAGTGGTGGCGGCTTGCTCTTGTTCAAACGCGCTCTGAGGTAACTGCTGTATTGTGAACGCACATTACATGAGCTGAGGAGACACATCTTAGGGTTGTACATTTTTGTCTGCGCTTCCAAAATGCAGAGAAACTGATCCTGTTCCAAGATCAATTCATCTCTATGGAGCAGGATCCGTTTATAAAGTCTGCCTATTCATTATGGGATGGTAGCGTAAAACGCAGATGCGAAAGTAGATGTTCTCCGCATGCTCGTACAATGTGGCATTCACAAACAGCAGTTACCTCAGAGCGGGTTTGAACAGAATAAGCCGACCACCACTACTACATGGCCGCAGTGGTCGTAACTAGGGGCAACGGCCTGACTGATGTGTGTGGGACAATGCATATACAAATAGGCAATCTTCTAAACGCTACATTTTATATAAATACATTCTATTAGTAATAATACTGGTATGTTCTATTAACTGTACAAACTACATTTGTGAGATGGAATACCCTTTAAGTAAGGCTACTTCACATTAGCGGAGCACGGATCCGGCAGGTGAAGGGTGCCTGCCGGACCGTGCTGCTGCAGGGACATGTGTGGGGCCAGACCGCGCTCCTCCCACCACGTCACACAGTACATAGAGACACACACACACAGTTATATACCATACAAATACATATACATACTTACATGCTCCCGGCAGGTCTCCCACAGGCAGGAGGAGCAGGACTGTGCACACATACGACAATTCCCACAGCGCCCTATGTGTGCGCCGTCCTGCTCCTCCTGCGCTGGTGGAGACCTGCCGGGAGCATGTAAGTATGGATGTGTATATGTCTGTGTATATGTCTGTGTATGTTTATGTGTATATGTCTGTGTATGTCTGTATGTATGTGTGCAGGTGACGGATCCGTTTACCATTGTGTCACAACTGAACGGATCTGTCCCCATTGACTTTCATTGGGGGTCATGACGGATCCGTCTTGGTGCGGATGCCTGGAACGGAGAGCAAACCGCAGCATGCTGCGTTTTGCTCTCCGGTCTGAATGGAACGGAATGCTTTTAGGAGCCTCCGTTGTCTTCAGTTCAGTTTTGTCCCCATTGACAATGAATGGGGACAAAACTGAAGCGTTTATTCCGGTATTGAGCCCCTGTGACGGAACTCAATACCGGAATTATAAAACGCTAGTGTAAAAGTAGCCTAAGTTATAAGAGCCATTTATGCTAATGGAAAATATAGCACAAAATGTTTTTGTTTTTCAGTCCCTGAGGCGGAGATTATTTTTAGGAAAAAAAAAAACCTTTCCCCAGAGCACTGGTGCCACTGTTTGCCCCCCTTACATTTTTTAAATTATTTTGGCAGACCCAGGTCTGTGGATCTTTAGAAAAATACTAGAGTACTCCTGATTCAGGGTTTAATTTGAACAAACTTTAATTATGGGTTTAATCAGGGGCGTAGCTATTGCACCAGTGCTTTGTATGTTAAAGGCAACATCTCACCCCCTAAGCTCCTAATGCAATTACCATCGGGCAGCTGTAGTCCAGAACCACAGCATGGATCTAGGGCTGCCTTTACTTCTCCATGAAAAGCTAGTGATACAGAATGTTACATGCCAGTGGCATTGCCTTTCTTTTCTATCACTAATAGAAGGACCTTATACAGACCAATGTAATTGTTGTACAGTTAGGACGTCATCCCAGAACGTAAGTATTCCATCAATCAACTCCTGCTTAGTCCTCGGCCTTATTTCAGACCTTATAAATCTGTAGTGCCAGTATATAATCCTCCTTCCACCTCCCTCCTCATATTGCAAGCATTGCCAATAAATATATATTGCCCACCCTGTATTTCCAATGGAGAATTCCCCCTATAAATCAGACAAGAAGAGAACAGGTTCTATCTTTTTGGTGGGGCCATGGAGCAGACATTCAGATGCAGGTAGCACATGGTGTTGTTCACATCTTTTGCCCCCCATTGAAATGAATGGGTCCTCAAAAAATGTGGATCGGATGCAGACCAAAAATATGGTCATGTGAATGCACTAAGGGTAAATACACAAAGTTTTCTGGATGAGGATTTGAAGCAGACCTGTCTACAGAAACGGATTGGAAAGGAACTAGGCTTCTTTCACACTGGCGTTATTGCTGGATCCGGCAGAGTTCAGTAATAACGCTTCAGTTACTGATAATACAACCGTCTGCATCCATTATGAACAGATCCAGTTGTATTATCTGTAACATCGCTGGGACTGATCCGTCATTAACTTCATTGAAAGTCAATGGAGGACGGATCCGGTTTCTATTGTGTCAGACAGAACAGATCCGTCCCCATTGACCTACATTGGGGGTCATGACGTTTTGCTCCGGATCCTCAGGATGGAAAGTAAAATACAACATGTTGCGGTTTTCTCTCCGGCCTGCGGACGCAACTAAACTGAATGGAATGTATTTTGGAGCGCTTCGTTCTCTTCAGTTCAGTTTTGTCCCCATTGACAATGAATGGGGACAAAACTGAAGCATTTTTTTCTGGTATTGAGCCCCTATGACAGAACTCAATATGGGAAAACAATAACGCTAGTGTGAAAGTAGCCTTAGAACTATAAAGGAAGGATTTATACTTCTGGCTTTGGCTCCTGGTATATTAGCATTCAGCATTATACTGTAGCTTCTCACAACTGTCCTATCATCTAAGTGTCCAGGCCTCATATTTGCTGCTTATGTCAATGGTCCAGTCTCCATTCCCTGTGTCTTTATTACCTGACTATTCACCATTGTATCCTGCTGTTGTTTGATTAGTCCCCGATTAGTGAAATACAGTCCCTCCTCTATTGTTCTAACCTAGAGGTGTAAATATAAGGCTTTACTTCTGCTGAGACACTGGTCTTCATCCAAAATGCAAACTTTCTAAGTGCACAAAATCATATTTTACCAGAATTGTAACTAAATATTCAATGCAAACAATGTTTCTGCTTCCCACAACTATCACCCCTATTTTCCTGCACTGCCTAAGGCCCCATTCACACAACCGGGCCATATCTATCCACAAAAATGCGGGAATAGATGCGGCCCCATTCACCTCTATGGAGCTAGCTCCGTGCCGTGGCTCTTTTGAAGCATGTCCTATACTTGTCCGTGTGCACAGACAAGTATAGGCATTTTCAATGGGGCAGCACGGCTTGTGTTCCAAGCGCTGCGGAACACACGCCGGGCGGCCCCCGTATATTTGCGGGTCTGCAGTAATGCGGGCCCACAAATATACGGTCGTGTGAATGGGGCCTAAAACCCCTGCACCCAGCAAGGAACTTCTTATCTCTCCCTCCATCTGACCTCCTGCCCAGATCTGTTCTGCCATAAAAACCTTCCTCTCTAGAGGGAATTTTAAGAAAGAGAGAGACAGGAAACCCTGGGAAATTAAATCCGTGCTGCCACAACTCACAATGAATGGGGACAAAATGGAAGCGTTTTTTTCCGGTATTGAGCCCCTATGACGGAACTCAATACCGGAATTTAAAAACGCTAGTGTGAAAGTAGCCTTACTTAACTGGTAATCAGGCCTCATCCACAAGACAGGGAAATACAGGGACTGAAATACATGAGCACCTCCCCCACCTCTCTTATCTGAGCAGTGGCTGAGTGTACAGT
This sequence comes from Rhinella marina, assembly GCA_900303285.1. Classification (NCBI taxonomy): domain Eukaryota; kingdom Metazoa; phylum Chordata; class Amphibia; order Anura; family Bufonidae; genus Rhinella; species Rhinella marina. Next base: position 3,986 of record ONZH01017706.1, read on the forward strand.
ATTTACACAAAGGAGAGCTCCTTATCTCTATCTGTATCACACTCTATAAAGATACATACAATAGCTTCAAGACAGTATCACACATGATAGGAATAGATACACAGCTCAGAAGACAGTATCACACAAGGTAGGATTAGATACACAGTTCAGCAGACAGTATCACACATGATAGGATTAGATACACAACTTAGCAGATGCTGTCATCCAGAATAGGATTAGACACAGAGTTCAGCAGACAGTATCACACATGATAGGATTAGATACGCAGTTTAGCAGACAGTATCACACAAGATAGGATTAGATACACAACTTAGCAGGCAGTATCATACACAATATGCTTAGATATGCAACTCTGCAGATAGTATCACACATGATAGGATTAGATACACAACTCTGCAAACTGTATCACACATGATAGGATTAGATACACAGTTTAGCAGATGCTGTCGCCCAGAATAGGATTAGATACACAGTTCAGCAGACAGTATCACACATGATAGGATTAGATACCCATCTTAGCAGACAGTATCACACATGATAGGATTAGATACACAGATATGTAGGCAGTATCACCCAGAATAGGATTAGATACCCATCTTAGCAGACAGTATCACACAAGGTGGGATTAGATACACATCTAAGCAGACAGTGTCACACAAGGTAGGATTAGATACGCAGCTAAGCAGACAGTATCACATATGATAGGATTAGATACAAAGCTTAGCAGACGCTGTCACCCAGAATATGATTAGATACAGAGTTCAGCAAACAGTATCACACATGATAGGATTAGATACACGGATACGCATACAGTATCACACATGATAGGATTAGATACACAACTCTGCAAACAGTATCACACATGATAGGATTAGATACACAGATATGCAGGCAGTATCACTCAAGATAGGATTAGATACACAGTTCAGCAGACAGTATCACACATGATAGGAATAGATACACAGTTCAGCAGACAGTATCACACATGATAGGAATAGATACACAGCTCAGCAGACAGTATCACACATGATAGGATTAGATACACAGCTCAGCAGACAGTTTCACACATGATAGGATTAGATACATAGTTTAGCAGGCACTGTCACCCAGAATGGGATTAGGTACACAGTTCAGCAGACAGTATCACACATGATAGAATTAGATACCCATCTTAGAAGACAGTATCACACATGATCGGATTAGATACACAGTTCAGCAGACAGTATCACACATGATAAGATTAGATACACAGCTCAGCAGACAGTTTCACACATGATAGGATTAGATACGTAGTTTAGCAGACAGGCACCCAGAATAGGATTAGATACACAGTTCAGCAGACAGTATCACACAAGATAGGATTAGATACCCATTTTAGCAGACAGTATCACACATGATATGATTAGATATACAGCTCAGCAGACAGTTTCATACATGATAGGATTAGATACACAGCTCAGCAGACAGTTTCACACATGATAGGATTAGATACGTAGTTTAGCAGACACTGTCACCCAGAATAGGATTAGATACACAGTTCAGCAGACAGTATCACACATGATAGGATTAGATACCCATCTTAGCAGACAGTATCACACATGATAGGATTAGATACCCATCTTAGCAGACAGTATCACACATGATAGGATTAGATACCCATTTTAGCAGACAGTATCACACATTATAGGATTAGATACGTAGTTTAGCAGACACTGTCACCCAGAATAGGATTAGATACACAGTTCAGCAGACAGTATCACACATGATAGGATTAGATACACAGCTCAGCAGACAGTTTCACACATGATAGGATTAGATACGTAGTTTAGCAGACACTGTCACCCAGAATAGGATTAGATACACAGTTCAGCAGACAGTATCACACAAGATAGGATTAGATACCCATTTTAGCAGACAGTATCACACATGATAGGATTAGATACCCATCTTAGCAGACAGTATCACACATGATAGGATTAGATACACAGTTCAGCAGACAGTGTTACACATGATAGGATTAGATACCCATCTTAGCAGATAGTATCACACATGATAGGATTAGATACGCAGCTTAGCAGACACTGTCACCTAGAATAAGATTAGATACATAGCTCTGCAGACAGTATCACACATGATAGGATTAGATACACAGATTGGATAATCATTAAGGAATATTAAATGTCATGGTAAAATTGAGGTATATACTGACACCCTGAATTGTATTATGTACATTTGTAACATGTAATGGGACTGTTAAAATTGTATAATTATCTATGCATAATACTGTGGTTAGTGTGTGCTATTTTGCATATAACTAATATAATACTAGACTAGCACTGTATACTGACACCAAGTGTACTGTACCTAACTCATAGCATACGGCATATAGACTTGTGGTAAACAATGGCAGCGGGCAAAATATATGATAATCATTGCACACTAAAAAAAAAAAAATCCTTCGGAGGGATTTGTTTAATGTATACAATATATTTTGCTATTTAGGTTAAATGTAAGAAGTGAATACTTTAAATTCAGGTATTAGCTAGTAAAACAATGCGCCACCTGGTGTCTGAAAGTTGTATTACAATTTATCCAATTTAGTTATAACGTCACTTCGTCACACACATCTCAGGACATGTTGAGATAAGTGATCAGTTAAGTGTGGACACATCTGTATGTGGGTAAGTAACTGGCTCAGTAATAGAAAACAGAGGGTGGTTATTAACGGTACATACAGATTGGGTCATGTGTCACTAGTGGGGTACCACAGGGGTCAGTGTTGGGCCCTATGCTCTTCAATATATTTATTAATGATCTTGTAGAAGGCATGCACAGTAAAATATCAATTTTTGCAGATGACACTAAACTGTGTAAAGTAATTAACACAGAAGAGGACAGTACACTGCTACAGATGGATCTGGATAGACTGGAGGCTTGGACAGAGAAGTGGCAGATGAGGTTTAACAATGACAAATGTAAGGTTATGCACATGGGAAGGAATAATGCAGGTAACTAGTACATACTAAATGGTAAAACACTGGGTAACACTGACATGGAAAAGGACCTAGGAATTTTAGTGAACAGCAAATTAAGCTGTAGAAACCAGTGTCAGACAGCTGCTGCCAAGGCCAATAAGATTATGGGTTGCTTCAAAAGAGGTGTAAATGCCCTTGACGAGAACATAGTCCTGCCACTTTACAAATCACTAGTCAGACCTCACATGGAGTACTGTGTACAGTTCTGGGCTCCTGTGAACAAGGCAGACATAGCAGAGCTGGAGAGGGTTCAGAGCAGGGCAACTAAAGTAATAACTGGAATTGGTGGACTACAGTACCCTGAAAGATTATCAAAATTAGGGTTATTCACTTTAGAAAAAAAGATGACTGAGGGGAGATCTAATAATGATGTATGAATATATTAGGGGTCAGTACAGAGATCTCTCCCATGATCTATTTATCCCCAAGACTGTGACTGTGACGAGGGGAGATCCTCTGCGTCTGGAGTAAAGAAGGTTTGTACACAAACATAGAAGAGCATTCTTTACGGTAAGAGCAGTAAGACTATGGAACTCTCTGCCTGAGGAGGTTGTGATGGTAAGTTCACTAAAAGAGTTCAAGAGGGGCCTGGATGTACTTATGGAGTGTAATAATATTACAAGTTATAGTTACTAGAGATGGGTCGTTGAGCTAGGGAGTTATTCTGATTGTCTGATTGGAGTCGGGAAGTAATTTTTTCACCTAAAGTGGGGAAAATTGTCTTCTACTTCACAGGGTTTTTCCCTAACGCCTCCACACCAGCACTGACAGGAGCTTGAACCCGTCTCCAGAGGACAGGAAACAACAGCAGAAGCCCAAAATAAAAGGATACCTCCTCCTTCCTAGATCAGTTGTTGTTTCCTGTCCCTCTGGACAGGGTGGAAGCCTGACAGTGCTTCCGGCTATAGAAACTTGGGCCCAGCATGGACAAACTTACCCCGTTCGGGAGGGCTGGGCAGGGGACAGAGATACCGGGTGGAGCGTGGGCTCTCCTTCTCTGTCCCTTAGGAGTAAGTCCCACTTGGTGGCATCCCCGGGCTGTTCCTCTATGGTGGGCGGGATCGGCACTGGTTGGCATGGCATGGGGAGTCCTCCTCCCGGAGCACGCTCACTTGCCCCACTTCTGGGGCGGAACTACCAGTGTGGGTCTTCCGAGTGCTGACGTCATCAGGATGCGCCGGAAGTACAGGCGGCATGCTCTGGAGTGGCGTGGAGGGCGGAGCCTGTAGATGAGTGGGGCCCAGAGTTTAAAATGGCTCTGTAGCCTTTGCTTGAGGTGTTTTGGTACACCTCTTCATCCAGGATGTCCTCCACTGAAGCGGATGCTCCACGCAGACCTGCAGATCCCTGCAAAGCCCTCAGCCCGGTAAGTGACCTCCTCCGAGTATGTGTTTTTACTTCCCTGATTCACCACCCGGTGTTGGTGCAGGCCCCGTACGTAAATTTTTTCAGGGGGGCCTTATTTTTCGTTATGTAACTTCTAGGTGAGGAAAGCACCTGTGAAGGCTTCGGGTGGTTAATCGTCGAGGAAGAAATGTGGCATGTGTAGGAAGACGCTCCCCCCTTCCAGTAAAAAGTCGCTTTGTTCACGTTGCACTGAAAAAGTAGTGGCCGAGGAGTCTCCCTCATTTATGGATAATCTTAGGATCCTCATCAGGGATGAAGTAAACTCCGCCATTATTGTACACATGGCACCAGTTTCCCCCAGCCGTCATCATCCAAGTCGATAGAACCTCTTCCCGATATGGCTGAACTGGACGAGGGAGAGCTTTTTTCTGCAGATGATTCAGATTCATCCGAAGATGGCTCAGGCCGGCCGCTCTGTTCCCCGGATGACACTGAATCATTGTTAAAAACTGTCCGAGCAACCATGAGGTTGGAGGACATTAAAGAACCTATGTCTATACAAGACCAAATGTTTCAAGGACTAGGTGAAAAGAAGAAACGTGTCTTCCCTGTTCATGGAAACATTAAGAAGGTTATCTCTAGGGAATGGAGGGATTCGGAAAAAAGACCCTCTGTGTCTAGAGCATTTAAAAGAAAATACCCATTTGACAAAGCAGATTGTGACGTCTGGGATAAAGCCCCAAAAATTCACACTCCAGTAGCGAGAATTTCCCAAAAAAACTGCTCTCCCGTTTGAGGATATGGGGTTGTTAAATGATCCAATAGATAAGAAGTGTGAAGGACTCCTTAAGAAGACATGGGAGTCTGGAGCAGCTATGTTTAGAACTGCCATAGCTGCCACCTGTACAGCAAGGTCTTTATCTATGTGGATTAATCAGCTAGAAAACCATTTAACTGCAGGCACCCCTATTGAAGAGATTGTGGCCTCCCTTCCAGTCCTTAAGCAGGCCTCTAATTTTTTTGGGGATGCCTCCACAGACCTAGTAAAGCTTTCTGCCCGGACCAAGACCTTGTCTAAAGCTACCCGTAGGGCAATATGACTAAGATCCTGGTCGGGTGATGCTGGTTCAAAGAGCCGTCTGCTCTATTCCTTGTGAGGGGGATAGGCTTTTTGGATCAGCATTAGACAACATATTAGACAAGGCCTCCGACAAAAAGAAGGGCTTCCTCTACAGAATCCCGGTTTTACCAGCAGCGAAAAAATTTTCGTGGCCAAGGCAGGTTTAGACTGGATCAGAAAAGGAAAGACTCTTCAAATAGATGGCAGTCTTCAAGAGGTAGAGGAAAAGGATTTCTGTTTTAATCCTCACCAAAAAACACAATGACGCCAGGTACCCAGTAGGGGGCAGACTGGCTCGGTACGGTCGAGCCAGGGATTCTATAGCAGCCTCCCCTTGGTCTTTAGATCTAATTTCTTCAGGATACAGGATCGAACTACGCACCGTTCCCCCTTCAAGGTTCATGATAAACAAAATCCTTCCAGATTCTGTCAGGCAAAATGCAATAGAGTCAGAAGTAGCGACCTTGCTAGAGAAGAACGTTATTGCACAGGTTCCGGAAAGTCAAAAAATCAGGGAATTTATTCCCCTCTTTTCTTCATAAAAAAACAAGCGGCAAGTACAGAACCATTTTCAACTTAACATACTTAAACCAGTTCGTCCGCTACAAAAAATTCAAAATGGAAACAGTCAGATCCATGGTGAATTTATTACTGCAAGACTACTACATGATAACAGTCGACCTAGCCGATGCGTATTATGACGTTCCCATCCACTCAGACCTGAGAAGTTTCTCAGGTTTGCAGTTTACATCGGGGTCAATTGTGCCATTTCCAATATCAAGCTCTCCCTTTCGGCCTCTCCAATGCCCTGCGAATCTTTAACGAAGATCATGGCAGAAGTGATAGGGTTTCTCCACCAAAAAGGTATTCTGGTGATACCCTACTTGGATGATTTGTTGATTGCAGTAGAATCGTTAGATCAGCTTCTAGATCAGTTTGAAACTCTAAAACAAACACTACAATCGTTAGGCTGGGTAATCAATTTAGAGAAATCAAGTCTGGTGCCCAGAACAGAAGGTCTTCTTGGGGGTATTACTAAATAATCACCTATTGTGCTCTTTTCTACCCCTGGAGAAACTAGTGAACCTGGTGAATATAGTAAAGCAATTTTGTGCAAGGAAGACGGCGTCTATCAGGGAAGTCATGCGCCTTCTGGGACTTCTGACGTCAACCATCTGCACAGTCAACTGGGCTCAGGCCCATACCAGAGTCCTTCAGGCCTTCCTCCTGTCAGCCTGGGACAGGAAGCAGAGCTCATTGGAAAAGAGAGTGAAAATTCTTCAAACCGTGAAAAGATAATTGAGCTGGTGGATGATAACAAAGCATCTACAGGCAGGGGTACAGTGGCGGTCAGAAGATATCATAACTATCACCATGGATGCAAGCAGCCGGGGGTGGGGAGCACATGCTTTAAATTACATGGTCCAAGGAACATGGGATCCCGAGATGGCTGTCTCCTCATCGAACCTGAGGGGACTGACTGCCATACTAAGAGCCCTACAGAAGTTTAATTGTCCAAGATCACCACGTTAAATATATTTTCGGACAATGCCACCACAGTGGCTTATCTAAATCGCCAAGCGGGAACAAGGAGCAGGACCCTTTCAGCAGTCTCCAGTCAAACTTTCTATTGGGGGGAGAGGAACTTAAAGTCCATCTCGGCAGTACATCTGAAGGGGGAAGAAAATACCTTAGCCGATTTCCTCAGCAGACAGACTCTCAGGGAGTGGGAATGGTCCTTGAAAAACGAAATCTTTGCACAGAACCTGGAAAGATGGGGTCTTCCAGTCTGGGATCTGTTTGCCTCAAAACAGAACAAAAAAGTGGAAAATTTCTATTCTATTTGTCCCCAGGACGGTCTATAAAGAATGGACGCCCTATCCAAGACGTGGCCCAAGGGGCTCCTATATGCTTTTCCCCCATTTTCCCTAATCCCAAGGACTCTACTGAAAGTAAAGGAAGAGAAGGCTCAAGTCATCTTGGTCGTGCCATACTGGCCGAAATGATCCTGGTTTACCCTCTCGATAAGGAAAGCTTGGATATTACCGCAAATCCCAGACCTTCTGCATCAAGGCCCAGCCCTCCACCTGAGAATCCAGCAGCTTCATATGGCAGCCTGGAGGTTGAATGGGGACTGTTAAAAAAGAAGGGTTTGTCTGATGCTGTGATTTCCACTTTATTGCATAGCAGAAAGAAAATCACCTCAAAAATCTATTTGTGGGCCTGGAAGACTTTTCTGTCCTTTGCAGGCAATCGATGGAATCCTCTAGACACCCTGGATGTAGGGTTAGTTTTAGATTTCCTTCAAGCAGGTTTCGATAAAGGGCTTAGGACTAGCACCCTAAAACTCCAAGTATCAGCCCTCAGTGCTTTTATGGATATTAAACTGGCCGAAATTCCTTTTGATTATAAGATTTCTCAAAGGTACAAGCAGGTTACGTCCCCCTTGCCAAATAAAAGTACCCCCTTGGGACTTAAATCTGGTCCTGTCGGCTCTCATATCTGAGCCTTTTGAACCCATTTCGGATCTATCACTTAGGTTATTCACCTTCAAAACTACCTTTCTTATTGCCATAACTACAGCCAGGAGGGTGGGGGAGATCCAGGCGTTCTAATGCAAACATCCCTACCTGTCCATCTTGGATGATGGGATCATTCTTCAGCATTCCCGTGCCTTCCTCCCTAAAATGGTTTCAAAATTTCATTGTCAGCAAGAAGTCGTTTTACCTTCTTTCTGTGCTTTTCCATCTTCCCAGCAGGAGGAAACATTCCATAATCTAGATGTCAGGAGATGCCTTCTAACATACCCTGAGGCTTCAAAGTCGTTCAGAAAGTCCGATCGATTACTTGTACAGTTTCAGGAAAAAAATAGGGGCTCAGGGGCCTCTAAGGCCTCTATAGCCCAGTGGATTCAATCTACTATTCTATTATGCTACAAAGAAATTAAAAAATCTCCTCCAGTAGGACTGAAAGCTCACTCTACTAGAGCCTTATCCGCCTCGTGGGCAGAACGAGGTGCGGCTTCTATAGATCAAATTTGCAAGGTGGCCACATGGTCAAATCCCATGACTTTCTTTAGGCATTATAAGCTGGATATTATGTCCAATCAGGATCTGGCATTTGGGCGTAGGGTCCTTTCTGCCTCGGTCCCACCCTAAAAAAGAGTCTCTGTTATTCCTCCTGTCAGTGCCGATGTGGAGGCGTTAGGGAAAGATGACAATTACTCTTACCGGTAATTTGATTTCCGGAAGCCTCCACAACGGCACTGGGGTTTTTCCCTCCCTAAAAAAAAAATTCCCCTTATAATCAGTTAACTTCTGAAGTATATTTGTGTTATGCTTAATTGTTATGGATGTATATATTTTCTGTCTTTGGTCCTATGTTACTAACTGATCTAGGAAGGAGGAGGTATCCTTTTATTTTGGGCTTCCGCTGTTGTTTCCTGTCCTCTAGAGGCGGGTTCAAGCTCCTGTCAGTGCCGTTGTGGAGGCTTCGGGAAATCAAATTACCGGTAAGAGTAATTGTCATCTTTTTGCCTTCCTCTGGATCAATTTGTAGGTTAACAGGCCGAACTGGATGGACAGATGTTTTTTTTTCAGCCTTATAAACTGCTAGCAAAAGGACCCAGCTTCGCCTGGGTATATTTCATTTAATGTTTATGTGTGTGTCGTTAAAAGATATCGAGTGACCTCCACAGCCCCCACCCCTTAACACTGACCCCCCACAGTGCCCTGTCTCCTTAAAATGGGACCTCCACAGCAGCCTACCCCCTTAACTTTGACCTTCACAGCAACCTGAACCTTTAATAGTGAGATCCACAGCATCTCACCCCCTTGACGGTGACCTCCACAGGAGCCAGCCCCCTTAACAGTGACCTCTACCACACCCACCCCTTAACACTAACCATAGGTTACAGTCCCCTTCACTGACCTCCACCATTCATGGCCCTCTTGACAGAGACCTCAACAGCTACTGCTCCTTTAACTGTGACTGTCACAGTACCCCGCTCCCTTAACAGTAACCTCACAGTACCCTGCTGCCCCTTTAATAGTGGCCTCCACAGTCACCTTCTCCCTTAACAGTGAACTCCACAGCAGCCTTCCCCTATGGTGGCCAGAGGTCCGTTTTTAGGTCAGACAGTCCGGGTTTCAGACTCCCTGTCCTCCATCCAGCGCAGGGCCTGGATGGACACAGGCATGTCCTGTTGAAGAGCTTACTCTCAGATAGCAGCACTGTGCAGTCTGAGCATGAGCTGCAGGGAGAAAGTCACCCTCCCTCCCACCCACCCCTGCAGCTGACAGAAGTTGATTTTTACCTTCATTTTTGCAATCCCTGTCGGCTGCAGAGTGAGAGGGGCCTTGGCCTTACTGGGTTGGGGCGTGGCTTAGTGGGGCCAGAGGGTGGGGCTTTTAAGTCCTTATTTTGAGGGTGGCATGAATTATAGGTTGATGCCATGGTAATTTATGAGGAAACACAGTGGTTAACAGTAATATAACATCTTTTATTACTATTAAATGGTAAATATGTGAAATTTACATTATATAAGGTAATGATTGATGATGAATTAGTCTAAAACATAAGGTATATTTATGGTAACCTGAATACCTCCACAGCGCTCTGCCTCTTTAGAGCTGACCTACAGCATTGAAGGAAAATTGCTAAGTTGTTATGGAAACCTGGTATGAAACAGTATGTATGTGGAGACTAATTGCCTGCGAGCTTCTATTGGCTGATGAGTCATGTGACCAGGCTTCTATTGGCTAATGCATTTTTTGGGAATATCTCAGGAACGGTACATCCTGGAGAGCTGAGATCCGCTCTAAAACCTTCCTGGACACATGATGTACTTGTGTGCCAAATTTCGTGATTGTAGCTGTTCTTTTAACGGACATACACACACACATACATACATACACTCAGCTTTATATATTAGACTAGCAGAAGGACCTGGCTAAGCCACACCCCTAAACATGAGGCCACACCCCCTGGCTCCATGAAGACACAGAGGAGAAGCTGTCTGAGCATGAGCTACTGAAAGGGTGGACATCCCTGCGTCCGTCCAGGCAATGCGCCTGTCCATCAAAAATCCGGCATCCAATTACAAAGCGATGCATTGACCCACAATTGGCAGAGCTTATAAAAAAGCCTAGATGGAATAATCGTGTTAAATGCAGAACTAAAGTCCATCTTTCAAAACATTTAGCAACTACAGATGTCAAAACTACAGGCTGAAAATGATTAAAATTTGAGGCTGTCTTTGTCTTTGAGCTGGTACCGTGATTACTATAATAGATTTGGGATATTATTACAAGAAATAATGTACTCTTCAATTCGCTGCTTATAACTGTACAGTATTTTGTCCTTTCAATACCCTGCCTTAAATTGGCTTTTGCTACACTATAAGCCTTTCTATCCTCTAATCTAAAGGCCCTAACCCCTGCCATCCATCCAGGGTTTCTGATTGAGATAGATTTTAATCTTCTTGTGCCACATCATTCCTTCCATACAACTGCTTATATCTTCCACAACCAAGCTGGTATATAACTCAACAGAAGTTTGGGAATCAACAGTAGCTTGGTCAGCAAACATATTTATGTTTTGTGTTTCCTGCAAGGTTGTTTGCAACTTTAGTTTCCATAGAGAAATTCTCATAGGTTGTGATTTTATCACAAATCAGTGTTGACACCATCAAGCCCTAGCCTTCTGAAAATTACAGATGTTACAGGTTAGGCCTCTTTCAAACGAGCGTAACGATTTAGCTCTGGATGTGTTCAGGATGCGTTCAGGAAAAAATGTGCGTTTTGGACTTAGATTTTGGACAGTATTGTATGCGATTGCGTTTAGCGTTTGCGTCTTTTCCATGCGAATGGCATGTGTTTTTAATACGCGTGAAAAAACGCAAACAGCCTCTGTAATCACCTGTTGCCTTTGAACACATATAAATACCCCCAGAATGCTCTTTGGTTTGGGCAAGCTCCTTTTTTATGGGGAGATCATATAGTTTGTGGAGTTTGGTGTTTTTTTTTCCTTTGCAGGATGTCCACTTTCCCTTTATCAACTACTAACCATGTTCTTTTGCACTGGCTGGTCTTCCGTTGCTTTGGCGAGCAGCATGAAATGGTAGAGGATGAACCGCGGAGGAAGAGAATGTGGGTGCATCCTATTATTTCACAGCGGCCCAGCCAAGGTCAATATGTCAGTTTGTATGGTGACCTACGTCAGCACCCTGCCAAGTTTTATAATTATTGCTGCATGGGGGTCGCAACTTTTCATCGGCTGTTGGCAGAGTTGCGTCCTGTCCTAATTTTCCAGGACACCAACATCTGTCGCTGTGTTTCTCCTGAGGAACGGCTTATTACTTTCAGATAAGTGTAATCTATGACTCCTAAAACATGGAGACAATGTTTGCAATATTTAGTGGGTTACAATTGGTATATTAGACGCATACTTAATATGTTCTTAATGTTTAGGACATGTATTAGAGATTATAGATGTCTAATCTATTTATTTATTCTCCCATTTCAGATTTCTGGCGACTAGAAATTCTTTTAGTCTTATTTTGAGTTTCGTATGGGGACCCATGATTGCTGAATAGTGAGTGCAACTGTACACATTTGGTTGAGACTCAGAGCTGCTATGCTGCCACAACCGTCTACGCATATACAGGTGAAGAAGCCACCGAACTCAGGGTGACGATTTTTTAATTATAAATAGTTTTTCTCTGTAGTTTTGTTGGCCTTGGCTGACACAAACTACAGGTTTATAATTGTAGATATCGGGGCCTATGGAAGTTCTGCAGATGCTAGCATCTTCAGGGCTTCAAGAATGAGTCAGTGGCTTCAGTCCAACCAACGCAACATACCACAGCAGTAATCTTCCCTGGAGCATCTGGTCCCCCTGCGC
>ONZH01017707.1:0-100617 GCA_900303285.1 Rhinella marina
TTTTATTTGTCTTTTACATATTCTATTTTTTCCTTATAGTTTTTCAATGCTTCCTCGCTTTATTCCCATAATGTATGTACCTCTCACAATTAGATATTAGGATGCTTTTAAAAATATCCCATTTTGTGGCTGTATTTTTATTTTTGAGGACTTTGTCCCAGTTAGTTAGGTCTAGGCCTCTCTTAGTTGCTAAATTTTGCTTTTTTGAAGTTTGGTATTTTTGTTTCTCCCTGAAGAAACACTCTTTTGAATGACAATTGGAAGGTTATTATTTTATGGTCACTATTTCCCAGGTGTCCCCCAACCTGCACATCTGTTGTTCTGTCAGGTCTATTGGTTAATACTAAGTCCAGTATGGCCGTCCCTCTAGTCGGGTCCTGAACCAGTTGGGAAAGGTAATTGTCTTTGGTTTTTGCCAAGAACCTGTTTCCTTTATGAGATATACAGGTTTCAGTTTGCCAGTCTATATCTGGGTAGTTGAAATCACCCATAATAACGACCTCATTTTGATTTGCCGCCTCGTCTATTTAATTTAGAAGTAGATTTTCTGTGGACTCTGGTATATTAGGTGGTTTATAATAGAGTCCTATTAGTATTTTATTATTGTTTTTGGCTCCATTTATTTCTACCACAGTGACTCAACATGTTCATGTCCCTCACTTATATCTTCCCGGAGTGTGGGCTTTAGACAGGACTTTACATAAAGGTTTTGATGATCCTTTCTAAACAGACTGTAACCCTGTACGTTAACTGCCCAGTCATAGGTATCATCCAGCCATGTCTCAGTTATTCCCACTATGTCATAGTCCTCCTCACACATCACTAATTTCAGTTAAACGGTTTTATTAGTTAGGCTTCGGGCATTAGTGTACATACAGTTAAAAGGTTTATGTATATTTTTCCCCTACATCTTTTCTTCTGCACTGTTCTAGTTCCTCCTTCCATTCCTCCCCCAGTTCCATTACCTTGCCCCAGGTCTCTATCTGCACTATCTTCCCCATCTATAATGTAGTTACACTTTTTTCAGATGTCTTCTTTGGATTCTGGTGGAAGAGGGTCTGGTGGTTGGAAAGCCACTGCCAAGAGGAGACATCTTGTCTGTAGACAATGCAAAGCCCTGGTTCTGGATGACTATGCATTTACTCAGTGCTAGGACTGTCAGCCTACAGAAGATGTTCCATCTATTAGGAATGTGCTTATATATTATGAACAGGAATCTCTACAAGACATGAAAGAGTTATTGACAAGTATTTTTTTCAGTGTCAGAAGAAAATGAAGATTCAGGGAAAGCATACTTTCCTGTGGATAAAAGAACCAAACTGATCTAATAAGTTCAGGCAGACAGTGTAGCCACGGTTGGAAGGAGGCAAATAATTACATTTACATCCACCTCTAGGGCCTCCAAAGTGTAATGCTAAGTTTACATGGCCCGATATTCAGACTGATTATTGGGAATGAATGCTCATTCCTGATAATTGCCCCATCTAAAGCAATTGATGTGCATGTGTGTGTTTTTGTCAGTCTGGGTTGCATGCGTTTTTCATGCACATGAAGAAAAACTGAATAACAATCTACATCTTCTGGCAACCATAAGTTAAAAATAAATTGTATCCGGATGCCTTTAGTTTTTCCCGCAAGCCCTATTCACTTCTACGAATGCATGAAAAACGTACAATATAGAACAAGCTGCGATTTTCCCTAAACACAAAGATGAAGCATGAAAAATGACACTCATATACACAGACCCATTGAAATGAATAGTTCAGGATTCAGTCCAGAGGCTATGTGCTTGCTACATGCATTGCATCCAAACAGAAAACTCACTTGTGTGAAAGAGTCCTAAAGGTGCAGCAGATAACCCTATGAATGAGCGAAACACTTGTTCATTGGATGAAACAATTGTTAATTCAGACAGCTAAATTATTGTTTCTTGACAGTAGCCATCGCATGTAAATGCAGCATTTCACCTCCACTGAACAAACATACAATTCCTTCCAGATAATTAGCAGTTGTATGGAACGTGTAAATCAGGGGCGTAGCTAAAGGCTCATGGGCCCTGTTGCAAGAGTTCAGCTTGGGCCCCCCTTCCCACAGTGCTTTGTGTGTCTTCTTATGCGGCAAAAGGGTCTTTGGGCCCCCTCAGGCTCCTGGGCCCGGTAGCGACTGCTACCTCTGCATCCCCATATAGCTACGCCCCTGGTGTAAATCCAGTATTAGATTCTTCTAAGCAGTGATTGACTGCTGAATGGAAAAATCCTGATAAAGCTCCAATATAAAGCAAGAGATTTAAGACCTTCTTTCCAATTGAGGAGGAGAACAATTAGATTCTACCTCCAAAGGAAGATATAGCAATAGCAAGGCTGTCTAGGAGAACCATAGTCATTGCAGGCGATGATCCAAATCTGAAAGAACTCATGGAAAGGTGGTTAGAATGTGCTAAAAAAAGGGGTACATGGCTACATCTGGCCAGGCTAGAGTAGCCATTGTATCATTTGCAGTCTCCAAGAGCTTAAAATTGTTGTTCACCATTTGGGGGGGTTTGGGCAGACCCCTCCTTGCCAGACCTGCAAAAATCTGCTCTCCGCCGCTGGATTTCGGCTCCTTCACTGCCTGGTCCCCTGCTGTCAGCATTTGCTTTGGCACTGCTGCAGCCAATAACTGGCAGCTGTGGTAACCTGGTCCCCTTTTGAGCAGCTGACAGGATGCAATGGGGGAAGGTCATTGGCATCGATGTGAATATTGACAGCAGGGGACCTGAGTGGCCCAGTGAAGGAACCAGAGCCCACTGGCGGGATTCAGGTAAGTAATGCTTCCCTTTGCAGGTCTGGGCAGGAGCGGGGTTTGGTGAACAACCCCTTTAAGAAAATGGCTATCCTAGATGGGAGTATATATTGATTCTGGAGTTCAGAGATATGAAATTCTCTCGTCTTTTAAGTACATCAGTATTGGTAAATCAGTCTTGATTTCCTAAGTGCCCACTGTGGGGAGACACACCCTTTGGTTAAAACCCTGGTCAACTGATAATCCTTCAAAATTCTACCTGTAATTTATAATTTGTTCCAGGCTGCTTATTTGAGGCTGAATTAGATACTCTAATGAGAGAGTTGTCTGGCAGGGAAGTCAGTTCCACAAGTTTAGCCAATAGTCTGCATCACAGACCAAAGTAGTGCATGTCTCTATTCAGGGGCATAGCTACAGGCTCATGGGCCCTGGTGCAAGAGTTCAGCTTGCCCCCACACACACACCCACACACCTTCCCTAAGTGCTTTATGGCTGCCTGAGGCAAAAATTGAAACGTTCCCCTCCCCCCCATGCCAAATTCTCAACCTAACCCATTCCCTCCAGTCCTACTGTTAAAGGGGTTGTCCTCTTTTTACTACTGATGACCTATTCTCAATATCAGACTGGCCGGGGCCTCCCGGCACTCCCGCCGATCAGCTGTTTTAAGAGACGGCAGCACTCATGTGAGAGCCGATTTCTCTGCTCTGTTCACCTGCTCGCTGCAGCAATTTAAGTGGTGTGCAGGTAAACAAAGCAGAGAAGGCAACGCTCGTACGAAAAAAAAAGTGGACAACCTCTTTAAAGACATACTTGGAAAACATTACATACAGCCCTACAGAACATACAGGGTCATAAACTTCCACATACCTCTTACATACAGTCACATCTCATCTGATGTAGATATTCTCTTTACTCTTCTTCTCCATTCAGACCAGACCACCATGGTGACTTCTTCCAGCCACGTCTCGTCTCTGCAGGGGTCACGCCCCCTTAATCATGCATATGATTAAGGGGGCATGACCCCCAAAACGTCGTGCAACATGAGGTAGCAATCAGTTCAGCGCTCTCAGGATTACCATGCGTTATAGCGATTTATACATATGAAAAATAAAAGGACTGAAAAATACAAGCAAAGCTTCAAAAGAGTGAGTAATATTTATGTCCCACAAATTCTTTCCAAAATGGGGTCACTTCTTGGGGTTTTTAATTTCTGGGAAACTCAGGAATTATTAACATGCAACATGGCAGCTATAATCCATGTCTGTTTATTCAGGCCTGCAGAATCCATATTTTGCACTTTGCCTCTAGAGCCCTTCTCTGTGCCGATACAGCAGGCTACAAGCACATATGGGGTGTTTCCTGAATGGGGAGAAAATGGGTAACAAAATGTGGGATGCATTTTCTCCTGTTACCCCTTGTGAAAGTGAAAAATGTGGGTGTAAAGCAACTTTTTCTGGGGAAAAAGTGTATTTTTCATTTTCACAGCCAAGTGTTTTCTAATTCTGTGAAGCGCCTGATGGGTTAAAGTGCTCACTACACACCTTGAAATATTCCTTGAGGGGTGTGGTTTCCGGAGTGGGGTCACTTTTTGGGGGTTTCCACTGTTGGGGTACCTCAGGGTGTCTTCATATGCAACATAGCTCCCAAAAGCCAGTCCTGCAAAATCTGTCCTCCAAAAGCCCTATGGCGCTCCTCCCCTTTTGAACCCTGCCATGCGCTCATGCATCCGTTTTTGAAAACATTTTTTGGGGGATTTGGAAACTGCAGAATCAAATTTTTAGGTAAATATCATTTTTTTCCATAAATAAAGGTGAAATATATTGACTCAAATTTATGGTTCGATTTCTCTTTATTAACATTTCCAAGACAGTAATACAAAGTATATGGATAAATTGACAATACAATCAAGTCAACCAAAGAAAAGGAAGACACAGCGTTTTGGAGAATATGAAGCAGTGTCTTGGCTAACCCAATACATGTGCCAACAGTAGCATTTCTCTTGATGGCACAACGCCTAGGCAGGCTAATCGAGGCATAATAACATTGTGAAAAAATTGCGGTGTCATAATTAAAAAATATATAAACACTGTGTAGACAAGACATTTATTGACAAGGACACTTCTGGGGATGGGGGGGGGGGGAGAGACAGGAACAAAAGGAGGTTGTGCTAAGGAGGAACATATAATGAAGAGGAAGGTTACTGAAGTGGTTGTAAGGAGACCACACCATTATGCAACCAATCAGACTGTGTAGAATTACGAAACTGGTTCCAAGGTTCCATGGTTTGCAAGTATAGAGACAGCCTGTCTTGATCAGTGGCCCTAAGTTCTTCAATATGTACAAGAATGTCAAGTGCAACAGTGTCTGACCACGCTCCTGTCTCGGCCTCGGTGACTCTTACCAATCTTGCACAGAGGCAATGGTCCTGGCGCCTTAATGAAACGCTGTTGGACAGAGAAGCTGATTTTAGATCAATATGTCATAAAGTCAAATTGTATTTTCAAGAGAACGAAGTATATCTACACCAGTGTTGTGGGAAGCCCATAAGGCTGTCATACGGGGGGAGTTCATTGCGCTTGGGAGTAAAGTAAAGAAGGAGAGACAGAAGCACATTAACTCCTTACTGTCTCAGATAGCTACTATTGAATCACTTCATAAGAGAACAAAGGCGTTTCAGGCCAGAGATGACTTACTGAGGCTGAGGCGGGAGCTAAAGGACTACCTTAATGTGTGCAATGCTAGAGCATATCAGTATTTTAAATACCGCTACTATGCACATGGTGATAAGGGCACTAAACTCATGTCAAGGCTTATTAAACAAAGACAGGATGCATCCTATATCACATCCATTAAACGAAAGCAAGGTTCTTTGGCAGTAACAACAAAAGACATAGCTAATGCTTTTAGTGATTTTTACAAGGATTTGTATAACTTGGAGGAAATGGAGAGATCTCATGGTACAGACCATTCACCGGTCATACATAACTTCCTACAGAAACTAAATCTACCTAGTCTTTCAACAGACGAGGCAGAATCACTTCTAAGGCCAATCACTGAAGAGGAGGTGGGGTTGGTTATTAAATCTATGCCCTTGGGTAGAAGCCCGGGACCTGATGGTTTGCCAGTTGGTTATTATAAAAAACTCATGCATGTATTGCTACCTTGGCTCACAGAATGGTATAAGGCACTTTTTTTGGGCTCCATACTCCCCAAGCAGTCCTTAGAAGCTATAATTACTATTCTGCCTAAGGAGGGTAAGGATTTACAACAATGTGGGAGCTATAGGCCCATTTCGCTTCTAAACGTAGATATTAAGGTCTGGGCGAAATTATTAGCAAAGAGATTTAGCTCTTTTCTTCCACAACTTATTCACCCTGATCAAGCTGGCTTCGTGCCTGGTAGGGAAGGGAATCACAATTCATGTAGACTTCTTACATCTATTCAAATTGCCAAAAGAACTAACCAGCCTTTAGTCCTCCTAAGTGTGGACGCTGAAAAGGCCTTCGATAGGGTCAATTGGCTATTCTTAAGGAAAACACTAGCAAAATTTGGTATACCTGATACATTTACGCAGGCGATAATGTCTTTATATAGCGCCCCTATTGCTAGGGTACGTGTCAATGGGACTCTATCTCCCTCCTTCGTGATCAGTAATGGCACGAGACAGGGGTGCCCCCTCTCATCGACGCTCTTTGTTTTCATCATGGAAACTCTCCTTCAGGCAATCAGAGATCAGCCACACATTAAAGGGGTTAATATTGCCAAGGACACGTCAGGTTATGTTAATGTAGCTTTCGCTGATGATCTATTAATTATGGTCACAAACCCCAATGAAGCCTTCCCTCATTTATTGAACTTATTCACAAAATATGGACAGCTTTCCAATTTTAAGGCCAATCAGTCAAAAACAGAGGAATTAAATGTTTCTGCTTCCCCGGCGCTGGTTAGGGCCCTACAGGCTTCTACGCCTTTTACTTGACAAACATCCGACACAACCTACCTGGGGGTCAAGATCTCGGCCCATCTAGAGAGATTATTTCCACTAAATTATACCCCTCTATTAGATAGCATTCAGTCCCAGCTGGCGTCTCTTAGGATTCCTTATGTCTCCTGGATGGGGAAGAAAAACCTTTTAAAAACCTTTATTATGCCTAAATTCTTATACACTTTGCAAATGCTTCCCATCTTTCTACCTAGCTCTTACTTCATGAAAGTTAAGAAACTGTTTACCCACTTTTTGTGGAACGGTAAGAAAGCCAGAATAGCTTACAATAGATTGATCTTTAGGAAGGAACAGGGTGGGTTTGGTTTCCCAGACATTGGCACTTATTACAGGGCAATTCACTTAAAAAGGTGGCTTCAGATCCAAATCCCTAGTTACTGTACGTATGCAACAATTGGGGAATTGAAGCTTATTTCACAGAGTCTTAAAGCTGGTTTATGGGGTGTCAACCCACATATATATCCCTCTATAGTGGTACTCTGTCGGTTATTAAACACTTAAATGCAGGTCATGCCCTTATAAATAAGCAACCCCTTATGATGCCGGCTGAATTGATCCCCTTCCTAGTTAGGGATAAGGTAGTTGAGGTAGCTCGAATATGGGGCAGTTTTAAGGACAAAACTCTGGAGAAATTTATTCAGGACATGCCAAACCCCGATACACAGAATTAAAAATAATGGTCAGAAGTTATGAGCTCCATCATCAAAGTAGTTTCCAAACCAATGGTGGTGCTCCTTTGGCTCCCCTCGGGGTCCTGGAAGCCTTCAAAGAAGGACGTAGTTACACATTTCGTTCAGGCAGCAAGGTTACTAATCTCTTTGAATTGGTTAAATAAGGACCCACCTACACTATGTCAATGGAAAGATAAGGTGGATCAACTATGTCGTTTGGAGGAGTTGGCGAGTTGGGAGGAGAGATCTCATGACAAATTTTTGAGGTTGTGGGAGCCTTGGAGACTTCATAGACGCAACATGAGCTGGTGGGGAGGGAGGAGTAGTTGGGCATGTATTGCGATCAATGTTTGTTGGGAGAAGCCACCTGAGAGGGACCCGTGGTTCCCCGTTACCATTCCCCATCCCTTAACCCCCCCCCCATTTCTTTTCAATTTTTGTATGTGTTTGTGCACTTTTGGAGCTAACTGTTCACTTCTGTACTTTTGTATGGTAGGCTCCAATACTAGTACCTATGTCTGACATTAACACTGTTATTGTTGATAACATTGGAGTCTGATATTGTGATGGCTTTTGGGTATAAGCTTTTATTTTTCATGATTGTATCCTCCAAAGCTATGCTTTTATTTTGCTATACTTTCAATAAAAAGAAATTTGACAAGAATGTCAAGTGCAGATGTCCAAGTTATCCTCTGGGGAGTCTCAGGTGATCTCCACTTACGGGGAATAATTTGCCTCATGGCTATTATGAAGAGCCTCAGCGCTCCTTTCTTTACATGTTGAATTCTTCCCGGGAAAACTGATAATAAGGCTATGGTGGAAGTCGCAGGTATGTTACACCGATAAAGAGTGTTATATAAAGAGAAGACTTCTTTCCAAAGAGGAGCCACTCCTCTGCATTCCCACCAAATACGTAACATATTTCCCACTGCTTGCGAGCAGCGCCAGCAAGTGTCTGGTACTGATGGGTAGAACTGATGGAGCTTCTCCCTTGTCCTATACCATTGCATAAGTATTTTGTAATTAAGTTCCTGTATCCTACAAGACACTGAGGAAGTATGAGTAAATAATAGAGCTCTGTTCCACTGATCTACTGTGAGAGTATTGCCTAAGTCTTTCTCCCAAGCTGTGATGAAATTAGGAGCTAGTGATGGAGCGTCAAGGGCCCCGTCCCCAATCTCTCCAGCAGTCAGTAAACTGTATATAAGTGAGATTGCGTGCCCAGGTGCCGAGTCAGCAACACATAACTTCTCAAAATCCGTTAGAGGCGCACTTAATTGTGGTCCAGGTGCCAGAGACTTAATAAAGTTACGTAGTTGGAAGTAGAGAAACCAATGACTTGGGGAGTTGGGAAGGATGTGTGAGAGGTCATTAAGGGAATGTAAGCCATTCTTGTCATAAAGGTCAATAACTCTTGTTATCTTCCTGTCAGAGGGGTCGTAAGTTAGGGTCGATTTGAGACCAGGGGATAAGGATGCATGGTCAGTTAAAACTGTGAGTGGACCTGGGATTGTGACCAACTTGAGTTTGGATGCAAATCTATGCCAAGATTTCGCCAGAATAACCAGGAGTGGCGAAAGCTGGATATGAGGCATCTGAGCTGAAAAAGAGATTGTCGACCAGAAGATAGCCGATGCTAGGTGAGGCGCTTGGTCATGTTCCATCTCCACCCATAGTTTTGTATGTTTATTATGGAGCAGGTCAAGGACACAGTTCGCAATTGTCGCTCTATAATATGTGAGAAAATTGGGAAGGCCTACTCCTCCTGACAGTTTAGGTCGTGTCAATATGTTGTATCTTATCCGGGCTCTATGACTGCTCCAAATGAATTGCGACGCTAATCTCTTAAGGTGAGTAAAGAATATATGTGGGATTTCACATGGGATTGTCTGAAATAGATATAAAAGACGAGGTAAAATGTCTTAAGAGCGTTGATTTTACCAAACCAGGACACCTGGAGGGGAGACCATCTCTGAAGGCTGGACTCAATGGAACGTAATAAAGGTTTATAGTTGAGGTTATATAAGTGGGAAGGGTTAGCAGGTAAATGTACTCCCAGATATTTAATGGATTGTTTAGCCCATTGGAAGGAGAATGAGTCTTGAAGGTGTGCTACTTCTCTAACAGGGAGGGTAATTTTTAGTATTTCCGACTTCTGAATGTTTACCTTGAAGTTACTAAGATGGGTAAAAAGAGCAAATTCCTGAAGAACCGAGGGTAAGCCCACTCTAGGCGAAGTTAGATATAATAGGAGATCATCTGCAAACAGAGACAATTTGTGTTCAGTATTGCCTATTTGTATACCTTTAATTGACTGGTTTGCTCTCATAGCATTGGCCAGCGCTTCCATTACAAGGATATATAGAAATGGGGAAAGAAGGCACCCTTGTCGGGTTCCATTTTTTATAGGGAAGGGTCGGATAAGAGGCCATTGACTTGAACTTGTGCTGTCGGGGATGAATATAACGTAAGGATCCTAGTTATCTTCTCTCCCAAGCCTACACAGACCAACGCTTCTTTGAAGAAATCCCAGCTCACCCTGTCAAAGGCTATTCTATGCGTCTACTGTGAGTAGACATAAGGGTATTTTTGTGGATCGGGCTTTGGATATTAATCCTGTTGTTTTTAAAGTGTTGTCACGGGCCTCCCTCCCCGGGACAAAGCCCACCTTTTCCCTATGTATACATCCAGGAATATGGGGGTGTAGGCGGAGGGCCAACAATTTGGCATATATCTTTAAGTCTACATTGAGTAGCGAGATGGGCCTATAATTTGCACATAGGGAAGGATCCTTGCACGGTTTAGGGATGACTGTGATGTGTGCCTGTAGAGCTTGCTGGGGGAAGTGGCAATTTTCAGAGATAGAGTTAAATGCTCTCAACATGAGTGGAGATAATTCTTCTCCTAGCCTTTTATAGAAGCGAGGGCCGTCAGGGCCTGGGCTTTTCCCTGATTTAAGATCTTTAATAACTGATATGATCTCTGGAGTAGAAAAGTCTCTTTCCATATCTATAGATGTAGAGCTTGGAATACATTTAGGGCCAACATTATTCAGGTATTGGCATATTTCCTCAGAGGTAGGCCCGTGACCATTCCCCCTATTAATTTCAAGGTCATAGAGGGTTGCATAGTATGAGCAAAACTCAGCTGAAATATCTGACGGGGAATGTACTGGTCCCCTAGTGGTTGTGTTTATAGTGGACACATGAGAAAGGGGTATCTGAGGGTGAAGTGCCCTCGCTAACCATCTACCACTTTTGTTGCCATATTCATAGAATCCCTGCTTGATTTTATCTCTCATGCATAGAGACTTTTGGTCTAGTATTTTAAGGATTTGCTGGCGTATTGAGGAAATATCTGCTTTGAGTTGGTCTGTCTGGGATGTTTTATTTGCTGACTCTTTACGGTCTAGTTCTGCAAAAAGGGAAGATATGAAAAGCCCCCTTATTACACACTTCAGAGCTTCCCATTTGATTGGTGCTGCTGTAGTGTCATTCTGGTGGTTTTTGATAAAATCTTGTATGGTTGAGCGTACTTCCGATAGACAGACCAAGTCATTTAGCAAGTTATCGTTAAGTCTCCATGTGAATGAGCGAGGTTGTTGCAGGTTGGGGCATAGTAGACCATATACAGGTGAATGGTCGGACCATACCAAGGCATCCATGGAGCAACGGGGATCAGAATTTAAAAGTTTCTGGGATATAAAAAGGTGAACTATTCTACTGTAACTATTGTGGGCTAAAGAGTGGTAACTATAGTCCCTGGCACCTGGATGCAGTACCCGCCATAGATCTGTCAATCGCAGTGCAGCAAGGCTGGACCTGAACTCACATAGAAATGCTGTAGAGATGGAGGACTTACCCGTTGAGGCATCAAGAGTCGGTCCATCACCATATTGAAGTCTCCACCTAGTATGTTCGAGGAACCATCTAAAATTCTGGCAAGCCGTCTTAGGATCTTAGACCCGAATGATGCCTGCCCCTGGTTGGGAAAATATACATTAGCAATAGTGAAAATGGAGTTGCCAGCTGAGATCTTAAGGAAGAGAAATCTCCCTCTGGTACCTAGATCTAAAGACAGAATTGTGGGGCGAAAACTCTTGTGAAGAGCAATGGAAACCCCTCCTGCCTTTTTGATGGGGTTAGAACTATGGAACCATTGCGTATAATATCTATTGCTGCATTTGGGGATGGAAGAAGCCTTAAAATGTGTTTCTTGAAACATAATCATTACTCTTTTCTTATGGAAACTATATAAAATTTGGCTGCGTTTTTCAGGTTTATTAAGGCCTCTAGCATTAAAAGTGCAAAAGGATAAAGGTGTCATCATGGTGGATGATTAAGAGCGCACGGGTCTGGAGTATCTAAGTCTCCTATGCCTAATTGTGAAACACAAGAGGGGGGGGGGACACAAGGGGGGGTCGGCGAGGACACATATAATAATGTGGTGACAGAAACAGAAAAAGAGAGAAAAAGGGAAGAAGAAGAGGGATGGGAGGGAAAAAATAGAAAAAATGAAAAAGGAGGAAAAAGAGCTGAATAATTTAGCTCAATAGGTACCTAAGTAAGACCTCAGTCTCAAACAGCACAAAGTGCAAAATCCCTAAGTGGGGAAAGAGAAGTCAAGGGCAGACAGCAACCATACTGGTCTCCGGCTATAACAATATATCAGTAAAACATCATATATAACACGGCAAACGAGCTAAACCCCAACATGGGGTTGAGATACTTGCCTCAAGGTAAGAAGGCTATCAGTCCTTTTCCCTAGCTGGTAAGAGACAGAACTTAAGTCCCATCGTTGGTAGCAAACCTAAGGAATGGGAAATGATAGCTTAAAAAACAAAATAAAACATGTTATACTCATACTGATAACTTTTATAATCTAGGTTCAAGTTTTCAGTCTTCAATAGCTTGAGGGCGATGTGGAATCCTCTGCGGTTTAGGCAGTAGTTTCTGCCAAGTGCCGCGTTGGGGGAACAGGAAGAACATGGCGTGGTTTTGGCCACTCGGGAAGATCCATAGGTGGTAGTTCGAAAGTTTCCAGCAGTTTTGGTAGGTCAGCTAGTGACTTAAAGGTGGCTGATTTCCGATCTTTCTTGGCTATAAGATGAAAAGGATAGCCCCATCTGTAGACAATAGCATTATCCCTGAGCGTTGTTAGTAAGGGTTTTAACGCCTTGCGGAGCATCAAGGTACGCCTTGCAAGATCTGGTAAGATGAGGATTTCTTTATTTTCAAAAAGGAGGTTTCACGCCTCTCTGGCAGCTTTGAGGATGGCTTCTTTATCCTTGTAAAAATGGATTCTGCATATTATATCACGTGGGCGAGAGAGATCACCCGTCTTGGGGTCCAAGGCTCTGTGGATGCGGTCAGTCTTGATGGATTGACTGAGATCTTTATGTAGCAGTTTGCCAAAAAATTAGTGAGCCCAGCGTTCTAAGTCTGGTGGGGCTATTGAGTCAGAGAGACCTCTGATTCAGAGGTTATTTCTCTGATTTCTATATCATCTAAATGTGTCAAAATGTCCTGGATCTGCAGGGTGTGATCATTAATGGCCTTTTGGTGTGAGTCCAAGACTGTGAGCACTTGATCTTGCAATTCCTCCACCCTTTGGCCTACATGCTTGATATCTTGGTGCAGGGCCGCCATATCCTGCTTATGTGAGGACTCCAGCCTCGTGAATAAAGCATCTATCTCTGCTTTAGTAGGGAGCTCTTTTAGGTGTTGCTTCCAGTCCCATTGTCCATCTAGGTCACCAAGGTCTGGCAGCCTCTCGGATCCAGACTCCATAGTAGGGGAGCCGCCTTGTCGGGGCGAAGAGCCCGCGGACGTCTCCGCATATCTGGATAGGGGAGGTGAAGAAGGGGCATTGGAATCAGGACTTACAGCTGCCGCGTAGGATCCTGGCGAGCCGGTGGTTTTGGAGTCCCAAATAGTGGAGAGTCCAGGAGTTGGCGAGTTTGGTCTCTGTGCTTGCGGCGACGAGGCCTCGCCATGCGTCTCTTCCGCCATATTGGCGGGCTTCTCTCTCTCCGTGGGCTTGTTGGGTTGGCTAGACGCGCCAAAGAAGTGAGTAATGTCTCTGGAATCTTTATCGGCAGGTGCACGAGTCAAGGTGGGACCTTTTCTGCGACCCACCTTAAGTAAAATCCAGCTGGGGGGGCGTGGCCAGCTATGGTGGTGTGAGGACACGTTCCTTTGGAGCTCCAGCGCCTCCTTGCATTTAACTCGGCAAAGCCTGCTGCGACTATGGGGAAAACCACCAAAAAGGGTAGAGCCAAGCCATCGGCTCCCCTTGATACCATGCAGGGCGACCTCAACAACTTTTTTGCCCGGCAAACTAACTCCCGAGCGGACCGCTCGTGGTGCGGGAACAGCCCGCCTCATAATGGTGGCGACCTCCTGACCCCACGGCGGGAACTCTCTCCGGCCCGCTCAACAGACGCAGAACCATAGCCGGACAGACACTCACCAGACCTGCATCCACCCGGAACACAGCGTCGCTCTCCGCTCCTCACGGGAGCCTGACTGCAGCTGAGATGACGTGGCCTGCTCTCTCACCCTCGGGCGACGAAGCCGCGCTTCTTCTCCCTCCAGGCCCTCCTGCAAACCTGCCTCCTGCTGTGACGGACGGCCGCGCCGGGACCCTGCTGCAACACCAGCTACAGGCAAGTCCCCTCCTCATATCTCCTCCCGGATCTCCTCCAGCTCCCTTGCCTCACCCTGTAGCTGCCTCTCCTGGAGGCTCCAAACCAAGGCCCACTGCCCAGGCCTTTGAGCCTCATCATCTGCCTCCAGTGTCTGGCCAGCAATCCCCACCAGTACACTCTGCCCTAAGCCCACCGCTACAGCCTTACAACGCTGGGGCTCATGGCACAAACTGTTCAGAAACCACGGGCGTCCTGGTGCCCCCATTAACCGATCCTCGGCGTGGTGACCAAGTGAGGAGTCCCCTCTCCCCTCCTGATTCTCCTTCTCCCTCCCTCGCGGCGTCGCCGCATTGGTCTACTGGGTCCTCCTCTTGGGATGGCGGCAGTCTCCAACGCCCGGACCCCTCTCAAAGGGCCATCAGACATCCATCGTCTCCTGCAGGAGTCCCTGGACCTGACCACTATATCCCACATGCTCCTGTTCCGCCTCTGGACCCACTGTGGCAAATTACATCTGTCACTGGTGATGAGGCCAGACCGCCCACTCTTGCCGACCTACGCATGTTGTTGTGTTCACTACCTTCTAAAGAGGACTTTTGGCCTTTGTGGCAAAAATATTGCAAGAATGTAAGCAGGAATTTACCCAGTTCCGCAATGATCTAAACACTCTTTCTGTCAGGGTGGACTCTGTCTCCCAAGATCACTCAGAGATGCTCTTAAATGTTAAGTCTCTTCATGATATCACTCAAGCTCACGATACCCAAATACAGGCCCTACAACACCACCTGGATGATTTGGAAAATCGGGGACGTCAAAATAACATTCATATTCGGGGAATCCCTGAAACGGTGGCGCCGGCGGACCTGTTTTCCATTCTCCTTTCAATCTTCAACGACATATTGGAGCGTCCCAGGTCCACCCCCATCGAGATTGACAGAGCCTTTTCTTTCTTTTTTATAAAAGAGCAAATGCTTCTCAGGGCACGACAACACCAATTTCTCTGCTACGTGGGGTCGCCCATTCTGATACTGCAAGATCTGTCACGCTATACTCTGACCCAAAGGGCGGTACTAAAACCAGTGCTCAACTTGCTTCGTGAACGGGGGATCCCTTATCGATGGGGCTTCCCCTTTGCTCTAATTGCAGGCTCCAGAGGCCAGTCTGTCTCTCTGCGCAATGTCAAAGACCTGCCGGAATTCTTGGCAGTCTTGACCTACCACCATTGGACTTGGATCAATGGCCTTCCTTCGTGCCAGCCAATCCGGCTCCTCCACAAAGAATGCCTGCCTCCCAGCTCTCCTCCAGAAGCTCCCAAGGCCTTCCAACACGTTCTACGAGAGGCCGTCGCCGACGTCAAGAGGCTCCACCATGACATCCTCAAGCCTACTACCCGCCACGATACCTGAACTTTCTTACATGTTACGTAATTCCCTTACTCTGGCAGTGTGTTTAGCCGACCCAGTCACTTACACATTTTGTTCTTTTCTACGAGGATGGCCGCCGGGCCTCTGCTTCCTGGCGGTCACTTACCCCACACAGGTTGAGACACTCCCTTGAGGGCTCTTCCCTCCCGAGCGATTGTCTCTTTGGACCCGTTGGTCCAATACACTCTCATTATCTTTAATTTCTCCTACCTCAGGAGAACCCTATCCTCTCCCTTCGCTACTCCCAGGTTTACCCTCTTTTTTCCCTTCTCCCTTTCTCCCCCCCTTCTTAAGCTTTAAAGTTTCTTAAAGTTTTTAAAATTAAACTTAAAGTTTTTTTTCTTTTCTTTTTCCTTCTCTCTCCCTTTCCCTATCCATCGCTTCCGTTCCTCCTTTTTTCTCTCCATTCTTCTTTTCATCCTACAGGGCTCCCTGACTGCTGACCGATGTCTTCTCTCAAAATCGCCTCATTTAATGCCAAGGGCCTGAACTCTCCTCAAAAGCGGAACCAGGTGCTCTATCACTTCCATAGACAGAAGGCACACATTGTTTGTTTTCAGGAAACACAATTTAAAGAGGGCTCTACTCCACAATTTCGGCACCGCCACTACACGACCTGGTATGTAGCTAACAACCAACTTAACAAAATCAAGGGGGTCGCCATAGCGATCCACAAATCCTTGCCTTTCCAGTTGCTAGACTGTGTAGTGGATGATGAAGCTAGATACTTAATGCTTTCCGAATCAGAATCAGGTCACCTTTTTGGTCGACTTAGTCGACAAGGTTCCCTTACTGAGAGGCTCTGTGATCCTCTGCGGGGACCTGAATCTCACTCTCGACCCCACTATGGACAACTCGTCTGGGAAGGCGTCCATATCTTATGGCGCAATTAAAAGAATTAAAAAAGCCTTTGCACAACTGCAACTCTGTGACCCTTGGCACATACAACATCCTGCTGATAGGGATTATTCTTATTACTCGCCCCCACACTTCTCCTATAGCAGGATAGATTACATTCTTCTCCAACTCCATGTCCTTACATGGCTGGACTCCACGCATATAGGATCCATTTTGTGGTCAGACCACGCCCCAGTCTATTGCTCCCTACAACTCCCCTTTCTATGCAAATCTGAATGGTCCTGGAGACTTAAAGGGAACCTGTCATCTCCGAAACACCCCCTGAACTAGAGTAAGCGGTGTATAGTGTAAGTGATGCTGAATCCGAATATGTAAGTTTTATCTTCATACTCACTTCCATTCCGACGCTGTGCTCCCACAAACCAGCAGTAAAATGCACTCACTGGACTCTTCTTTGAGTCCTCTCCATTATGTGAGTGAGCACTTGAGTCCACTGAGTGCATTTTACTGCAGGTTTGTGGGAGCACAACATCAGAATGGAAGCGAGTATGAAGATAAAAATTACATAATCAGACTCAACGTCACTTACACTATACACTGCTTACTCTAGTTCAGGGGGTGTTTCGGAGATGACAGGTTCACTTTAATGAATCTCTCCTACTGGACTCAGTGTGCTCAGCAAAGGTGTCTCAGACAATATCTGACTTTCTTGTTACTCACCAAATTGACACCACCCCCCTACCTACACAATGGGAAGCCCTTAAGTGTGTTATCTGGGGCGTTCTGATCAAGAATGGGGCCAGACTTAAAAGGGAAAAGGCCCACAACCTTTCTGCTGCACTCCGTAAAGTATCTTCCTTGGAGCTGGCTCACAAACGTGCACTTTCTCAAGCCACCCTTCGAGATTTACAGGAAGCTCGTCTGGCGGTCAAACGCCTCTTGGATCGCTCTTATCAAAAAATGATCCAAAAGTTTGGCAAGGTAGCACCTTCTATGAGTTTGGCAATAAAAGTGGGCGTATGTTAGCTAGAGCTGTGAGGGGGCGAATAACAGTATCTCACATCCCAATCATTAAAACCCCGCAAGGTCCCTCCGTACATACTACTCCGGAAATTGCGCACTTTCCATTCTTTCTACTCTGCTTTGTATAACCTGCCGACCCCCTCCGACCCGGTGCACACACCACCGTCTTCTGCCTCAAGTCTCACTGCAGTCCAATCCGGTTCTTTAGAGCTCCCCTTTACTATTGAAGAGCTACATGCGGTAATCAAGTCTCTCCCTGGGGGTAAAAGCCCGGGTCCGGATGGTTTCACGGCACGGTTTTACAAGAATTTTCAGACAACTATCGCCTTTTCTCCTTCAGGTCTTTAATGTAGTGGGACCTGGACTCCCTTTCCCGGCACAGACTTCAGAAGCACACATAGTGGTTATACCAAAGCCAAATAAAGATCCTCAGGTATGCGCAAGCTGCCGCCCTATATCTCTTCTGAATGTTGACCTTAAGATCTATGCCAAACTCTTGGCAAACCGATTGAATGCTTTCCTCCCCTTTCTGATTCATACGGATCAGGTGGGTTTTGTGCCGGGGAGGGAGGCCAGGGATAACACCCTTAAAACGTTAGATATTATACACTATGCTAAGACACATAAGATACCCCTCATGATTCTGTCCCTTGATGCAGAAAAAGCTTTCGATCATGTATCGTGGTCCTCCTTGAGAGCTACCCTGGCACATATTGGTATTGGACCTTGGTTCCTATATAAAATACTTACCCTATACCAATCTCCGTCTGTAAGGTTAAAAATGAATGGGACCCTTTCGGCTTCTTTTGCCATTCACAATGGCACCCGTCAGGGCTGCCCCCTATCTCCTTTGCTATATGCCCTGATTATGGAACACCTTTTGGCTGCAATATGGGACAACCCAAATATACGAGGCATACAGATAGGCAGTAGGGAATATAAATGTTCGGCCTTTGCAGATGACCTTTTACTATATGTAACCAACCCCAGAATTGCCCTACCCTGTCTCCAGACGGAGCTCTCTGGCTTTGGGGCCTGGACTAATTTCAAGGTAAATATGGCCAAATCCCAGGCCCTCAACATCTCTTTGGATCAGGACCTAGTGCATTCTCTAAAAACCTCCTTCCTCTTTAGCTGGCCCACTGGAGGGATTACTTACCTTGGAATTAGAATTCGTTCCCCTTTGTCCCAGCTGTTCCATGACAACTTTGCCCCATTTCTGGCCCAGTTGGAGAGAGATTTGGACGCGTGGCACCGTAGGGAATTCTCGTGGTATGGGAGGATAAGTATATTGAAACTGAATGTTCTACCCAAATACTCTACCTCCTGCAGACCATCCCCATTCGAATCCCACTTTCTTTCTGGACCAAGCTGCGCAGGTGCTTTTTGAAATTCGTCTGGTCCCCAGGTAGAGCTAGGATTAAGTGGGACATATTGACTCGTCCGAAGGACGAAGGTGGGGTTGGCCTACTGGATTGCAGACTATATTTCCATGCTACTGCTTACGCTCGTCTCCTTGACATGTGTCGCACATACTCCCAAAAGGCTTGGGTATTAATAGCTAGGGACCTATCCCCCTGCTCGTTATCAGCTCTTCCATGGTTGCAGGAAGTCCTGGCCTCTATGCTCTCTACACTTTCGTTTACTTCCTTCCATACCCTGGCTGCCATTAGGACTATATGCGTGGAGTCCTCCCTCATAGATCCAAAAGGACCCCTAACCCCAGTAACGGATAATCCCTCATTTCCTCCGGGATCTTCGGGCAACCACTTTTTGACAGGCACTAAAACCTCACCACTTCGCTTTTGTCAACTCATTTCAAATGGTGCTATTAAGCCCCTACCTGAGATTATGGGCGCTATTCCCCCCTCCTCAAAGAACTCATTTGAGCACATACAACTTCAACACTTTCACGCCTCCATACGAACGACATGATTTAACTAGAAAACGGCCTTTGAGCGTGCTTGGCTTGCACCCTCGGCAATTTTTCGTGGCATTTCCTATATCTATAAATTACTCCTGGAGCAGAGAATATCCCTACCGTTACCGTTCTGCTCACAATGGGAGCGAGACCTGAGCCTCACTCTGTCCCCCTCCCAGTGGCGTAAGTGCTTCACACTCACACATAGGGCAATAATAGCCACAAAAGCACAGGAGACTAATTATAAAATCTTCTCCAGGTGGTACAGAGTACCCACCCTGCTTCATAAATGGTATCCGTCCGTTACAAACAGGTGTTGGCGCTGTGGATCTGCTGAAGGCACCTTGCTGCATATCTGGTGGCATTGTCCAACCTTGAGGCCATTCTGGGATTCGGTACACAGAGCGATCTCAAAAATCACTGGTTTTCCAATGCCTAACTCTCCCGAAGCATTTCTCCTGTTTGTTTTTGATCGAAACATTCCAGCATACAAAAAGTCCCTGCTAAAATATCTCATTCAGGCTGCAAAAGCAGTAATTCCACGTCATTGGAAGTCACAGACCCCTCCCACCTTGGAGGAATGGTTCGAGGAGGTTACGCTTTACCAAAGATTGGAAGAACTTATTGCTATTGCCCCCAAGAACTACACGTTCTTTCTGAAGGTCTGGGAACCCTGGGAGGAGTTTCTGAGCTCTGGAGCCTATAGAGCGCTTTAAAAGCTCCTGAACTTGTTATGTACTACCATCGCAGTCATTCTCCATAGGCCTTGTTGGGCCTCCTCTTTCTTTTCTCTCAACTGCACACCTGTACTCTACTTCTTCCCTGAATCTACCCCTCTTTCCACCGCTACCCTCCCAAGTCCCCCTCCCTTTTTTTTTTTTTTTCTCTTTCTTTTCTCCCAGATTATTATGAGTAGTTGTTTGGACTCGCACAGAACAGTTATTGTTAGTGTCCCAGACTTAGTTTTGCTTCATAATCGATTACACTGTTATTTATGTGTATCTACGTGTTTAGACATATTTGACCACTCTTTGGTTTTTTCCTTTCGAGAAATAACCAGACGCATTGATATTGATATGCTTGTTACCATGTTGCCTTTATTTTTGCTTGTACGCATTTAAAGAAATGTTTATAAAACCCAATAAAACTTTAAATATGAAAATCCAGCTAGGAGTGCCCTGTTTTCAGTATATTCGCCGGAGACATTCAGGAGCTAGAGAGACGTGCTGCTCACTCCGCCATTGGCAATCTCCGCCCCTGACTCAAATTTATTCTCTAAATTTTGATATCATTAGGTGCAAGATAAGATGCTCAACAGAGATTGTGTTTTTGTAGCAAAAATCCTTATTATTTTCATATTTGTAAAATTGCAATCTAATTACATTTTTGTAATTTTAATGTTGTGCTTACTTCTGTGCTGTAATGGAAACCACAACCACAGGCATTCCACCAGGTTTCGAAGAGCCCTGCATTTATACTGCAAAAACTATGGAATGTGCTACAGAGGCTCCTACTGGATAAGGCTACATTCACACGACAGTTGTTTTCCTCGGCATCTGAGCCACATAAAATGCGGACAGCAAAAAAAAAAAAAAAGAACATGTCCTATTCTTGTCCATTTTGCAGACAAGGATAGGCATTGTTACAGTGGATCCGAAAAAAAACGTATGCCATACGGACGTCATTTTTTTTTTTTTTTTGCGAATCCGCAATTTGCTGACCGTAAAACACATACGGTTGTGTGAATGTAGCCTTACATTGCCTTCTCTTTTTATTGGATTTTTCATATGCATATTTTGTGTTATTTTTCTTGTATCCTTTAGGCCTTGGGCATAAGTCTCCGTTTTGTACACAGCAGTAATAGCGGCTTCCTCTGTAGCACATAGGGTCTTAACCTCTATACACAGTACATCAGGCTCTTATTTATTTCACATTAATTAAAGAAAAATGCAGCGTTATCCATCACGTGT
Organism: Rhinella marina; assembly: GCA_900303285.1. Lineage (NCBI taxonomy): Eukaryota > Metazoa > Chordata > Amphibia > Anura > Bufonidae > Rhinella > Rhinella marina. The sequence goes on from ONZH01017707.1 coordinate 21,301, forward strand.
TATATGTACAGAGAAATTCTCCTGAGCATTGCTTCTGTCCTTTTACTATAATTGTAGCAATAAAAAAAAATACAAAACCAGCATTAAAGCCAGGTTTTAAAGGGGTTTTCCAGCCAGCGATATTGATGACCTTTCCTCAAGATAAGGGCTCATGTACACGACCGTATGTATTTTGCGATCCGCAAAACACAGATCCACAAAAAATACGGATGACGTCCATGTGACATCCGTATTGCATCTATTTTTTTGCGGATCCATTGTAACAACGCCTATTCTTGTTCGCAAAACAGACAAGAATAAAACATGTTCTATTTTTTTGAGGAATAGACATGCGGACATACTGAAACGGAATGCACATTTCCATTTTTCCTATTGAAGTGAATGGTTCCACATACAGGCTGCAAAAAAACCCCCCAAAAAACGGGACACAGAAAAATATAAAAATGCGTTTGTGTGCATGTGCCCTAACTCATCAATATCAGATACATGAGAGTCAGACATTCATCGATCAGCTGTTTTCAGCAGCTGCTGGCATCAGAGACTAAACGGTGGATGGAACAAGAAGGCTCTGTCCACGGAGTATTGGCCATGTTGGCATACTGCACCTCAGCTCCCATTCAAGTGATGAAAACAGCTTATCCGTGGGGTGCGGGATGTCAGACCTCGCCAATCTCATACTGATGACCTGTATTGAGGATATCAATATCTCCAGGTTGGAAACCCCTTTCAATGATTTTTGCTTACTTTACAATTCCACAGACTACAAAGAATCCTTTTCTTATGTACGGAAATTTACCTTTAGATGAATATCACAGTCAAGTAGAACCTTTGTTTGTCTTCATTGTTTACTGATGCCATGGCTACAACTACATAAATCTGCTAATATTTAGGAATCCCTAGGAAATAAAAAGATTTTATATCCATAGTTATCAGTATTAATTTAGGAAAACTGTTAAAGACTCTATACTTAGCTTAGTGCAATTGTGCTAACTAAATTTGATTGAGATTTGTTGCAGAACTTTCACCAAATAAAAGCTTATCCCTTAACTCTGAAAGGGGTTGCTTCTGTAGCATATGCATGGATGTCCATCCAGTTCAGCCTGTTATTTTGCAAGTTGATCCAGATGAAGGCAAAAAAACCTAATTAGGTAGAAGCCAAGTTTCCTCACTTTAGGGAAAAAAAAAATCCTTCAGGCAATCAGAATAACTCCCTGGATCAATGACCCATCTCTAGTAACTATAACCTGTAATATTATTACCCTCCAGAAATACATCCAGGCCTCTCTTGAACTCTTTTAGTGAATTTACCATCACCACCTCCTCAGGCAGAGAGTTCCATAGTCTCACTGCTCTTACCGTAAAGAATCCTCTTCTATGTTTGTGTACAAACCTTCTTTCCTCCAGGCGCAGAGGATGTTCCCTCATCACAGTCACAGTTCTGGGGATAAATAGATGATGGGAAAGATCTCTGTACTGATCCCTGATATATGTATACATAGTTATTAGATCTCCTCTTAGCAGTCTTTTTTCTAAAGTGAATAACCCTAATTTTGATAATCTTTCTGGGTACTGTTAGTCCACCCATTCCAGTTATTACTTTAGTTGCCCTCTTCTGAAACCTCTCCAGCTCTGCTAAGTCTGCCTTGTTCACAGGAGCCCAGAACTGTACACAGTACTCCATATGTGGTCTGACTAGTGATTTGTAAAGTGGCAGGACTATGTTCTCATCACGGTGCCCCTTTTGATGCAACCCATTATCTTATTTGCCTTGGAAGCAGCTGACTGACGTTGGTCACTACAGTCCACTAAAAGTCCCGTTCCATGTCAGTATTAGGGCTCATGCACACGACCGATGCTGGCCCGTGCTTGTATTACGGGCCGCATACGCCGGGTCCGCAATACACGGGCACTGGCCGTGTGCAGCCCGCATCACGGATCGTGGACCTATTCACTTCAATAGGTCCGCAATCCGGGAGATGCGGAGCGGAGGCACGGATCAGAACACCACAGAAGCACTACGGTGTGCTTACATGGTGTTTCTGGCCGTGCCTCCGCACCGCAAAAAAGTAGCGCAAGCACTACTTTTTTGCAGTGCGGATCGTGGACCCCATTCAAATGAATGGGTCCGCGATCCACATACGGCAGCCCCACTGTCAGTGCACGCTCGTGTGCATGAGCCCTTACCCTGTGTTTTACCATTTAGTATGTACTGGTGACTTGCATTATTCCTTCCCATGTGCATAACCTTACATTTGTCAGTGTTAAATCTCATCTGCCACTTCTCTGCCCAAGCCTCCAGTCTATCCAGATCTATCTGTAGCAGTGTACTGTCCTCTTCTGTGTTAATTACTTTACACAGTTTAGTGTCATCTGCAAAAATTGATATTTTACTGTCCAAGCCTTCTACAAGATCATTAATAATATACTGTCCTCTCCTGTGTTAATTATTTTACACAGTTTACACAAGATTAATAAATATATTGAAGAGAATAGGGCACAATACTGACCCCTGTGGTACCCCACTAGTGACAGTGACCCAATCTGAGTATGTACCATTAATAACCACCCTTTGTTTTCTATCACTGAGCCAGTTACGTACCCACATACAGACATTTTCTTCCAGTCCAAGCATTCTCATTTTATATACTAATCTGTTATGTGGCACAGTATCAAATGGTTTGGAGAATTCAAGATATACAACATCCATTGACTCTCCCCGGTCCAGTCTAGAACTTACCTCCTCAAAGAAACTGATTAAACTAGTTTGACATGACCACCCTCTCATGAAGCCATGCTGATAAGACGTTAACTTATTTTCATAGAGGTACTCCAAGACAGATTTTAAAATCTTACCAGCCTATTGTTTCTGGGCTCTGTTTTTTTTACCACTTTTTGCATATTGGCACCATATTTGCTAAGCGGCAATCCTGTGGAACGCTCCCTGTCAATATAGAGTCCTTAAATATCAGTAATAAGGGTCTGTCTATGACATTACTTTTCTTAGGGTACAGGGGTGTATGCCATCTGGTCCCAGAGATTTGTCTATTTTAATCTTTTTAAGACGTTGCTGCACTTAGGGCTCATGCACACGAACATATTTTCTTTCCGCATCCGTTCCGTTTTTTTTGCGGACCGTATGCGGAACCATTCACTTCAATGGGTCCGCAAAAAAAAAACGGAAGTTACTCCGTGTGCATTCCATTTCTGTAGGTCCGTATTTCCGTTCCGCAAAAAAGTAGAACATGTCCTATTATTGTCCGCATTACGGACAAGGATAGTACTGTTCTATTAGGGGCCAGATGTTCCATTCCGCAAAATACGGAATGCACACGGACATCATCCGTATTTTTTGCGGATCCGTTTTTGCAGACCGCAAAATACATACGGTCGTGTGCATGAGGCTTTAGGTAACATTGCCTCTAATTAGTTCAAGCTAGTTGTGAATAATAACTAAAGGCGTGTTTAGACGGGCTGATGGAATGGCCGATTGTTGGGAAGGAAGCGTTTCCTCCCAACAGTCGGCTGCTCGCTCAGTGAAGGAGACTTGCATTTATATCTCCTTCACAGTATGAGGATCGCTATAAGCGAATCATTGTTTCTGGGAAGCAGATCTCTGAACAGCAGGATCACCCAATGAACGAGTGCTTTTCTCTTTCATCAGGTGATTGGCGGCACATTTAGATGGTCAGATTATCGGGAATAGGCGTTCGCAGGAACGGTGGTTCCTGATAATCTGGGCGATTATTGGTTTCTCTAAATCCACCTTAAAGGGGTTCTCCAGGAATTAAGAAAATGGAAATACGTAAATATTACTTCATTATCCATATATTCCCAAATACCTTTCATTAGTTATAATGGCTCGTTTTGTCTAGGGAGCAATCATTAGGATAAACAAAATGGTTGCCGTCCTATTAGTACACACAAAACCTGTCCAAATCACACAGCAGGACAAGTTACTTCACAACCCTGAGGTAAAGAGCTGCCTCATCCTCCTCTCTACTTGTCAAGGATTATCATCCTGAATAAAGCTGATAAGATATTTAGCTGAATCTCTGTGGCAATGGAGTTCATGAGCAGATGAGGCTAATGAACAGCAGCACTTGTATGCAGTCTCCATTACCACAGTCTGTCCTGTCCTTTAGGTCTCCTCATGAACTCCATTCTCACAAAGATTCTACTGATGATCTTGTCAGCTGTATTCAGGATCATAACCCCTGACAAGTAGAGCAGAGACGAGGATGAGGCAGCTCTTTACCTCAGGGTTGTGAAGTAACTTGTTCTCCTGTGTGATTAGGACTGGTTTTGTGTGTACTAATAGGACAGCGGCCATTTTGTTTATTGTAATCATTGCTCCCTAGACAAAATGAGCCATTATAACTAATGAAAGGTATTTGGGAATATATTTATAATAAGTAATATTTATGTATTTTCATTTTCTTAATTCCCGGAGTACATTAAGTACATACAACCTCACTTTTTGCACTTCCTTATATTATGATACTTGCCTTTAGGAAAACAATTAGCTCAGCAACACAGTCTGTTGGATGTTTTAGCTGTCTGATCAAAATGGCAAAACAAACAAACAAAAAAAAAAAAAACGTGGCAGCACTGTACACGGTTTTAGGCCTTACTCACAGGTAAGTGTTTCAATGATTCAGTGGTCAGTGATTGTGAGCCAAAACCAGGGGTGAAGCCTACACACAGATAATTTAGCTCACAATCACTGATGTAATTCACTGACCGAACACTAAGTCACATTTACTAAGACCCACTTTTTACACTTATCTTAATTCCCCTCTTGCGCTGCCCTAAGATTCGCCTAATTTATGACGAGGCATGTGCCTTATAAATTAGGCGCATATGTGGCAGTCCTTGCGCCTGGCGTAAAAACTTTAGTTTTTCACAAATTTTTACAGCTAAGTTTACCAGGGCTGAAGTCCCGGCACGGCCCCCAACCTGCCCCCCCCCAATACGCCTCTGCCCAACATGGTGCAAAACTGGCCGAGTGACTAAATTTTTATTTGAATAGCCAGTTAAAAGGGGGACTTGCGATTTTTTCGCAAGTCCCTTAATAAATATGCCCCATTGACTGTGTAAATAAGGCCTTACGGTGTGGTTTTCTGTCACACAGCTTGTACAGGTGAAGCACATTGAAGTCATGGGTGGAGATTTATCAAAACTGGCATATAGGAAAACTGGCTTATGTGTCCATAGAAACCAATCAGATTCCACCTTTCAATTTTCAGAGCTCCTTTGGAAAATGAAAAGTGGAGTCAGATTGGTTGTTATGGGTAACTAAGCCAATTTTCCTTTTCACCAGTTTTAATACATCTCCCCCACGAACTTCACCTGTACAAACTTGGAAGCTAGACTAATTGATGAAAATACGCTTTAGGCTTCTTTCATGCGACAGTAGTTTATGCGGGATCCAAGCCGCATATTTTGCGGCTCAGATACGGACCCATTCATTTCTATAGGGCCGCAAAAGATGCGGACAGCACACCGTGCTCCGTGCCACGGCCCCGCAAAAAGAATAGAACATGTCCTATTCTTATCCGCAATTGCGGACAAGAATAGGCAATTCTATGATATCCCTCACATGTCCAGTCCACAAATTGCGAAAAGCACATGGGCCTGTATCAGTGTTTTGCGGATCCGCAAAACACAACGTTCGTGTGAAAGAAGCCTTAGAGTGAAAAGTAGTTTGTAGCACAACCTCTTTAAGCGCTTATATTGTAGCCATCTTTTGTACAGATATTAGGTTGCTCAGTAAGTTCTGTGACTTTTTCTTGGTCTTTGAGCTAGTATAGTATACACTTTGTACAGTAACAATATGAATAATTTACATTACATATTTATCTAAGGTAACAGTGCCCTCTGGTGCTAATTATTGGAAATGCATCCTCGTTACTCCTGTATATTCTTCAGTTTAGGGTGCATTCACACGACCGTAGTTTTGGGTCCACATCATTCATTTCAATGGAGCCGCAAAAGATGCGGACGGCACACAGTGTACTGTCCGCATCCGTAGATCCGATCCACGGCCCCGCAAAAAAGATAGAGCATGTCCTATTCCTATAGGCATTTCTATCATAGGGCCGGCTACATTCACACAGCCAGTATCCGTGTTTTGCGGATCCGCAATTCGCGGACCGCAAAACACATACAGTCGTGTGAATGTAGCCTAAGGAGAAACTCGGCTTTGGTATTCTCATGCTCTAAAGGTAAATGACAGCAGTATTCCAGTGCACACTTTTCAGAAGAACTAAGGACAAGTGTACCAAGATGTTGAGTCAATACATACAAGTCATGGAGGTGTAAACTGCGATTACAGTAGCCTCCATCTCTCCATGACTCAACCAGGAAGTATGTAGTGTATGTATAGATTCATTTGAAAAGGACACTAAACATAATCCAAAAAAAAAAAAAAAGAAAACCACGAAAACAATCTCCTGTGCATCAACCATTTGTGCATCTATTTTCAGTATGATTTATGATTGCATGTTACTCATTTTTTGTTAAAAATCATTTTTTCGATTGGTCTTTATTAAAAATATTGAGCCATTCTGTCAAAAAGGGTTAACTTTTCTAGCGGTGAGACTGGTACTTTCACTTTGTGGCAGTCATCTAATAACCCTCATCGGTAAGATAAGAACTGAGCTATAGTGAGTGTTTATAAGGGCAGAGAGCAGAGATAAGGACTCCGTCTGCTCCTGGTGACGCTCTCCGCTGCAATTGGGCAGCTCACAGCCAGGGAGAAGCAGACGCCCCTTGAGAAACACGGCCGTCTCCTCCTCCCTTTACCGATGGTATGAATTTACATACCAGGCAGAAAACCAGAACGGGGGCACAGCGGGGGAACGGAGCAGCACCTAGGGAAAATACTAAGTGCCTTCAGTATGCCCTATATTAACATGACAATGTCAGAACCGGTGAAACGTCCTCTTTAAGGTCCACCCCACTCCCAAAGTTCTAGTTTTGACTGTGAGGTCATGCTAGTTCACAAGGAGAAAAAAATAAATAAATTAAATTTTATTTTCCTTTTATTTTATTTTTTTTCAGCATTAAAGAACACAAAAAAACTATACAAAAGTGGTACTGTTGTAATTATGCTTACTTGGAGAATGAATGCAAGAGTTCAGCTTTACCACAAAGGGAATGCTGTAAAAACAAAAGGCCATAAAACTGTGGTCAGAATGCCCCCCCCCCATCCCATTTGGAATTTGTTTCCAGCTTCCCAGTAAATGGTGCCATTGGAAGGTACAATTTGTCCCACAAAAACAAGCCCTCATACTGCTGTGAATAGAAAAATAAAATTATGGCTCTGGGAAAGCTGGAGGTAAAAAAAAGTAAAGGCAAAGACAGAAAAATTTGTTGCTATGGGCAACTAAGCCTGTTTTCTTTTACACCAGTTTTGATAAATCTCCCTCGTAGTGCCTGGTTTAACAGTGAAATCTCCTGGTGACAGACTCCCTTTTACGATTGTGCACTGTTCTTGTACCAGTCACCTCTGGCTCTTGCCCCTATATAATCACATGCCAAACAAGGAAAGGGGTTGTACCACAAAGAACATTTATCACCTGGAGCCTCAGTATGACTAAAATGGCGACCCCGAGACCACACCTCCTCCCTTGCTGCACAACTGCAGTCAGACAACCGCTTTAGATAGGTCAAATATAAGTTTGCTATAAAGAATGCAAGATTTGGCTGTTTGCCACGAGGATTACAAGTAAATAACCCACTTCTGGACCAATAACACAAAACCACAAAAAACAGCACAAGGAACTGATTTTTTCAGGGTTATTATTTAACAGTATACATATACAGGTAAATATCATTTGGAAAACTAAAAAAGCGAGTTATAAAGAGAAGAAGGATGAAGGACTGGTAGTACAAAGGATGACAACAGTTTTTCTTTTGGCACTCAGTCCCCAATTCACTTCGGTTAAGGCACTTAAGATCGCCATATTGTCAGTGAACTCAATAGTTTGTAGAGTCTTGAGTATAGATATATCGATGTACTTGAGGTGAACAGTTTGAATACATACATAATGAATGCTTATATTTTGCATAGACTAGGATTTAAAGCATTGAATAGGTTAATTTGATCTCTAGATACAGTATAATAACAAATTACACATAATTATTAGGTTTAGATTATCTCATGTTGCTCCTCAGTGGCCCAGACAGTGTTCCCAATAAACTACCCTGTCATAAGGGCATATATTCCCCACTGGGTCTGATACAAAGACAAAATGACAATAACAAGAAGCAAACAGATAACTATAGTATATGCAGAGATCTGTGTCCCATCTGCCCAAAACGAAAAATATAGTCGGTTATGTGTAAATCCCTCACTGCATCAGGTTTCCAGGACATCACACATTATGGCCACCTTATTATGAGATATACTAGCATATTTAATCATAAATTCCACTGCTATCAATTCTAAGACCTTGACTGTTGAAACATTATTTAAGGCACAGATATTCCAGAACTCATCTAAAAATGTTACCTTTTTGCTCATGGCACATCAAGTGCAAATATGCATTTCTCTTTAGGAATGTTCACTCCAAAAGGACTGGATTACTTTTCCTCTCTCCAGTTTTGGCAGAAAGACGTCATGTGATTGTCATCAAAAGCAGACATTAAAATACCCTTATTTAACCAAAGGCAAAAATAAATTGGGAGCATATTACCTTTACCAAAAATTTGTACCTAAAGATGGATTTTTCTATTTAGAGGGAAATTTTTAATGGTAAAGTAACAGATTAGCCCTATAGCTTAAAGGGTTTGTCCGGGAGTACCTAAGTTAATTGCTGCCCACTGCCTGCCTTCACTATTGAAAGATTCATTCTTTCCTGCGTGCTGGCTCCCGTGTGTCCATCGTCGGCAGCTTGCTCACTTCCTCCCAGACATGGGCATGATCATCTGCTCCACTGCAGTCAACCTGGCTTCAATCCAGACATATCGCTTGCAGACACGTCACCACTGAAGACAGTCATTGGCTGCAGCAGAGCAGGTGACCATGCCTGAGAGGAATTAAACAAGCCACCAACCAGAAGCTGGACATGTGAAAGCCAGTGAGCAGGATCGGAAGGGTGAGGAGCAGGTAAGAATGAATCTCCAATAGCCTGGGCTGGCTGTGGGCATCAATTAAAGGTTAGGTATTCCCCGTCAACCACCTTAAAGGAGTGATCCTGTTTCTTTCAACCATTTCCCACATAATATAATGTCCTGTAATGGCTCATTTTCTAATATAATTTCATTATGTTTATCACCACTATCTTCATGTCTGGATTACAGTCATGTGACCCTGTCCACAGCCCTCTGCATTTCTTCCTGTGACATCAAGTCCACTATCTGGCTTCAGCATCTTCACCCATCTAGTTTACATGGGCTGGGAGTAGGTGCCATCATCAGATCACCTCCATTCTCTGGCATCTGCAGGAGATCTAATGATGCCACCTACTCCCTGCCCATGTAAACCAGATGAGTGATGATACAGCCAGGACCAGGAGGAAACCAGAAGTTTCAGGAGCAAACCATTGGACACAATGACTACAGATGGAGTCACCGGACTGGAATGCAGAAGTGAAAATAGCGGCGACACAAGTCATGAAATTATATTAGTAAAAGAGTGGTCACAGTACTGTATATGAGAAATGGTTGAATGACACTGGACAACCTGTTTAAGTAAAAAAGGCACATCATCACACCTTTACCTTCAAAGAATGCCCATGAGTAAGATATACTACAATATAAAGTGTGCTCTCCTTGTATAAATATCAAATTGATACCGTTCTCCTGACACTCCGCAGGATGATCTCGTGGCAGTGAGAAAACCTACATAACACTGATCCCACCACCCTATCCTCAACAAAATCTTGGCAAGTTTAATCAGACCAATCATCTTCATCAAATTCCGAGGAGTCATCCTCCGAGTCACTGTACTCTACTGCTATACGACGAGAGAGGATGGTAGCCACATCATTACCACCAACGTCTCGCTTTTCATGCTCCATCTGTTCCTCCACCTTGCGTAGCTGGAATCCTGGACAAGGGGAGGAAAAAAACGTCATAAACAACTTTAAAAAACAGAATTGATAAACTAGGTGTAAGAACAAGCTATTATTTGTACTTTTTAACCAGTTAACAGTGCACAGTGTAATCACTGGGTCTCTGCAAAGAAAATAAGCCCATCACTATAATCCTCTTATGTGGCACAGCCCAATGTACATTTGGAGCAAATATGGCCCCAAAAATTATAAACTTAAACAGCAACGAGTATACAGTAAATAAAATAACTTCTAATAAAAATATGGGTTAACAACATGTCATCGTCTATTTGATGTTTGAGGATTGTGTGTTCTGTAAGCGACTTTTCTCTGTCATGTGGCCCCACACAAACAGAGTCTGCTACAATAGATTTCTGACATGAGAACTGGTTAAATCTATTCATATATACGCTGAAAGCCTCATTAACATGATCTACTATTCTGCTTTTAATAAATCTTTCCAGTCATAATGAAAAGGCTGTTTAATTTGCAGGCAACATGTTAAAGAGGACCTGTCACCAGAAAATGCAATGCAGTCTGAACCCACCATGTTATGTTAAGTGCACAATTACCTTGACGAATCGCAGACAGGAGATCGCTCCGAACATCGCTTACTGGTGGCAGGGAACTTTTGGGCTTGGATATCTGTGGCAAAGCATCTCCATCTTGTGGAGAAAAAGATGGAGGAGGAGGGGGGCCAGGGGGAGGGGGGCCAAGAGGTGGAGGACCTGGTGGAGGTGGAGGGGGTGGTGGAGGAGGGGGCCCTCCTGCAGGTGGAGCAGGAGGTGGTGCAGGAGAAACAGCTGTATAATCTATCACAGAAGGCACTGGAGGAGGGGGTGGAGCAGGAAAGCCAGGAGCAGGAGGGCACTCTGGTGGCGAGGGAGGTGGAAGATAAGTGGTGTCTGGGAAAACACCAACAGGTGGTGGTGGTGGTGGTGGAGAGAAACTGGGCCTTCCACCAATAGAAGGGCCAGATGGAGATAATGGTGGTGGGTGGATATGGCTAACCAGGCTTGATCGATTGGAGCTTCCAGATGAACTGAAGAATAAAAAGGAAGAGAAAACAGTTAAAAGCTATGGAGACATTTGAGGGCATTTTGATTTACTATTGCATTCTACTCATTCTGGGCTACAAATCATTTTTTCAATTGGTCTTTATTACAAATTTTCAACCCTTCTGGCTGGACAGATGTCAGTCTCTGTGTATTTGCAAAGTAGCAGGCTTTCTGTTCATAGTGAGACCTGTCAGATGGAAGCCCTGTTTGCTCATGTGTAGCCCTTATCTCTGAATTCCCAACAGCTCAAACATTCTCATTATAGCTCAATTCTTATGAAACCGAAAGTATTTTGCTTAATAAGTGTTTATGAGCTTTAGGAGTTCAGAGATCAAGGCTTCACAGTAATGAAGCATGCTACAGTCTAAAAGAAATTAGTACATGCCTTACCCTAGTAAGGGATCTAGTTTAGGCACTGACTATACTGACCATGGGGAAGTCCTTTTTCCTAACCACTAAGCCTTAGTTAACAGCATTAAACTATTAGCCACTGCGTACTAGGGAAGACAGAACTAATTTTGACTTAACAGTTATTAGGACTAAGGCTCCATTCACACTTCCGTGAATGGCGTCCGCATCCGATCCGCAACGTTGCGGACCGGGTGCGGACCTATTCACTTTTTATCTGGAGCCGCAGAACGGAAGTGCGCATCTTTTTGGGGCCGCAAAAAATGCGCACTTCCGTTCCCCGGCTCCAGATAAAAATAGAACATGTCCTATTCTTGTCCAGATCCACGGGCAAATTGCGGACTGCACATAGCCACTGTCCGTGTTTTGCGGATCCGCAAAACACGGACAACACACACACGGATGTGTGAATGTAGCCTTGCTCTCAGTTTCAAACTATCGCAAGTTATGACACATCATGCAGTATGCCATTACTGGCCTCAGTGACATCCCAGAAGATAACTTTTAGGCTAGGTTCACATCACCATTTCGTTTTCCGCTCTGATCAGTCAGAAGAACAGAGAACAAAAGAAACACAAAGCAGATCCTTTATTTTGATCATTTTGTATACGTTTCCATCTTTTTGTGTCTGAGATTCATATTTTAGACGGAAAAAAAAGGCCACACAAAGTATTTTTTCTGTTTAAAATAACGAATCAGACAGATGGAAAATGAGCATAACTGGGCTCAAAATAAAGGATTTTTTTTCTGTTCTTCTGATGGATCAGAACTGAAAATGAAACAATGATGTGTACCTAGCCTTAGGCTACTGTCACATCTGCGCTTTCCCTTTCCGCTACTTAAGTCCATTATAGGATCTCAATAGCGGGGGAAAACGCTTACGCTTTGTCCCCATTCATTGTCAATGGGGACAAAACTGAACTGAACAAAACAGAGTGCACCAGAATGCATTCCGTTCGGTAGCGTTTTTCTGTCCGTGACGTGGTGCGGAGCAAGACGGATCCGTCATGACTCACAATGTAAGTCAATGGTGACAGATCCCTTTTCTCGGACCCAACAGAAAACGGATCCGTCCCTCATTGACTTTCAATGGTGTTCATGACGCATCCGTCATGGCTTTTTTAAAGATAATACAACCAGATCCGTTCGTAATGGATGCAGACGGTTGTACTATCGTGACAGAAGCGTTTTTGCTGATCCATGACGGATCCAGCAAAACCGCTGGTGTGAAAGTAGCCTTAGCTAGGTCTCCCTTTATATATGAAAAATTGTAACGGGTTCTCCCTGTTCTAAAATAAAATTTTTTTATCTGCACAGAGCACCCCCAAACACTGCATATTTTTGCCACACATCTGTTTTTCATGTCAACACTTTCCTTTCTCTGTTTGCAGCATCACTGCATTCTGGCGGGATGCTTTACATGCAGAACTTCCCGTTTCCATCAACTTCCTGTTGTGTTTGCTAAACCAAACTCAGCAAGGTTTCCTGTGCTCTGTTTCACAGGGCTTGCTTCACCTAACCAACACGGAAGAGAGATGTAACTTCTGCAGAGGGAACAGTGTGGAAGACGGAGCAAGCCCTGTGAAATGTTACAGAGCAAAGCATGCAGAGTTTGGTTAGCAAACACAGCAGGAAGCTAATGAAAACAGGAAGTCTCGCATGTAAACATCCACACAGGATGCAGTGATGGCAAAAACAGGGGAAGGAAAGTGCTGACATGAAAAACAGGTATATGGGGCAACATTATGCAGTGTTTGGGGTACTCTGGGCAGATTAAAAAACTATTATGGGACCAGAGAATCCCTTTAAGACAAATCTAGAAGTGGGATTACAGAAAATACCATGCATCAATCATTCATTTCACATCTAAATTGTACATTTGTTTACCCGAATTCCATAGGAGGAGGAGGCAAAGAGTCATCAGGGGCCGGAAGTGGGCTTGGCATGTCTTCATTTGGTGGTGGAGGAGGGTAATGCTGTATATCTCCCATATCCATGGAGCTGACAGACCCATTGTGAGTTATTTGGACCCTAAAAATAAGTTATCTGTCAGAAATTGGCCTGTCACCTTTTCCAACAAAAAAATACCAGCCAGGTTTACATGGGTAAAACAGGGAGTGGTTTTAAGGTGTGGCTTAACACAGGGTGTTATTTGCCACCAAAGGTTAAAACAAATTTTTTCTTGACTAACCTTTTCCATCTGTCAGAAATATATTAGATATGCCTCTCTAGTGATAGTAGTTATCGCTATTATTGTAGCTTGTAATGGGAATTGCTAGAGAAACGATCTGCATGTTTTACTCTAAAGATCCAGTATGAACAAGAGGAACAGTGTAAAAGGTAACTTTATTGAAGTTCATGTGTTTGGTGCAACTAATTCATCTTCCCACTTCCCCTATATGTGACAAACAAGCAGTTCCCTTCACTGGGAACAAGTACAATTTCAAAGGGACAGGAGGATCTATACCTCTCCTTCTCTCCATCAGCCCTTCACCCCTTCCCCCACAGCATACTAGCTGGCTGAGGTGTTGGCAGTTTCAGCATGGAATATCTCAGGCTGTACAGTAGACAGAGGTTTTTTTAACGTTAAGAATCTTTAGGTAATAATACAGTAAGTAACCAACCCAACCCAATCTATAAGATTTATAGCAGGGGCTGTATGGTGGGTAGCATGAAAATCCTAGTCATGTTTTAAAGCTTAGATTGTTAGACCCTTCTGCTGCTATACAGCCTGTGATATAGCTAATTATAACAAGATGGGATCTCATACCTCCATGGCTACCGAAAATTACCAACCTCCTGCTGGTAATCCCAGCTAGGCTGGTGGTTTACTAGCCAGATGGCAACCCTAGCCTAAAATTATTTTCTAAAATATAAACAGCAAGGTAAGATTATAAAAGTTTTTGGCCCACTGTATAGTGCATTAGAATAATCCAGTTCCGCAAACTGAAATCTTGTTTTTTCACTGGAGAACCATACCCAGACTGTTGAGCTTTTGCATCCATAAATTCCGGCCCCATCTTCAATTGTTCCCACTGATCTTTCCGTGTGCGGATCTTCCGAGGATTCACATTCCCGCGGTTGGGATTATCTTTCTTTTCTCTCTGAAAAAAATGTAAAATGTGTACAATGAGTTCATGGACAAACCACAACACTATAGACTGCTGGTTAGCAAGGTTCTTAAATGCAGTTTATAAATGTATCCTCGCAGCTGCTAAGTCCTTCAGTAATGAGCGCCACCTCCCTTCCTGTTTCACTCTTTGACATCTTTTTTCTCCTTTCTTTACAGCAAAACACCAAGATGGATTGTGCATGGTAGCATGAACAAGATGAGCAGGTGCACTGGGGGCAATTTTCAAATTCTATTGTACTTTCCACAAGGAGAACTTGAAGATAAATAAGCGCATAATGCACATAATATATTCTATACAATCTTTTGCATATGCAAGTCCTTTGATCTTACACAGAACTTTAAACAGTAATAATAATAATTATGTGGTCTTTTTAGAAAAATATTTCACAGTTTATTTTACTTATTTACATAGCACCAACATATTCTACAGCGCTTTACAGACAATATCATCAGTAATGTTATATTTGTGAAGTTTAAAAAGGGACACCTAAAGGCATCTTCCTGTAAAAAAGAATTGAGTTACTTAGGCTTCTTTCACATCTGCATTGCATGTCTCAGGCAGGCTGTTCAGGCAGAGAACAGCTTGCGAGCTCTCTAGATCCAGCTTGACCGGATGTTACTGCAATGCCCACCAGCCCCATTGACCATAATGGGAGCCAAAATGAGATCCTGGTGCTAACCGGCAATTATGCCAGGAGTCCACCAGACAAAAACCATTGCGTGAAATGGTTTTTGTCCAGCCGAACTACAGCATATTACATAGTTGTTATGGTTGGAAAAAGACAAAAGGTCCATCAAGTCTAACTTGTAATCCTGCTATATCGATCCACTGAACAAATCCCTGGATCAATGTCCATTTTTGATTAAAAAGTGGTTGGGTCAAAGGGAAAGGGTGTGTAGAACAAGATTTCTATACATTGTAATAAGCCTCAATGTTATTTTGAATTAAAAAGTCATCTGCACCTTTTTTGAAGCCATCTACTGTATCTGCTGTGACCAGCTTCTGGGGCAGGCTATTCCAGAGATTTACAGACCTTACAAGTAAAGAATGCTTGTTGCTTCTTATGACAATCTTTTTTTCTCCAGGTTTGTGGCCGGATCCCGTTATAGTCAACGGGGCCGGCAGGCATTGCATTAACATCCAGACATGCTGGATCCAGAGAGCTCCAGAAGGCTGTTCCAGTAGAAACTAGCCTTACCTGATAGATCTTGCTCCACCACTCCAGTTCTCCCGACCTGAATCAGTTTACTCAGCTGCCTGACTGCTGCAGCCAGCCTCTTCAGTACACCACTGAAGCCAGTGATTGGCTACAATGGACAGACTGAAACCAGTGATGCATGTTGGATTTTTAGCCGAAATCTATTTCTCTTGACCCTCTCCTTATTTCAAAGAGGAGTGGTCATCTTTATAGGTTAAACAAAGACTGAGCATATTGAACTGATGGTTGACCCTACCATAATTGGTGAATTCGACTGATAATTATCTAATTTCTAAGAATGGCTAATATCTACCCCCCCAAAAAAAAAAAAACACACACACACAAACTTCTCTAAGAATCCCCTATCCAAAGGCCACAGGGGTCTTACTGCTAGGACCCCCACCGATCATAACTATGGGTAGGGGATAACAATCTAACTCGAATACCCTTTTAAGGACAGAGCCTATTTTGGCATTTTGAGAGCCACAACTTAATTTTTTATTTTTATGTAAAAAAAATGTTTTATGTATGAGGGCTTTTTTTGTGGAATGAGTTACATCTTTAATAGTACCATTTTTAAAGGAGCAAACTGCTTATTGAATAGCTTTTATTATTTTTTTTATGGAGAGGGTTAGGAGACAAGGATTCTGCCATTGATTTTTTTTTTTTTTTTGGGGGGGGGGGGGTTATGGTATTCACTGTGCTGTATAAATAACATGCCATTATACTATTATTTTGCAATGAATACAGTAATACCAAATATGTGTTTATTTCCCTATTTTTACACTATATATCTATTTTCCCATTAAATATCCCTGTTAGGTTTTTTGTCCAACAACGGGACTGTGCGATCTCCTGCCTGGTGTATGTGTATATATATATATATATTATTATATTATTATATTATTATATACAGTGAATGTATGGGCAGCATTACTATGGGATGTGACAGCTCCTCACCCTATGTTTACGCTTTTCTTTCATGATATCCTTGGTGTCCTGCAACATCTTCTCCTTCCATAAATCAAAGAAATATGAGGGGTCAGTGTAAAACTTCAGTGCTTCCTTTCCATCATCCCTGTAAGTGGAAGGAAGTATAGTTTAGTACATATTTGAATGCTTCCAAGGTATACGTTTAAAGGGAGTCTGTCACCTCATTTTCACCTATATAACTAACAGCACTGCCCCACAGAAGATTGCATACACATCCAGCCATACCTGTGTGCACTTTCTGTCTGTATTACAAGTCAAGAAAAAGCACTTTTATTCTGCAGGAAAACAGCTCCCAAGTGCCCGGCTGAAAGTGAAACTAACAGCTTTCTCTCCCGACTCGATTTCTAACAGCTATATCTTCTGACATACTGGATATAATGCTGTGATTTTGGTATCATTTTAAAGGGAACCTGTCATCTCCGAAACACCCCCTGAACTAGAGTAAGCGGTGTATAGTGTAAGTGATGCTGAATCCGAATATGTAAGTTTTATCTTCATACTCACTTCCATTCTGATGTTGTGCTCCCACAAACCTACAGTAAAATGCACTCAGTGGACTCCAGCACTCACTCACATAATGGAGAGGACTCAAAGAAGAGTCCTCTAGATATATTTTACTGCAGGTTTGTGGGAGCACAGCGTCGGAATGGAAGTGAGTATGAAGATAAAAATTACATGTTCAGATTCAGCATCACTTACACTATACAACGCTTAATCTAGTTCAGGGTGTGTTTCGGAGATGAAAGGTTCCCTTTAAAGCTTGGAATGTCAGCTTTCAAAGAAGGTCAGAACCATTTTTCTATCTGCTACTAATCCCAAGATATGAGCAGCTAAAGCTGCCCTCCCCCTCCAGTCTGGTTTGCAGCAGCAGCAGAACCGGGCACTTGGGAGCTGTTTTCCTGCAGAATAAAAGTGCTTTTTCTGAACAAGGAATACACACACACAGTGCACACAGGTATGTCTGAGATGTGTATGCAATAGTCTGTGGGGCACTGCTGTTAGCTATATAGGTGAAAATGAGGTGACAGACTCCCTTTAAAAAGTTTTCCTACCTGTAAGGAGAAAGGAAGTTGAGTGGCGGTGGCATGTCACATGTGATGTATGTTTCATAGACAGGCATAGATAGAGAGTCACGCACAAAGAGTTGCTGATCCTGCAAGGTATTACTGTGGAATGCTTTTCTTGTGTTAATACCGTGTAAAGAAACTGGTTTGGGGAGAAAAACTAAATATTAATAACCATTACGAAGATGTCACATTATCAAACACTAGAAGCACTGATATGCACTGTTAATATGCAACTCGGTACAAACATAACATCTTATATTGACCAGTGTGATGGCTTTTTAAACTACTTACCTTCTTCCTCTTTGGGATCCAGCTGGGTCACTTTGACCTGTAGCTTTTCCACTCTCTCACCCAGTGTTCCCACACGCTGCGCAAACACACTTGCTTCAGTGAACAACTCTCCAAATATATCCTCTGCATAGCGACCTGAAGAAAGACGGGAGGTTAATGTAACAGGCTCACAAGAATACAAAACAAATTTAAAGTAGTAACCAAATAAAGGGTTGTAGAAAAAATGTTCGACATCTTGATATAATATACATCAATGGAAATAACTTAAAAACAATTGCTTAAAATAAAAAAAATTAAAAAATCATATATTATACCCATTTTTCAAGCAATGTTCTCTGTAGTACTAGTCCGGTCCTCTTGCCACTGCCTGTTTACAAACTGCAGTGGTATGTGACTGCTGCAGCCAATCACTGTCCTCTACTGCTGAGGACAATGATTGGTGATGTGCCGTAGCCCTGCAAGTCACTATACTCGTCAGTTTGCAAACAAGCAGTGGGAGGGTCAGAACAGCGCTGCAGAGAATGGCACTGGAGAAATGAAGAAGTATAACATAACCCCTTCAGGCCGCTTTCAGACGAGAGGGTGTCACGTTTCAGACTCGCAGCTCAGCACCCGTCCTGAACTTCCAGCACTGCCTGGGTCACATAGCATTATAGTGATTTATGATGCTATGTAAACCTTACAGTTCTGGAATGTATTAGATAACACTGACAGCATTAGGTTACTGTTATCCAATACATTCCTGAACTGTAAGGGTTACATAGCATCATAAATCAATATAATGCTATTAGACCCAGTCAGTGCTGGGAGGTCAGGACAGGTGCTGCGCTGTGAGTCCAGTGCATGACACCCGCTCGTCTGAAAGCGCCCTTAAGTTTCAGAGTGCAACCCTATGCCATTTCTAAAAAAAAAAAAAAAAAAAAAAAAAATAGGGTCATCATTTTAATAATCTCATCGTTTGGAAACTATTTAATTTTTGGAATTTCAGTGTTTGTGTTCAGTGCTTCTAATCATTGTTTTTACCATTTTTGGTGTAGTAACACTGTTCCTTCAACAGGTTGTCTTGAGGTTAATGATCGGGATTTCTCTGTATCTGGATTAGGGTTATCATCATTAGTAGAATAAGAGTCACACGATCTGTGACCGCAGAGTGAAGGCTCCAGAGTAAAACACTGTTGGATATTACAACTTACGTTTCAATGGCTGGTCTCCGGAATCTTTGCACTCCAGTATAGTATGCACACACTATTGGATCGGTAAATAATAAACCTAAGATGGGTGGATCTAGCGTGCTACAATTTTAATGCGCTTTATGTTTTATCCATTGTGAGAATAACAATTATCTTTTTATCTTATCTTTTGGAAGGTGGTTCGTACTATTTTCTTTAGGCCTCTTTCACACGACAGTATTTTTTGCGGGCTCCGATCCGCATTTTTCACATGAAAAATGCGGACCCATTCATTTCTATGGGCACCGAAAAAAACGCAGCCAGCACACCGTGTGCTGTCCGCATCCGTTGCTCCGTTCCGTAGCCCGCAAAAAAAAAATAGAGCATGTCCTATTCTTGTCCGTATTACGGACAAGAATAGTACTGTTCTATTAGGGGCCAGCTGTTCCGTTCCGCAAAATACGGAATGCACACGGATGCCATCCGTTGTTTTTGCGGACCACAAAACACAACGTTCGTGTGAAAGAGGCCTTATGTTGTCATGTTTAGAGTGAGGAGTAATTCAGCTGGTGCAGCATTTCGAGTACTAACCTCCTTAGGCCCCATTCACACAACCGTATATTTGCGGGCCCGCATTACTGCCGACCCGCAAATATACGGGGGCCGCCCGGCGTGTGTTCCGCAGCGCTCGGAACACACGCCGTGCGGCCCCATTGAAAATGCTTATACTTGTCCATGCGCCGGACAAGTATAGGACAAGCTTCAAAAGAGCCGCGGCACGGAGCCCCACAGAGGTAAGTGGGGCCGCATCTATTCCTGCATTTTTGCGGATAGATACGGCCCCATTCATACGGTCGTGTGAATGGGGCCTAAATCTCTGTTGAGTGTGGCTAATATCTGACGCCCTTGACTTGGACGGTGAGAGAGGCTGAAATGATGCACTGCCGATGTTCCATTTATCCTCATAGCGTGACTAACGGTCTAGCATCTGAAATGAAGTTTTTAACCTCAGTTCCAAAATAACCATTTTTATATTGCAATACTTCTCCCACTGCGATCACTTACTAAGGCTTCCTAGTTGGCGAATGACATTAGATAGTGTCAGGTTTGTCATACATTCCAGTTCACTTTTGACATTGGGAATCTTCTGCCGGCACACATGGCGCGGCTCAATGCAGCGGGCAACCAGCGGCATTCTGGTGAAATAAAGAAAGAGTCGCCAATTAGTACCCTGGTCTGTCATGATTTCTTCTACAACAGCATTGTAGATGCATTCACAAAGATTCTCGATGTTGTAGTATTATAATGTCAACCAGGAAGCCTACTGATGTGTGACATTTTAATAAGAATGGTGCATTAATATTCTTAGTCATGTGTACAATATTTGCATCAGTAAAGTTAAAGGGGTTCTCCATTTCCATAGCTGTACTTGGATGCCTACTACATGTATACCAGAACCCTCTTTTCATTTTTTTAATACTAAATGCATTGATATGTGTATACAGGACATATCCCAGAAACAGCAAGTTCAGCATTCTTTAAGTGCGGTTCAGTATATGTCAGAAATGTTGAAGAAATGTTCTAAGGAAGCTGTAGCAGGCACCGGCACGTACTCGTACTCGACTCTGAGCGATTAGCCTGAGGTATCCTTAGTAACAAACATTCTGCAGAAACTTGTGGATTCAGACATCATGCCTGCTGCTGATAAATATGTAGTGGGGGTCCACAATTTAAAGGTTCACTAACTTTTCAAAAAACTTTATATCAAAAGTTCAGATCAGTGGGGGTCCGAGCACTGAGAAGGAGAAAGAGAAGCGCACACTTATCTCACACTTTCTCCTAGCTGCAGAGGACTTCCATGGAGCCTGTCTCCTGCAATATGTGCCCACTTCTCTCCCCTTGTTGTAAACATCTGTGGTCGTCTTGGCGCTCAGACCCCCACTGATCACAACTTTTCATACGTCGTCGTT
This sequence comes from Rhinella marina, assembly GCA_900303285.1. Taxonomy (NCBI): domain Eukaryota; kingdom Metazoa; phylum Chordata; class Amphibia; order Anura; family Bufonidae; genus Rhinella; species Rhinella marina. Next base: position 42,647 of record ONZH01017707.1, read on the forward strand.
TCGGCATACAGAAAGTTTTTTGAAAAGTTAGTGACCTTTTAAGAGTACACCCGCAGCAAACCAATGTTATTGGAATCCATTTCACTCAAAATGTTGTCCCTTTAATGCGTACAAGCTGACTCACACACTATACATACGTCATACTACAGTATGGGTGCCAATTCAACCGAGTGGATGATACATGTAAACTGAATTCACATACAGATGTAACTATGTGACGTGTACCTCCAGTGAAAAATAAAGACTTCACAATTCACAATCACTGATGGAGACCAAGTGCCCAAACTGCAACCCAAAACCCAAAGTGCCAACACGGCAGTTTAACTTGAACACTACAGTCCAATATAGTATATCTTCCATGCACTCTATCATTTAGCTATAATAGCCTGCCAACATTCAATGCGCTGCCTGTGCTGTTCAGTGTGTCCTGCACTGATGACTGGCAGGAAAGGTCTAAGGCATATTGGTATACCATAGACTTTGTCCAGGGTGCGGGTGCCCACAGAGAGGGCTCTGATCAATTAATGTCTATTTCTCATGTTATCAGCTGTTTATTGGTCACATGCCCTAGGCCCAGCTCAAGTGAATGGGCCTGATTTGCAATACCAAGCACAGCAACTATCCAGTGGATGGCGCTGTGTTTGATAAGCTGTGAAGCTGCAGCACCATGGTGTCTTCAAAACAGTGAATCGGTGGGGTTGCCAGGTGTCAGATGGTATTGACAACTTTTGCTTAGGATAGGTCATCAATATCAAAGACCCAGGAAACACCTTTAATAAAAAAAAAAAAAAAAGCCAGGCACGAAAAAAAATTAAAGGTGCCAAAACATACTAGGGGAGATTTATCAAAACTGCTGTAAAGGAAAACTGTCTTAGGCTAGTTTCACACCTCCAGTGGGAATTCTGGCAGGCTGTTCTGGCAGACAATGCCGAGAATCGGCCAGACATAACTGCAGCATGCAGAGGTTTGTGTCCGGCTGATTCTCCGCATCGTGTGCCGGAATGAGGCGAATCTCCGTTGGATCCCATTATATTTTTCCGTTCTCTGCTGGAATTGACACCACAGGTGTGAAACTATGGTAGCTTTAGTTGTCCATAGCAGCTAATCAGAGTCCACCTTTCACTTTCCAAGGTGTACATAGCACTTTACGCTATTCTGATGCATTTTTTATTCTGAAATTCTCATCTACTTTGCTGGTACTGTACAACACTGAATTTGCAGCACAAAATCTGTAAACAGCAAATCAGTCACGTGTAAATCCAGCTTTAATGGGCAAGGTTACTCCATGGATAGACAAAAAGGGTGAAAGTGAAGGACTGCAGTAATTCAAGAGTGTGCAGCCTGCAAGTTAATAAAACCAATAGAAAGTGCAAATAGCTCCCTTTTTTAAATTCTAGATAAATGGATGCTGGAGGTTTTCTAAAGCCAGAAATAACAAAAGAAGGGTATAAAAAGAAAAACACAACTGTATTGTGTGGACCAGGCCTTAAACAACAGTGTGGTTACTTTACAGATTGAAACATCAGTAGAAAAATAATTCTGCCTATACCCTATAATGGGAATTACAGACTACCAGACTAGATTTGGGCAAGATTAATGTAGGTCAGATGACAAATCAGTTATCACGTGACCATTTCCACGTAGTGATTATGGCTGCAATCTGTTGTTCTCAGCTGGACTGCGGTGCGAGATGCCACCTGTAACCAACTGTGACTCTGCACACTGAGCCCTCCACATAACTGTATGCACAATGCAGGCACTACAGTCATTTGTAGGCTACTATACTGATTATACACCCATACAGGAACATCAACCTGACACTGTATAAGAATGCTGATAGTGCCCATTGTGTACTATTGTGCAGCTCTGTCCGGGGAGAGAGAAGGGGAGCTGAGCAGAAGCAGAATGTTCTGGATAGCTCTGCGGATAGACAGGATGTAATGCTTTGCCAGAGGGGCGGGAGGGGAGTCGAGTCTCTGCCGGACATCCTTAATTAGCAATTCCCAGCATGCACTGTTAGCTACAAGACTTACTAATCGGCTGTATACACGACAACCTGTGCACGCAAAAATCAGGGTCTATCCTGTGCACAATATAAACCAGTGATGGACAGAAAACAAAGATTTGGGCTTAATGTTTCATTAACTTTACCTGGATACCATTCTTTACACTGAGAAAAATACACAATGTCACCAAGAAAATGGATATACTTGTTACCTAGAGATGGACTGTAGAAACATATGAAGAACAGACCGGCACTCACTTGTCTATTAGTATTATGTATTCTTTATTGTCACATTTCTTAAGGGCAAAATTGCGGGATAGGTGCGGGCCCATTCACTTCTATGGCCGGCTCGCGATCTTGCCAAGCCGCGGCTCCGCGCAACAGCGGACAAGTATAGGCATTTTCAATGGGGCTCCCGGTCATGTGTTCCACAAATTGCGGAACACACGCCAGGCGGCACCCGTAGTATTGGGGGGTCCGCTGCGGACCCACAATACCACGGCCGTCTGAATGCAGTCTTATGTGATTCATTTCGGCTAACTCGGCCTTCTTCAGATATATCTGAAGGCTGATTTAGTCGAAACACGTCACACAAAAGAAGTGACAATAAAGAATACATAATACTATCGACAAATGAATGCCGGTCTGTCCTTCATATGCAAGCGTCTCATCCTACCTGTACCGGAGCGCTGACTTACACACATACTATCGGACTGTAGAAACAGTCTATACAGTGAGTCTTTTTAGTTAATATGCAAAGAGGTATTAAAATAAATAAAAAAAAAAAACACAATCTTTACAAAAAAACATGCTGGCCCAGATTTATTAAAGGGGTTGTCCAGTTTCCGATACTGAGGACCTATACCCAGGATAGGACATCGATCTATGTCAATGTAGTGCAGCTAAACAGTTTAGAGAATGCAGCGCTCATACGAAAGCTGTGTTCTCTTCATACAGCTGATCGGCAAAGGTGCCAGGAGTCGGCCCTCGGCTGATCCGATATTGATGACCTATCCTGAGTGTAGGTCATCAATATTGGAAACTGGACAAAACTTTTAATCCTATTGAGGGTGTAAACTTCGACAGGATCTCTTGACCTGCATTAGATTTATCCTAGAGGCTCAGGCTTGAGGAGAAATGTGGTGCCGGGAGAGACACTTCTGTTTCAAGGTTGCGGCTACGCGACAATCTTCGTTACACAATAGCTGTCACACCCAAGGACTGCAGTGAGATCACAGTGTAGTGCTGCTAGCATAGAAATTATCGGGGTCACAGTGCAACTTGCACATGTACTCCAACCCCAGAATTGCAAAAAGTCCAACACTGCTGGAGTTTGTGATTCTGAGGTCCCAGTCAATGTACGATTTGCACTATGCTAGCACCACTACACTGTGTGCAATCCTTGGGTGTGTCAGTTGCTGTGCACCCAAGATCGCCATGTAGCGAACCCTAACTCTATACCAACTATTGATTGGCTTACTCAGACAGAATTTAGCTCCAGAATTGTGAAGCAAAACGGTGCATCTTAGGCGCCCCTTTTCAATCAAGTCAGAAATAAGTGTAGAAACACTGGGGCACAAACTGGCTGCATGACTAAATATTGCCAGTTAAAAACGGGAAATTGCAACTATTTTATGCCTAAAATAGTGGCAAGTCTTGTGGTAAATGTGCCCCACTATTAGTGCCAAATTACACCACTTTTTATACAGATTTTAGGTGCAGACCCCTAGTAAAAAGTTACACTTCATTTCTATGTACAGAAAGGCTTATTTAGGGCTCATGCAAACAGTGGGTCCATTTGTGCTCCGGATTCGCTTGAATGGGTCCGCAATCAGGAAGGTGTGGTGCGGAATGGAGGCACGGAACCACTACGGTGTGCTTCCGTGGCATTTCTCTCTGTGCATCTGCATCGAACCTATTCAAGTTGAATGGGTCTGCATTAGAGATGAGTGAGCATGCTTGGCCGAGCATGCTCGAGTGCCATTTTCGCGTATTTGCGTACGCATTTTAAAATTGGTACGCTCATACGCATATTTTAATCTGTACACAAATGCGTACGCATAACGTACAAATTGTTAAAATGCGTACGCAAATACGCGAAAATGGCACTCGAGCATGCTCGCTCATCTCTAGTCTGCATCCATCTGCGGAAACCGCACGGATGGTGCCTATTCATTGGGAACAGCAAAATGCAGTTCCAATGCACGGAACGGCCGAGCGATGGCCGCCTGCATGAGCACTTACGGTGCAGAATAAAGTGTTAATTTGCCAAGCCACAGAGTGTTAGCTGTAAAAATGGCCTGTATGTGTATTAGTTCCAGCATTTAGCGCAGACCTGACAGCTCGGTCACTGGACCTTGGTCAGATTTTACCATATATGTGCACAAACTCAAATTCCACTTTCCGAGCTGCTCTGCAAGAGGGCATGCTTAGGGCAGGCAGCAGTCACCTGGGACAGGCACAGGGTAAATGTTCACTGCTGTATGGGCACAGCGCCCATGTCCCGATCTATGGAAGTCTATACACATACATAGACAGAAGTATACTTTATTCATGACTAACGTCATTATGTTTACTGTTGATATCTGGCTCTTGGGAGGAGTCGCTACATCCCCCATTTCAGAGGCCAGTGCTGGCCTGATCATGCAGGCGGAGGCTGCAGGCCCTAGAGGGATTAACAGAGAGACAGAGAGCTGCCAAGAGATCCAGGTGTGAAAGGCTGGCACACCCCTTCTCCACATCTCATTGGTTACAGCTCAGAGCCCGCAGCCAGATACTGCAGCTGTAACCCCTTCAACACTACAGTCCATGTGACACGGCACACAAACAGCTCCTCTTTCACAATCTAGTATTCAGTGTACAATTGCAGTTGCCAGAGAGGCAAACATTGCACGTCCAAATGAACTTCAAACAGTTTCTGCCTCAAAATAAGCTCCAAAAACGCCTCAAAACAGCCTCCAATCGTTTAAATGGGAAGCAGCACTTTTTTTTTTTTTTTTACACGTGGAAAAAAGAAGCAGCATGCCCTATCTTGGGGCAGAATCAGAGCTGAATTCCTCATTGAAATGACAGTTTCAAGGACAGTGGTTTTTGGTGTGGATGATCCGTAAACATCCACACCAATAATTGACATGCTGCAGATTTGGAAATCCGCATGGCAGGTCAATTTCTGCACAGAAGATATCTGCAAAGTGTACATGAGCTTAGTGTAATCTCATACATTTTGGTGGTACTATACCATGCTGCGATTTTTTCACATGGGAATCCGTGCAGAAAAAGAGCATGTATTCTGCAATGTGTATAGGTGCCCTTAGGGTGGCTGCACAAAGTGCGGATTATGTGTGGTTTTTCTGTGTGGAAAAACCACAGACTTAGGCCCCATTCACACGACCGTATGTATTCCGTGTCCGTATAAAAACGGAACGGAAGACATACGGAATGTCTTCCGTAGTGTTCCGTATTTTTGCGGACCCATTGACTTTTAATGGGGCTACGGACGTGTTTTGCGGCCAAGTATAGGACATGTTTCCTTTTTTTTGCAGGAGAACTTCCGTAATATACGGATGCGGAATGCACACGGTGTGCATTCCGCATTTTTTTCTCCTATGGGAAAATGAATGGGTCCGTATGGTTCCGTATCTTATCCGCAAAAATGCGGATAAGATACGGAAATGAACATACGGTCGTGTGAATGGGGCCTTAGGCATCATGCACATGACCGTAGCTGGTCCGTGCCTGTATTGTGGTCACTTTAATGGGTCCGCAATCCGGGAGGTACGGTGAGGAACACAGACACGGATCGGAAGCATTATGGAGTGCTTCCATGGGTTTACTGTCCGTGCCTCTGCACCGCAAAAAAGTAGTGCATGAAGTGTGCGCGTGGGGGGGACAAGAGTGCCTCCCCTGGGCGAAGATCTGGGAAGACGTTCCATGTAAGCAAGCAATGCTGTTAGAAAGTACAATTTGTTTGCAAAAAACAAGTCCTCATACAGCTAAGTGAAAGGAAAAAAAAAATGAATCCGGGGAGGCAGGGACCGAAAAACGAAAATGCAAAAATCGCTGCAGCATTTAATGTAAAAAGTGCATGTAGTACATGACAATCTCTTTCTAACAAAACTAGAACCATCCCTGTATCTCAAGTGGATCCAGATCTCTCAGACAATCATTGCTCCAGTTGCTCTCCTAGATTTACAACAAGCTGACGTTCATGTCCTTTTGCTGTAGCTGGTGGCAGTTGATGGAACAGAGCATGTACGTTCACCTCAGTGAGGTGGACAGAGAAATTAGAGAAAAAACAAACAGAAGGTGGTGCTATACAGATGTGAACGGGCCCTCAATGTGCTAAAACCGGAAAAGAGTTGTATAATGTATAATTTCCCAGGAAGTAATGCTGTAGCACAATTTAGGACATTTATGTAAATCCAGGGAGACATCTGGCGTTACAATCAGGGCTGTGGAGTTGGAGTCGGTATAAAATGGACCGACTCAGACTCCTAAAATATATAATAAATTGATACAGTTAGTTCAATGCAATATGTGCTGAATATGTTTTCATAAGAATTTGGGAACATGATGAAATGTCCTATCTGTTCTATTCCTGAACTAAGGATGTAGGATATTAGTTGAGTTGACTGTGTGCTGCCCTTCATGTAGAAGCTCAGAAGTGAAACTCTTCTGCTACAGATCAGAGGAAAAGGGCACTGGGAATGAATGGCTGCACTCATCTCAGAGCTACTAGAGATAACAGGATTAAAGGAGTTTTCTCACTAGTTACAAAGATTAGCTTTCAACATAAAGGGACAGTTAAAAGAAGACATTTTATAAATACAGTGGTCAGTAGATTTTACTTTAGTCATGAACTATAGACAGTTCAGCAGGTCTCTCACTGTACACAGGTTTCTATGGTAACCTGCAGACCAGAAAGACTTATCTGATTGGCTGAGAGCAGAAGTGACCTCAGTAAGCAAAATGGGTTGAGGACTGAGAAGGATGGCTTTACCTGTAATTGTGTTAGAGATCACAACCTCCTGCTCTGTCAGAGTAAGTTAATATATGCTAATAACTGCTGAAGATCCCCACACGGCCTGAGGAGACATAGTAAGTTCAAACTGCCTGTCAGCCAGTGAATCAATGTGCTGAGAAAACCCCTTTAAGGCAAGTACTTCTTAGTATATCTGAACTTTCAATAAACTGTGCATAAATCACTTGTCCAGTGCATGTTCTCTCTGTATGCTTTCCTCTGAACTCATGTTTGGAGAGGTTAGCTGCTCTCATGGCTTCTATATGCTGCTGATGCAAAACACCTAGGGCCTTATGTATGAAAACTGTCTAGGTGTAGAAGTTTTTTTTGCCCATAGAAACCAATCAGAGCTCTCCTTTCATTTCATATAGTGCTCTGGAGAAATTAAAGGGGAGCTCTGATTGGTTGCTATGGGCAACAAAGAAAGTCTTAGACCTAGACAGTTTCCATACATCAGGTCCTTAGTGACCTGAACCCAGAGAAAAGCCTGATACTGGAAGTTCAGAGTATAGATATCTAGTAAAACATATACAGTGCCTTGCGAAAGTATTCGCCCCCCTGGATTTTCTCAACCTTTTCACATTTCAGGCTTCAAACAGATATAACATTTTACATTTTTGGTGAAGAATCAACAACAAGTGGGTCACAATTGTGAAGTGGAACGAAATTTATTGGATCATTTAAACTTTTTTTGTAATAATAAAACTGAAAAGTGGGGCGTGCAAAATTATTCAGCCCATTTACTTTCAGTTCAGAAAACTCACTCCAGAAGTTCATTGAGGATCTCTGAATGATCCAATGTTGTCCTAAATGACTGATGAAGATAAATAGAATCCACCTGTGTGTAATCAAGTCTCCATATAAATGCACCTGCTCTGTGATAGTCTCAGGGTTCTGTTTAAAGCACAGAGAGCACCATGAAGACCAAGGAACACACCAGGCACACACCGTGATACTGTTGTGGAGCAGTTTGAAGCCGGATTTGGATACCAAAAGATTTCCCAAGCTTTAAACATCCCAAGGAGCACTGTGCAAGAGATCATATTGAAATGGAAGGAGTATCAGACCACTGCAAATCTACCAAGACCCGGCCGTCCCTCTAAACTTTCATCTCAAACAAGGAGAAGACTGATCAGAGATGCAGCCAAGAGGCCCATGATCACTCTGGATGAACTGCAGAGATCTACAGCTGAGGTGGGAGAGTCTGTCCATAGGACGACAATCAGTCCAACACTTCACAAATCTGGCCTTTATGGAAGAGTGGCAAGAAGAAATCCATTTCTCAAAGATATCCATAAAAAGTCTTGTTTACAGTTTGCCACAAGCCACCTGGGAGACACACCAAACATGTGGAAGAAGGTGCTCTGGTCAGATGAAACCAAAATCCAACTTTTTGGAAACAATACAAAAAGATATGTTTGGTGTAAAAGCAACACAACTCATCACCCTGAACACACCATCCCCACTGTCAAACATGGTGGTGGCAGCATCATGGTTTGGGCCTGCTTTTCATCAGCAGGGATAGGGAAGATGGTTAAAATTGATGGGAAGATGGATGGAGCCAAATACAGGACCATTCTGGATGAAAACCTGTTGGAGTCTGCAAAAGACCTGAGACTAGGACAGAGATTTATCTTCCAACAAGACAATGATCCCAAAAATAAAGCAAAATCTACAATGGAATGGTTCAAAAATAAACGTATCCAGGTCTCAGAATGGCCAAGTCAAAGTCCAGACCTGAATCCAATTGAGAATATGTGGAAAGAGCTGAAAACTGCTGTTCACAAACGCTCTCCATCGAACCTCAAAGAGCTCGAGCTGTTTTGCAAGGAAGAATGGGCAAGAATTTCAGTCTCTAGATGTGCAAAACTGATAGAAACATACCCCAAGTGACTTGCAGCTGTAATCGCAGCAAAAGGTGGCGCAACAAAGTATTAATGCAAGGGGGCCGAATAATTTTGCACGCCCCACTTTTCACTTTTATTATTACAAAAAAGTTTAAAATGATCCAATAAATTTCGTTCCACTTCACAATTGTGACCCACTTGTTGATTCTTCACCAAAAATTTTAAATGTTATATCTTTTTGTTTGAAACCTGAAATGTGGCAAAAGGTTGAGAAGTTCCAGGGGGCCGAATACTTTCGCAAGGCACTGTATTACAGACTCTTTTTGTCATGACATATCTGTACTATTGATTTATGCAAAGTTTGTTTAAAGTTATCACTTAAACATGCCCCATGTATGAGGGAGTCGGAGTCAGGGGAAATTGTGGAGTCGGAGTTGGGGCTTTGGCTTACCGACTCCACAGCCCTGGTTACAATTTATTCACTGGATGTCAGAAGCGATCCTACAGAAAACAATGGGATCAGTACAGACATCCATCTCCTTCCGATGTTTGAATATCACACTGGAGGGAAAAAACACAACAGATGGGCAAATATATGGGAACAAGCCGTTACTCTTCCTGACAGTGTACGAAAGAAGCATATATGAGAAGCATATCCAATGCTAATTAGTCTGAAAAAAAAAAAAAAAAAAAGATATTCAAGCGTAAAGCGAAAACCTATGAAATATATGCCAAAATGGTGCACCAAATTTATGGCTACTTGACACTATGGGGCTCATTTATTAAGACAGACACCAGGCTAAATAAGCCCCTGCACTGGCAGTGGATCCGCCAAAGTTATGAAGAGGCGCCAGTTCTAAATGTAATACAGCTTCTGAGCTTATGAGACTGAGCTGTGCCTAGGCCATTTGACCGACAAACGTGATATCACATGGCCTAGGAAGGACTAAGAGCTTCTGGAGAACCGGGGCCTTTTCATACTGCTGATCTCCCAGGACCCCCCAATCTCATATTGATGACCTATCCTGTGGATAAGTCATCAATATGTAAATCCCAGAACTCCTTTATCATCAGCAGAAAAACTGTGTACTGGAAGCTTCACAGCATGGATTGCAATGGCCAAGCAGCTGTATAAATGCCTTACGTCACCAAGTACAATGCCAAGCATCAGATGGAGTGGGGTAAAGCACGTCATCGCTAGATTCCAGAGCTGTGGAAACATGTTAAGTGGAGTGGCAACTCATGCTTCTTTTCTGGTAGTCTGATGGACGGGTCTCGGTTACCTGCTTGCCTGACTGTATTGTGCCAAGTTTGGTGGAGGAGGGATAATACAGTACTATGGGGTTGCTTTTCCTGGGTAGGCCTAGACTCCTTAGTTCCAGTGAAGGGAAATCTTAATGTTTCAACATACCAAGACATGTTAGACAATTATATGCAATTATAAAGTGCCCCAGTGCACAAAGCAAGGTTGATAAAGACATGGTTGGGCGAGTCTGGTGTGGAAGAACTTGACTGGCCACATTGAGCCCTGACTTCATCACCATTGAACACTTTTGGAATGAACTAGAACGGGGATTGCGAGCCAGACCCTCTTGTCCAACATCAGTGTCTGAACTCACAAAGGCTCCTCTGGATGAATGGGAAAAAATTCCCACAGAATTGTAGAAAGACTTCCCAGAAGAGTGGAAGCTGTGTTAGCTGCAAAGGGAGGACCAACTCCATAGTAATGCCTATGGATTTAGAATGTGATGTCATAAAAGCTCCTGTAGGTGTAATGTGTACTTTCATCCATATAGCATATTTGGAAGAGGACAATTCCTGTTGGTCATAGAGCTATTCCAACAGTCCAAGGCTAGTTTCAGATTAGTGTATTCTTCCAGGAAACAGGCTTTGTGTGTGAACGACATTTCCTGGCCTAAATGCTACTCCTGTGAATTCGCAACATTATAATGATTTATAATATGGTGAATTCCAGTCTCACCACCGATCTACTGAACTGCAGTCACCGCATTATGTGATAACAGTTCAGTAGATTGTTGGTGAGATGAATTTACAACTTCATATATCATTATAATGTTACAAGTTCACTTCACAGGAGCAAGCGTTCAGTCCGGAAAATACCACTCACACATGGAGCGTGTTTTGCCTTGATCCATTATTAGAACAACTCTATCATAAAAACATGCAAACATAAAAAAAGTGCCAGTTCACAGTAAATCCACATGTGGCTCTGCCACACATCATTCTACTGCTATATGTAAAACCTACTTAATGAGTTTCTGACCACTAACAATACAATCCGATAACCAGTGGAAATGGGCTCACTCCACTGTGAACACTTATAACGGCAAGAGCAAGAGCTCCACTGAACTTATCAGTACCGCCTCCCCCAGTCAATAAGAGGAGGGAGGATCAGTGACTGCCAGACATATTTGGTGCCGGTTATCTTAGGGAAAAAAAGGAATGTACAGAAAATACCAGTCTTGATTTCCTCAACAACAAATGTCAAGAAGCATCTGGCAGTCCCACAGACAAAAGATTGTCAGCAGATCCAAGGAAATCAGACTCCACTAATAAAAACCTATTTTCTATGGCCATCTCCTGATAAACATCTAACGTGTATTGGCCTCGTCGTCATGTTTATTTCAACAGAAAGAGAGTGAAAGAGGCCTCTTTCAGGCACCATTGGCAGCATTCATCTTCTTGGAGAACAAGTCCAAGTCCAACATGTTCATCCCAATAGGCTGGTTTCACAGATCAGTTTTTTAGCTGTACAGTCATGGCCAAAAGTTTTGAGAATGATACAAATATTAATTTTTACAAAGTCTACTGCTTCAGTTTTTATAATGGCAATTTGCATATACTCCAGAATGTTATAAAGAGTGATCAGCTTAACAGCAATTACTTGCAAAGTCAATATTTGCCTAGAAAATTAACTTTATCCCCCAAAACACATTTCAACATCATTGCAGCCCTGCCTTAAAGGGTTTCTGTCACCAGTTTTGGGCATATAAAACAGGATGACATTTGCAATGTGCAAATGTCACCTGATGCCCAAACTGGTAATAATTTTTTTACTGGTGCCCCCGTTTTTGTAATAAATGAACTTTTGTAATATGTAAATTAATCTCACTAGGTGCAAGGGGCGGTAACCCTGCACCTAGGAGCGCCGTTTCCCTACCTTTATTCACGCCCCCCTTTTCTTGTGATGGACAGGGCCAGGCAGCTCGCTCTATGTGCTCCTGGCCCTGTCCGTGCTGGAAATCCCGCACCTGCGCCGTGCGGACTTCATTCGGCGCAGGCGCAGTGAGTGCCGATGGCTGCCGGGAGCCCTCACTCCTCACTGCGCCTGCGCCGATGACGTCACAGTACACCCGGAAGAGAAGGCGGCGCAGGCGCAGTGAGGAAGCTGGGAGCCCGGTAGCCATCGGCACTCACTGCGCCTGCGCCGAATGAAGTCCGCACGGCGCAGGCGCGGGATTTCCAGCACGGACAGGGCCAGGAGCACATAGAGCGAGCTGCCTGGCCCTGTCCATCACAAGAAAAGGGGGCGTGAATAAAGGTAGGGAAACGGCGCTCCTAGGTGCAGGGTTACCGCCCCTTGCACCTAGTGAGATTAATTTACATATTACAAAAGTTCATTTATTACAAAAACGGGGGCACCAGTAAAAAAATTATTACCAGTTTGGGCATCAGGTGACATTTGCACATTGCAAATGTCATCCTGTTTTATGTGCCCAAAACTGGTGACAGAAACCCTTTAAAAGGACCAGCTAACATCGTTTCAGTGATTGCTCCATTAACACAGGTGTGGGTGTTGATGAGGACAGGGCTGGAGATTAATCTGTCATGATTAAGTAAGAATGACACCACTGGACACTTTAAAAGGAGGCTGGTGCTTGGCATCATTGTTTCTCTTCTGTTAACCATGGTTATCTCTAAAGAAACACGTGCAGTCATCATTGCACTGCACAAAAATGGCCTAACAGGGAAGAGTATCGCAGCTAGAAAGATTGCACCTCAGTCAACAATCTATCGCATCATCAAGAACTTCAAGGAGAGAGGTTCCATTGTTGCCAAAAAGGCTCCAGGGCGCCCAAGAAAGACCAGCAAGCGCCAGGACCGTCTCTTAAAAGTGTTTCAGCTGCGGGATCGGGCTACCAGCAGTGCAGAGCTTGCTCAGGAATGGCAGCAGGCAGGTGTGAGTGCATCTGCACGCACTGTGAGGCGGAGACTCTTGGAGCAAGGCCTGGTCTCAAGGAGGGCAGCAAAGAAGCCACTTCTCTCCAGAAAAAACATCAGGGACAGACTGATATTCTGCAAAAGGTACAGGGAGTGGACTGCTGAGGACTTGGGTAAAGTCATTTTCTCTGATGAATCCCCTTTCCGATTGTTTGGGACATCTGGAAAACAGCTTATTGGGAGAAGACGAGGTGAGCGCTACCACCAGTCTTGTCTCATGCCAACTGTAAAGCATCCTGAAACCATTCATGTGTGGGGTTGCTTCTCATCCAAGGGAATCGGCTCTCTCACAGTCTTGCCTAAAAACACAGCCATGAATAAAGAATGGTACCAGAATGTCCTCCGAGAGCAACTTCTCCCAACCGTCCAAGAGCAGTTTGGCAATCAACAATGCCTTTTCCACCATGATGGAGCACCTTGCCATAAAGCAAAGGTGATAACTAAATGGCTCAGGGAACAAAACAGAGATTCTGGGTCCATGGCCTGGAAACTCCCCAGATCTTAATCCCATTGAGAACTTGTGGTCAATCATCAAGAGACGGGTGGACAAACAAAAACCTACAAATTCTGACAAAATGCAAGCATTGATTGTGCAAGAATGGACTGCTATCAGTCAGGATTTGGTCCAGAAGTTGATTGAGAGCATGCCAGGGAGAATTGCAGAGGTCCTGAAGAAGAAGGGTCAACACTGCAAATATTGACTTGCTGCATTAACTCATTCTAACTGTCAATATAAGCTTTTGTTACTCATAATATGATTGCAATTATATTTCTGTATGTGATAAAAACATCTGACAAACACATAAAAACCAGAGGGCAGCAGATCATGTGAAAATATAATATTTGTGTCATTCTCAAAACTTTTGGCCATGACTGTATGCTTTTGGAGTGTTTTTTCAATTTTTTTTTTCATGTAGCCTGTTGTAATTTTAAAGGGTTTCTGTCACCAGAAATGACCCTATTAAACCAAGTGTCATTTGCAATGAGCAAATGACACTTGATGCCAGTAATGTTACTATTATAGTCCTCAGTAACGCCGTTTTGCTAAAAATTACGATTTTATAATATGCTAATGACCTCCCCTAGGTGCAGTAGGCGTGAACCTGCACCTAGGAGAGGCCGTAATTATGCCTCTTACCACGCCCCCGGTCGCGCTGATTGACAGGGCCGGGCAGCCAGCTCTTTCGGCTCCCGGCCCTGTACGATCCGAAATCCCGCGCCTGCGCAGTAATGAAGCCGGGACCCGGGCGGGCGCCGGCTCTCAACGCACGCTGATCCCGCGCCTGCGCATTGCGATCAGCGCGCGTTGAGAGCCGGCGCCCGCCGGGTCCCGGCTTCATTACTGCGCAGGCGCGGGATTTCGGATCGTACAGGGCCGGGAGCCGAAAGAGCTGGCTGCCCGGCCCTGTCAATCAGCGCGACCGGGGGCGTGGTAAGAGGCATAATTACGGCCTCTCCTAGGTGCAGGTTCACGCCTACTGCACCTAGGGGAGGTCATTAGCATATTATAAAATCGTAATTTTTAGCAAAACGGCGTTACTGAGGACTATAATAGTAACATTACTGGCATCAAGTGTCATTTGCTCATTGCAAATGACACTTGGTTTAATAGGGTCATTTCTGGTGACAGAAACCCTTTAAAGACTATAACGAATTATGAAATTCACTACAAAATTATTCTGCATACAGTTTTTTTTTGCCTTGCATTTGCCACTTTTAGTATTTTTGTCAGCCATTTTTTCATAGGAAAAAAAAAATTGTGTGTGACATGTGTATGGCTACTTTCACACTCGCGTTAAGCTTTTCCAGCAGGCTGTTCCATATCCATACTACCGTTTGCACATGTGAGCTGCCGAAAGTCCGCCTGGCCCCATTCACTATAATGGGGACTGGCCACAGCGCGACAAACATACTGAGAGGCAGCCACACAAAAATTGAAGCGTGCAGCGGTTTTTGTCCGGCCGCCTCTGAGCATGTTAGAATTTTCAAGCAAATATAAATTAATGTATTATGACCTCAACATTATTTAATTTGTTTTTGTTTGTTTTTTTTGTTTCAAGTGTAGCAATAGTAGATGACTGTGCAAAGCTACACCTGTCTCATATGACAAATGGGCGAGTCATGAGCAAACATCTTCCTCACCTTGCTCCAGTGTCAGAGGTCTGCGCAGCCGAGAGAACAGTGAACACGTGGTTACATGGTCAGTCAGATGTGAACTCAAGGACACACGCAAGTCTGTGAACTACACAATGAAGCCTGGTCTAACCAGCCATGTCAGATACATGTTGTATTGTGGATTAAAATCAGAACCATCAATACACTGAGAACTTCACATGCAGACGGACACCAAATAGAGGAAGAATAAGTCTTTCCTTTCACCTTTTCACTTCTGGATCTGGCTTAAAGAGTCACATGCTATTATTCCAGCTGCCTGCCATTCACTAAAGCAGTAAAGAGGCACTCTCAGTCTTTGTCTTTACAATTTAGAAGGGGTATCACTTTCTCAGTCGTTTATGGTATATCCACAGGTTACGCCATGTATGTCTGATAGATGAGGATACAGTAGGTGAGCAACAGCAGATCCACTGACCCCTTTTCCCTGCCTGGAGGCAGTGGCATGATGGTCTGGACCTCTGTTCTCATTATAAGGGGGCATTCACATGACCGTATCCTGTTCGCAGCCCACAAATTGCTGGCCGTGTGCATTCCGCATTTTGCGAATCAGCACGTACAGCCCTTTCTTAGAAATGCCCATTCTTGTCCGCAAAACACACAAAAATAGGACACGTTCTAATCTTTTTTAAATGAATGGGTCCGAATCCAATCCACAAAAAAATGCAGAACGGATGTGAACCGAAACTACGGTTGTGTGAATATGCCCACAGGAGGACCAAGTAGGGTTGAGTGGTAAACCGGTGTTGACGATATACTGCGGTATTAAGAAACAGTGATATGGTGATATCGCTGCTTCTAAATAACCGCGGTATTTGGTGACGTCATAGGAGCGGTCATATGCCCGCTGACCGCTCCTAAATCTGTGACAGCCTGCCCCTGTATTGTGCATATGCGTAACATACATAACATATTAGTTCCTCCTCGCTCCCATATTCAAGTCTCCGCCCACCGGCCAAGCGCACGAGCGGGCAAAGTCAGTCAGCAGTCAACATCCAAGCCAAGGTGGGGGAAGAGGAGAGAAAGAGACCCTAACGGCCTGGGGGCCATAAATAAAGGTTGCTCTGTCTATGTCTTCTGCGGCCCTGGCCCTGCCTGCAAGCTGCACTGCATATGGTGAGGCACTGGACCTCTTACAGCAGGCATTTGGGGATAACATACAGATTTAAACAGCCTCATACAGTATTATGTGTACTGGTGGCCCCAAACAGCCTCATACAGTATTATGTTTCCTGGTGGCCCCAACAATAATACATTACTGTAAGGGGGCCACACAACATTATTATATTGATGGGGGAGGGGTTACAGATTGTTGTCCCATACAGTATAATGTCACCTTGTGGCCCCATGCAGAATAGTGCCTCTTGTAGCTCACTGTCTGCACAGCGTCCAGCCCATACAGTATGTAATGTCTCCTTGTGGCTGCCCCCATACAGTACAACCTCTCCTTGTGGCTGCCCCCATACAGTACAACGTCTCCTTGTGGCTGCCCCCATACAGTACGTCGTCTCCTTGTGGCTGCCCCCATACAGTACAACGTCTCCTTGTGCCTGCCCCCATACAGTACAACGTCTCCTTGTGCCTGCCCCCATACAGTACAACGTCTCCTTGTGCCTGCCCCATACAGTATAACGTCTCCTTGTGCCTGCCCCCATACAGTATAATGTCTCCTTGTGGCTGCCCCCATAGAGTATAACGTCTCCTTGTGCCTGCCCCCCATACAGTATAATGTCTCCTTGTGGCTGCCCCCATAGAGTATATAATGTCTCCTTGTGGCTGCCCCCATACAGTATAATGTCACCTTGTGGCTGCCCCCATACAGTATAATGTCACCTTGTGGCCCCCATACAGTATAACGTCTCCTTGTAGCTGCCCCCATACAGTATATAACGTCTCCTTGTGGCTGCCCCCATACAGTATATAACGTCTCCTTGTGGCTTCCCCCATACTAGTATATAACGTCTCCTTGTGGCTGCCCCCATACAGTATATAACGTCTCCTTGTGGCTTCCCCATACAGTATATAACGTCTCCTTGTGGGCTGCCCCCATACAGTATATAACGACTCTCCTTTGTGGCTGCCCCCATACAGTATAACGTCTCCTTGTGGCTGCCCCATACAGTATAACGTCTCCTTGTGGCTGCCCCCCATACAGTATAACGTCTCCTTGTGGCTGCCCCCATACAGTATATAACGTCTCCTTGTGGCTGCCCCCATACAGTATAACGTCCTCTCCTTGTGTGCTGCCCCCATACAGTATAACGTCTCCTTGTGGGCTGCCCCCATACAGTATAACGTCTCCTTGTGGCTGCCCCCATACAGTATATAACGTCTCCTTGTGGCTGCCCCCATACAGTATAACGTCTCCTTGTGGCTGCCCCCATACAGTATAACGTCTCCTTGTGGCTGCCCCCATACAGTATATATACGTCTCCTTGTGGCTGCCCCATACAGTTATAACGTCTCCTTGTGGCTGCCCCCATACAGTATAACGTCTCCTTGTGGCTGCCCCCATACAGTATAACGTCTCCTTGTGGCTGCTGCCCCATACAGTATAACGTCTCCTTGTGGCTGCTGTCCTCCCATACAGTATAATGTCTCCTTGTGGCTGCCCCATACAGTATAATGTCTCCTTGTGGCTGCCCCCATACAGTATAATGTCTCCTTGTGGCCCCCATACAGTATAATACGTCACCTTGTGGCTGCCCCCATACAGTATAATGTCACCTTGTGGCCCCCATACAGTATAACGTCTCCCCCATACCTTGTGGCCCCCATACAGTATAACATCTCCTTGTGGCTGCCCCCATAGAGTATATAATGTCTCCTTGTGGCTGCCCCCCATACAGTATAATGTCTCCTTGTGGCCCTGCCCCCCCCATACAGTATAATGTCTCCTTGTGGCCACCCCCATACAGTATAATGTCTCCTTGTGGCCACCCCCATACAGTATAATGTCTCCTTGTGGCCACCCCCATACAGTATAATAATAGTCTCCTTGTGGCTGCCCATACAGTATAACGTCTCCTTGTCTCCTTGTGGCTGCCCCATACAGTATAATGTCTCCTTGTGGCCCCCATACAGTTATAATGTCTCCTTGTGGCCCCCAGTACATTATAATGTATGTCTCCTTGTGGCTGCCCATACAGTATAATGTCTCCTTGTGGCCCCCCCATACAGTATGTCTCCTTGTGGCTGCCCCCATACAGTATAATGTCTCCTTGTGGCTGTCCCAATACAGTATAATGTCACCTTGTGGCCCCCATACAGTATAATGTCTCCTTGTGGCTGCCCCCAGAGTATATAACGTCTTCTCGTGCCTGCCCCCATACAGTATAATGTCTCCTTGTGGCCCTAAGTGTTTTTTATCCTTCTAAATGGGCATTTATCGCGATATATAACGTTATTGCGATAAATTTCCTAATATCGTGGGAATATTTTTGATATCGCCCAACCCTAGGACCATGCATCTATCAGACAGGCATACCCCTTTACTCAGCCACTGCTCACTTGAGCTCCAGCACCCCACTTATATTTTTTAACCAAGTAACAGCATTCCGGAGTTCATAGCTCAGCTATTTTCGGCAGCCCCATAGAAATAAATGGAAAGCGGCTGCGCATGCGCAGTGCACCCTCCTTCACTTTTGGGGCTCCGTTCTCAACATAATTACACTACTAAAAAAAAAATTTAAAAAAACCACCTCTTTGTCCTCCATACAACATCTGGAGGTGGCTTTTTTTTCCCTTAAAAATGCAGGGGAAAAAAAAAAAAAATAAAAAATCAGCAAAAACTGCAAGAGCCCTCAAATGGAAGAAAAAAAACCCTGTGTGCGCAGTGGTCTCACTTCGGCAAATGGCATTTATCATGTATAGGCTTGAGCGAATCAAGGGTCATTTAAGCTGAAATTCACCTATATTAGTAGTATTTCTGGCACAGATTGAGACTTCTCCCCGCTCATGCCAGGTCTAAAAAAGGGTGGGTGGCGGAAAGGCCAGCACCTGTTCATAACTTTGGCGAAACCACTGCCAGCGCTGGGTCTAAAACGCCGGTCTTCGTTTTTAATGTCGTTTCCATACAGCTTTAAAATGTATTGGCTCTGCATAGGCAAAGTTTCACAGCTGAACCTGGACATACCCCTAATTTCACCCAGGCAGCCCGCCTGACTAGGGCATCAGAGCATCTCATCTAATTAGCGCAGGGAAAAGGCATTTAGCCCGGTTCCAGTGACGAACCGGGCTCTGCCGGGCGGAGGTTTCCGCCCAGCAGTGAGCCCAGTGACGTCACCGCCGCTGATGGGCGGGCTTTAGCGTGGCCCTAGCCAGTAAAATGGCTAGGGCAGCATTAAAGCCGGCCCATTACAGCCAGTGACGTCACTAAACACACTGCCGGGCGGAAGCCTCCGCCCAGCAGTGTGTATAATGTAAACAAAAAACCCTTGCCCTGCGCGATCCAGCGCAGGGCAAGGGAGGGCATCGGAGCATGAGATGCTCCGATGCCCTAGTTCAGCTGTGAACCCGGACAACCCCTTTAATGTTGCCCAAAGTCGCGCAAGACCTTGGTGAATTACTTCAACATTCCTATCTGCATCTTTAAAATCATTTAATAAAATAGGAATCCGAAGTCGTCTTTGGCACTGGCAGTTACCTTGGTACCAAAACTGACTTCGGATTCCTATTTTATTAAAGAGAACCTGTCATCACCTTTATGCTGCTCCTACTAACAGAAGAATAAAGTAGAGACAGGTGAGTTGATTTCAGCGGTCTGTTATTTAAAAGTTTAAAGTAAGTGGTTACTGAGAACCAACATCACAAACATTGCCCATCACTAGGCCTGGAAAAGAGTCACGGCCACCTGAGAAGAGTCCCGGTTATTCATGAATTGCTGCTCTCCCTGCCCACCTGATGATGACTGACAGGCTTCTACCTAGTTTTCTCCCTTTCTCTCTAGGAGAGAACTGCCAATCATCAGCAGATGGGCAGGGAGAGCAGGAGATTAGGAAAGCCAGGACTCTTCTCAGGGAGCTTTGACTGTTTTCAAGGCCTGGGCTGCAATGATTGTGATGTTGGTTCTCGGCAGCCACTTACTTTTAACTCATAAATGACAACGCTGAAATCAGCATTTCTGTCACTACTTTATGCTGCCGTCAGTGAGATCAGCATAAAGTTGATGACAGGTTCGCTTTAAATATTTTTAAAGATCCAGATAGGAATACTGAAGTAATTCACCGAAGTCTCGTGAAAACTTCGGGCGATACGAACTTTGCCTACATGGAGCCAATACATTTTAATGCCGTACAGAAACAGCATTAAAAACAACGTTTTTGAACAAATCAACTTGGGGTCTATGATCCGAAGCATGATTCCCTCAAGCCTGATCCTGTAGAGAAAGTTAATACAAGGCACTTACTAATGTATTGTGAGTCTCCATATTGCTTCCTTTGCTGGCTGGATTCATTTGGCCATTGCATTATACACTGCTCGTTTCCATGGTTACAACCACCCTGCAATCCACCATCGGTGGCTATGCTTGCAACAATATATAGAAACACATTGGCTTATACGCATCCCTGCTGTCCTGACTACCAGAGGCTGGCACTTTTCCCCCTATAGTGTGCTAGCATGGTCACCACTGTTGGAATCTGGTATGGCACCTGGTTTTGGCTCATAATCACTGATGGAAATAACTGACCAAACACTGAATAAAGCCTCATGAAAACCACAGATGCAACACGGATGCCATCTGAGTTTCAGGGATCATTGGGAAGAGAGGCTTTGAAAATTATTTTTCAGCTGTTTGGATACACAGACCCAACACAGATCCTTCAAGGACACCTTCACGGAGGCATCACTGACCACCTTTTCACGGATTTAAGCACGGACGTGTGAATGGGGCTTAAGGCATTAGTGGAGTTTTTTGTGCAGTTTTTTCTGATGCCAGCTACAGATGTTAGTTAAAAGTCTATGGGAAAATATAAATGCAGGACACTCAACACACAAGTGCTTTTTGCCCAGTGGTGTTTTTTTCTTTGCCTTTCTGGCCCTTATTTCAAGAACGCAGCATGGTGAGGCTTTTGGTGTTTATATAAAAATAAAAAAAATAAAAAAACTTCCATTCAAACATGCATTAAATGAGCCAAAACACCAGAGCAAATGTGTGTGTACAGGCTCTTAAAAAGGCTTCCGTTCACAGTAAGAAAGTTTGGACTACGTCAAGAACTCACTGCATGGCTTCCATTGTGCACCATGGAAATCACCCCTCACTTCCTCTTCTGAGGTCGCATCCTTACGCTGGTATGACACAAATCCAGAAGTCTCAATACTTGCAGACGCAGCTATTGTCACGCTCTGCATTCTGGTCAATATTTCCGTATGTTGCTGGATGCAGAATTCGCTTATGAGCCTGTGTACAATGTATACACTGGTGTACAGCTAAATGCACAACTTCAATCATAGCCGCCCATGGGTACTGCACCTACACTCAATCACCTCAATGTAACTAAAATCATGACAAAGTTAGCAAACTATGGCTACATTTACTATGGAAATAATTAAGGAGGTTTTCCGAGATTTTACAACTGATGACCTGTCCTCAGGATAGATCATCAGTATCTGATTGGTGTAGGTCCAACACCCGGGAAAAAATGGATGTGTGCATTGAAACACCGAGGGTGCATTCACACAACTGTGTCCGTGCCATGTGCACCTTGCATGGTGGTGCGGACCCTTTGACTGCAATGGGTCCAGAAGGGCTTCCATGGCTTCCAGGTCTTAATTTCGGAGGCACAAAGAGGAACCCCATGGTGAATGGGTCCGCATCCGTGAGGCGGTGAGCACACAGCCAGTGTCCGAATATTGCCTTAGGGAGGCATTAGGGTGCATTCACATGACCGTAATTCTGGGTCTGCATCCGTTCCGCAATTGTGCGGACCCATTCATTTCAATTGGGCCACATAAATGCGGAGAGCACACCATGTACTGTCCGCATCCGTTTTTCCATTCCACAGCTCCGCAAAAAATATAGAGCATGCCCTATTCTTGTCAGCAATCCATACAAAAAAATGCACATGGACGGTATACATGTTTTGAGGATCTGCAATACACTTACGGTCGTATAAATGCACCCATGTAACAAAATACACCACCGCTGCTCTCTTGGGATATATTTGCACGTGGAAGGTATCCATAATTTGCAGAACAAAACGGGGCCATGTATATGATGCCTAAGACAAGATGGGGTGGCAAAGGGGAAAATCACAACAGCATGCATCTGCCACGGTTTTCAATCTGATTGTCACAAAGTCGCTGCTTCATCCACAAAACAATCTGGTATGATTGACATCTCTTCCATAATGTGATCATACAAGTTTTGGGGGATGAGGATTTGGGAGCTTCAGCCATGTCTCCTGATACATAGATGTTGATGCTGGGTGTTGGTATGTATACTGATCCCCATGATAATACATCACTGTGGAATGCATACATCCGGCTCCTTACCACTGGAAGCCTTTTCATACAACCACAACTATTTACTGGCCCAATAACAGTTGGTTGCCTTCAGCTGACAAGTTATATACGGTCACCCATCTTTGCCGATAACTTTTCCACCGCCAAGTTTGCAGCAGAGAAGACTTTCAGGCTCTCGTTACATTATCTACGGCTCAGACCTATGTAAAGTCAGGAACCTCCATTAAACCCTGCACCGAGAGTCCCCCGCTGCACTGAACCTACGTACTCCCGCTGCTCCTCACCTCAACCGCGGGGTCTCTGCTTCTGACACCGGGTAACCACAAGACTTCCAACTAGGACACCGCCCCACCAGTACCCTCCCCAGGATTACTGCGATTGGCTACAGTTATTGTATGCACGCTGCCGATTGGCTGCCCCTGCTTGGACATTGTTTGTGACTGGTCTAGAATACTTCCTTCATGCTTCTGATAGGCTGCCCCCTGCTTCCTCTCTGACACTGATTGGGACTTACTGGGTTGGTATTGCAGTCATTCAGTTCATGTGTATCTTTCTGTACCAGATATTGTGTGCGAGAAACCATTTTTAAGAAGTCCTACGTGTTATTAAGCTGTGTGAGGAAAAACACTGATAAAATGGCCACTGTCGTAACGTACCTGAAGTGACTGGCTGTCATGTGCTTGCCTCATATGGTGACGTCTTAGGGTGGTCTAGGGCGGTAGCATCATACTGCCATACACCAATTAAAGGGTTTCTGTCACCAGTTTTGGGCATATAAAACAGGATGACATTTGCAATGTGCAAATGTCACCTGATGCCCAAAGTGTTACTCACTCTCTGATTGCAGTCCCCGTTTTTGTACAAAATCGACTTTAGTAATATGGCAATGAACTAGGTGCAAGGGGCGGTAACCCTGCACCTAGTATCGCCGTTTCCCTACCTTTAGGTACGCCTACTTTCTTGTGATGGACAGGGCCAGGCAGCTCGCTCTATCTGCTGCCGGCCCTGTCCGCGCTGCAGATCCCGTTCCTCGCCGTGTGGCCTTCATTCGGCGCAGGGTGTGCCGCTGGCCGCCGGGCTCCCGGCTTCATCACTGCTCATGTGCCAAATGAAGGCCACGCGGGATCTGCAGCGCAGACAGGGCCGGCAGCAGATAGAGCGAGCTGCCTGGCCCTGTCCATCACAAGAAAGTAGGCGTACCTAAATGTGGGAAAACGGCGATACTAGGTGCAGGGTTACCGCCCCTTGCACCTAGTAATGGTTCATTTGCATATTACTAAAGTCGATTTTATACAAAAACGGGGACTGCAATCAGAGAGTGAGTAACACGTTGGGCATCAGGTGACATTTGCACATTGCAAATGTCATCCTGTTTTATATGCCCAAAACTGGTGACAGAAACCCTTTAAGCTCTTTTCTTCTGAATGAAAGTTGGGCGTAAGGAACAGAAAAATGATATTCAAGCTTTGATGGACACAAATGGTGGCTGAGGGACAGGGTCTCGACACGGTATCCACCATTTTACCAGAAAGAGTTTAATCTACATGGTGTTTACAACAAATATGATTGAATCTGTGACTGAGGCGAAGACATACAGTGGTCCCTCAAGATATAATATGAATTGGTTCCCAGACAACCATTGTATGTCGAAACCATTGTAAGTTGAGTAATCGGTTCCAAAACCCCAAAATGTCATCCAAATAAGCAGGTAACTAAGACAGATAAGACAAGTCCTTACATATAATAGTCAGGAATAGCTGCTAACTAGCAACTAAGGCTACTTTCACACTAGCGGCAGCCCGGATCCGGCAGGTGAAGGGTGCTGCTGGATCCGGACTGCCGCAGGGACATGTGTGGAGCCGGAACCGTCACATGTCACACAGTACATACAGACACACACACATATACACAGACAAATACACATACATACATGCTCCTGGCAGGGCTCCAGAACGCAGGAGGAACAGGACGGTGCACACATAGGACGATTCCCCACAGTGCCCTCTGCTGGGCGCCTGGTGGAATCGTCATCTGTGCGCGCCGTGCTGCTCCTCCTGCGCTCTGTAGACCTGCCAGGGAGCATGTAAGTATGTATGTGTACAGTCATGGCCAAAAGTTTTGAGAATGACACAAATATTATATTTTCACATGATCTGCTGCCCTCTGGTTTTTATGTGTGTTTGTCAGATGTTTTTATCACATACAGAAATATAATTGCAATCATATTATGAGTAACAAAAGCTTATGTTGACAGTTAGAATGAGTTAATGCAGCAAGTCAATATTTGCAGTGTTGACCCTTCTTCTTCAGGACCTCTGCAATTCTCCCTGGCATGTTCTCAATTAACTTGTGGACCAAATCCTGACTGATAGCAGTCCATTCTTGCACAATCAATGCTTGCATTTTGTCAGAATTTGTAGGTTTTTGTTTGTCCACCCGTCTCTTGATGATTGACCACAAGTTCTCAATGGGATTAAGATCTGGGGAGTTTCCAGGCCATGGACCCAGAATCTCTGTTTTGTTCCCTGAGCCATTTAGTTATCACCTTTGCTTTATGGCAAGGTGCTCCATCATGGTGGAAAAGGCATTGTTGATTGCCAAACTGCTCTTGGACGGTTGGGAGAAGTTGCTCTCGGAGGACATTCTGGTACCATTCTTTATTCATGGCTGTGTTTTTAGGCAAGACTGTGAGAGAGCCGATTCCCTTGGCTGAGAAGCAACCCCACACATGAATGGTTTCAGGATGCTTTACAGTTGGCATGAGACAAGACTGGTGGTAGTGCTCACCTCGTCTTCTCCGAATAAGCTGTTTTCCAGATGTCCCAAACAATCGAAAAGGGGATTCATCAGAGAAAATGACTTTACCCCAGTCCTCAGCAGTCCACTCCCTGTACCTTTCGCAGAATATCAGTCTGTCCCTGATGTTTTTTCTGGAGAGAAGTGGCTTCTTTGCTGCCCTCCTTGAGACCAGGCCTTGCTCCAAGAGTCTCCGCCTCACAGTGCGTGCAGATGCACTCACACCTGCCTGCTGCCATTCCTAAGCAAGCTCTGCACTGCTGGTAGCCCGATCCCGCAGCTGAAACACTTTTAAGAGACGGTCCTGGCGCTTGCTGGTCTTTCTTGGGCGCCCTGGAGCCTTTTTGGCAACAATGGAACCTCCTCTCCTTGAAGTTCTTGATGATGCGATAGATTGTTGACTGAGGTGCAATCTTTCTAGCTGCGATACTCTTCCCTGTTAGGCCATTTTTGTGCAGTGCAATGATGACTGCACGTGTTTCTTTAGAGATAACCACGGTTAACAGAAGAGAAACAATGATGCCAAGCACCAGCCTCCTTTTAAAGTGTCCAGTGGTGTCATTCTTACTTAATCATGACAGATTAATCTCCAGCCCTGTCCTCATCAACACCCACACCTGTGTTAATGGAGCAATCACTGAAACGATGTTAGCTGGTCCTTTTAAGGCAGGGCTGCAATGATGTTGAAATGTGTTTTGGGGGATAAAGTTAATTTTCTAGGCAAATATTGACTTTGCAAGTAATTGCTGTTAAGCTGATCACTCTTTATAACATTCTGGAGTATATGCAAATTGCCATTATAAAAACTGAAGCAGTAGACTTTGTAAAAATTAATATTTGTATCATTCTCAAAACTTTTGGCCATGACTGTATATGTCTGTGTGTGTTTATGTGTATGTCTATGTCTGTATGTGTGTATTGTGTGTATGTGTGCAGTTGACGGATTTGTCATGAACTCCATTGAAAGTCAATGGAGGACAGATCCGGTTACCATTGTGGTCACACCAAACGGATCCATCCCCATTGACTTTCATTGGGGGTCATGACGGATCCGTCTTGGTGCGGATGCCTGGACCGGAGAGCTAACCGCAGCATGCTGCGGTTTGTTCTCCGGTCTGAAGACGGAACGGAATGCTTTCAGGAGCATTCCGTTGTCTTCAGTTCAGTTTTGTCCCCATTGACAATGAATGGGGACAAAACTGAAGCGTTTTATTCCGGTATTGAGCCCCTATGACAGAACTCAATACCGGAATTATAAAACGCTAGTGTGAAAGTAGCCTAATACAGATAAGGAATAGGCCTTGATTGGTTGGATCTGAGTCTGAGACATTGTATGTTGAGTCTGGTTTCAACTTATGATGGGTCAGAAAAGACCATTGTATGTTGAAAATATTGTATCCTGAGGCCATTGTATCTTGAGGGATCACTGTATTCACATCTGGGTTGGTGCCTCAGTGCAGATAAAAAACAAACAGCAGAGTTCCGTCTTTAGAATTTTTTTTTCCCGGACACCTGGACGAGCCTATTATAGTCAATGGGGGCTCATGCTCGTCTTTCTTTAGAGTGCTATTAGACCATTGTAGTCGATTAGGGCCTGTTCCCATCGGATTCATGGATACATTTAGACATACATTAAAAAAGGTATACAGACGTATGCAATTTTGTGGTTAGCTATCCTTTTTTTTAACATTTTCATTTGACGGATGTGCGTACAAGTCAATATGTGTCGGTTTTTTTAACAAAAAAGTATACGTTTTTGTGAAACTTTTCTTTTTTTAAATAAAGAAATATATCAAAAGACGGAGGAAGTATTTGGATAAAAACGGATACGTTTAACAGATGGAGACATATTGCCTTACGTTTCCATCTGTCACCCAGTCACTGCAATGTGAAAAAGGAGGCATACGTATACGTTCTATACATTTTTCTAATCACAAACATATCCATTTGACGTACAACAAAATCGAGATGTGAACAGCCCGTTAGCCTCTCAATATTTAGCATAGTATTTATAAAGAGTCACACAGCAGGTGATGAATTAGATGATACGTCTTTGTATTTGTCTTTTGCAATTACACTACTGGTTGGTGGGCTCATGAATTTGGTGCAAAAGTGCAGCAAAAAAGTCACATATTAGATAAAAGGTTGCATATTGGATATAAAAAGTTGCAACACAAGTTGTTTGTGAAAAGACGCATGTCTACCACAAGATAAAATTGTTGCACGGCCCCACACAAAGCTGATGAAAGATCGAAGCCAACCCTGGAGTGTTGTAAAAATGAGAACGTTTTTGTTCCTAATTCATGCATAAAAAAGGCGCATCTATATAAATAGGCAAAAAAAGGTGCAAAAAAGCGCACCAGAATAAGTATAAAAATTGAAAACTGTCTAATGAGGCACAAATGCCTCCAAAACATGAGCACTTTCATTAGTAAATGCATCTAAAAATTATGGGGTAATTTATCAAAATGGTGTAAAGTAGAACTGGCTTAGTTGCCCATAGCAACCAATCAGATTCCACCTTTCATTTTTCACAGCTCTTTTGGAAAATGAAAGGTGGAATCGTACACGTTGCTATGGGCAACTAAGCCAGTTCTACCTTGAATTTGTTAGGAAAATTATTTTTTTTGTGTGCAAATCAATAAATCAATGGCGCACATTTGTGGGAGTAGTTTGTAGTATGGTAATGGTATCCCATAGAAAATGTTGATTCTGAAAGGAAACTAAAGGTTTTCTGACATCTGTTGGGTTGTATTCATTTATGCTGTGCACTGTATATGATACATGGTTTTCAAAATTTTAATCAGTAAAAATCTGGAAAATGCGGCGTGCATTTGTATTCAGCTCTCCTTAGTCAATACTTTAAAGGACCTCCTTTCGCTGCATTTACAGCTGCAAGTCTTTGGGGGGAACGTCTCTACCAGCTTTGCACATCTAGAGGCTGAATTTTTTGCCTATTTTTCTTTGGAAAATAACTCAAGCTCAGTCAGATTGGATGTAGAGCATCCATGAACAGCAATTTTCAAGTATTGCCCAGATTCTCAATGGGATTTAGTTCTGGACTTTGACTGGGCCATTCTAACACATTGATCTAAACCATTCCATTGTAGCTCTGGGTGTATGTTTAGGGTCGTTGTCTTGCTGTAAGGTGAACCTCCTTCCCAGTCTCAAGTCTTTTGCAACTTCTACTAGGTTTTCATCCAGGATTACCCTGTATTTAGCTCCATCCATCTTCCCATCAACTCTGACCCTGTCCCTGCTGAAGAAAACTATCCCTATAGCATGATTCTGCCATCATGTTTCACGGTGGGGTTGGTGTGTTTAGGGTGTTTCGCATTTAGGCTGAAAAGTTCAACGTTGGTCTCATCTGACGAGAGAACCTTTTTTCCACGTTTGCTGTGCTCTCTACAAGGCTTGTGGCAAACTGCAAACAGGGCTTGCTTTTAAAAATGGCTTTCTTTTGGCCACTTTTCCATAAAGGCCAGATTTGTGGAGTATATGACTAATAGTTGTCCTGTGCACAGATTCTCCTACCTAAGCTGTTGATCTCCACAGCTCCTCCAGGGCGACCCCAGGCCTCCTGCCTGCTTCTCTTAAATTGTAACTGCCATTTCACTACCAAAAATGAAATATATGTGATTCTGAAGGGCAGATATTCATGAAGCTGTATTTTTCAGTTAATTTTACTTTTCTGATGTCTGTATTCAGCCCTTTGCAACCCTATTTCTCTGTGCCTCTATTTCAGCATCTTCCTAAAATGGCCTCTGCTCCACTTCTTGTGGTGATCTTTGCCATGTCCTTGAGGCCATCCTGTATTTCCATCACTTACCATAAGCCTTTGCTCTCCAAACACGAACTAGCAGGACCAATCATAATGCAGATAACTTCCCCCACTACCCCAATCAGAATGCAGATAACCTCCCCCACTACCCCAGAGCAGTTTGTGTCCTCTCATATACAGCTAACCAGAGGCAAACAAGGCCAATCAGAATGCAGGTAACCTCCCCCACTACCCCAGAGCAGTGTGTATCCTCTAACATACAGCTAACCAGAGACAAGCCCTGCAATTACATGAAATCAGTAAGCATTTGTTTTAGCCTCTTAATAGTCACATTAAAATATTTTTTAAAAAACATTTTGGGGTATATGTAGTGTATTAAATAACTTTTATTGTTTTATTTTTAGGGGGAAAGGTAAAATAAAACAGCAATTTTTACATTATTTTGTGGAATTTTTTTTAAGGTGTTCACGGTCACATTTCTATATTTCTATATTTTTTTTACTATCTTTCTCCCCTCCTGTAAGCTCTGCAACTGCTCCCTCATTCTCCTCCACACTGACAGGAACGGGGGCTGCTTTATCTGCTTATATCTCTGGTTTGGTACGAGCTAGAGATATGGGCTGACATTCCAAGCTTTCAGACAATATCAGAATGACAGCAATATGTTCAGTACAGGGTTAGATATCACTGATAGAAAACGGGATGCAGTAAATGCAGCTGAAAGTGAAAGTAAAAGCAGGTTTTACCTGCGATTATTCCCAACGCGATTTCTAACAGTGATTTATCCTCTACTTGGACTTTAGCTGTCATTCTTGTATGAAAGCCTGGAATGTCAGCTTTCAAACAAGACAAGTTGCATGTTTCTAGCTGCTACCATTCAGGAGAAAGCAGCATCTAAAGCAGCCCTCCCCCCTCCACTTTCTGCCTGAGCCCAGACACCCAGGGCTTTACTCCCCCACCCTCCCCCAGTGCTCTCCCCGCCTCTTGTTTATATCAGAGAGGAGACGGCCTGCACATGACAACGCTTTGAGAAGAGGCCTGCTCAGTGTGAAATAACACCCGCATTACTGGGTGTTATCATGAGATGAAACTGAAAAAGATTAAATTAGAAAGCACAAAAGCATTAATACAGCAGGGTATACTATACCATTAGGGTATCAAAAAATGAAACGGCAATTATACTTTAATTAGTGCTCTCCTTGCCTGGGCTGTCAGTTTAGTCAGATGGCTATGTCTTGTTAGGTTTGCAGTTGTACCATACTCCTTCCATTTTCTGATGATGGATTAAACAGTGCCCTGTGCGGTGTTCAGAGCTTGGGTTATTGTTTTTTTACAACCTAACCCTGCTTTATACTTCTCCACAACTTTATCCCTGTCCTGTCTGGTGTGTTACTTTGTTTTCTTGATGCTATGTGATCACTACAAAAAATTATTAACATTTTTGAAAACCAAGTATCATTTTCTTTTCACTTCATACAAACTTGCTACTTTGTGTTCGTCTATCACATAAAATCCCAATAAAATACATTTAAATTTGTGAGTGTAAAGGTTCAAGGGGTATCAATACTTTTTCAAGGCAATGTATATGTATATCTATACTGCTCACAAAAAGTTAGGGATATTTGGCTTGTGGGTGACATTTCAGGATGAACCTAAAATGCACTCTAACCTTTATAGATGAACTTAGGATGGTCTCACTTCACTAAATGGCATTCATGTAAAAAAAAGTTAATACAAGGTAGTTACTAATGTATTCTGATTGTCCATATTGGCTCCTTTACTGACTTAATTATTTTTTCCATCACATTATACACTGCTCATTTCCATGGTTATGACCACCCTGCAATCCAGCAGCGGCGGCCATGCTTGCACACTATAGGAAAAAGCTGGCTTATGCACACTCTCGTGGGCCCGGTCACCAGAGAGGTTAGCATTTTTTCCTATAGTCTGCAAGCACGACCACCGCTGCTGGATTACAGGGTTGTCTTAACCATGGAAACAAACAGTGTATAATGCAATGGAAAAATGAATCAAGAAAGCAAAGGAAGTAATACCGACAATCACAATATATTAGTAAGTGCCTTGTCTTACCTTTCTTCACATGATAAATGTCGTTCGCTGAAGTGAGACAACCACTTTAATGTGACCTCTAAACCTTTGCATGCACATGTCCAACTATTCAGTGTTTCAGTACTTTTTGCACAACTTGCGGTTTTCTACTAAGGAGCTTAACAGCAAAATTCACAACAGGCGTTTGATCCATGAATCGCCAAATACATTTCCTGCTTCAAATACAATTGGTATTTAAACAGTCCTCCTCATCATGCTCTTCACATTTTGACATCATGAGACCAAGATGACGCCTAACTATTGATCAACAGTACCTGGCGAGGCTTCAAGCAGGATGTTCTCAGACGGAAGTGGCTACTGAGCTTACAGTGTCACAGTGTCATCAGCAGGTTGCAACAAAGAGAATGGAAGAGTCACAGAGAGGAATAGAAGTGTATGTCCTTTGGCCTCATCCCACACTGATGACTGCTTCATTGTGACCAATGCCCTGTGGAACCGGATGATGAATGCCACACAACTCCAGGCACATTTAAGGGAGGTGAGAGGCACCCAAGTGTCATGTCAGACCATTCAAAACCGTTTACATCAGCGTGGTCTGCATGCTCGACGACTTGCAATGGTACATGACCACAGGCGTAATTGTCTTGCATGGACCAGGGAGCATTCATGCTGGATGAGGGACCAGTGGGCCTCCGTGTTGTTTACTCATGAAAGTTGATTCATGCTGAACAGAAATGATGGCCCCAAACAATGTTGAAGATGTCAAGGAGAGTGTTATGCATCAGCCACTTTTGTCAGTAGACAAACCTTTGATGGTGGTGTGGACAGGTGTGTCTAGTCAATTTAGAACTGTCCTAAACTTTGTGAATGGTGTCAAACCCATACAGTGACAAACCCATACTACTTGAATAACATCATTAATCCAGTCATTGTGCCTCTGCATGAACAATATAGGCCTAATTTCATCTTCATGGATGTCAAAGCGCTGTCTCATCAAGGTCACATCATTAGGGAATGACTGCTGAAGACTAGGGTACATCAAATGGAGTGACCTGCACTTTCTCCAGACCTGAATCCCATTGAAAACCTAGGCACCGTGTAGAGGCTTGTAACGCTGTACCCCAGAAGCTTAATGACCTGAGGGCCACCTCAGTAGACATTAAGTCGACTTGTGAACAGCATGAGACGTTGTCAAGCTGTAATTAATACTCAAGGCCAAGTTTTTGAGACATTTCACCCGAAAGCCAAATATCCCTAACTTTTTGTGATTAGTGTTTATATATATATATATATATATATATATATATATATGTATATATACTGTACATATCATTGTTTCAATTCTCTCTCTCAGGATTTTCCTCTTTTCCGCTTCAATTGTTTTATATATATATATATATATATATATATATATATATATCCTGTTTGCCATGCTTCAATAGCAAATGCCACACAATAGAGCCCAGCCAGAGCCGCTGAAGAGAAGGTAATTACCTTGTGCATATGACAGCGCAAGCTGTCATATGCATTGAGCTGACATATGCACATCTCTAGGCAATGAGCAGTGTGAGCACATCCCTAGGCAACGATCAGTTGTATATATCAGGGGGTGTATAGATGGATAATTTGACCCGCGCTAAATATATAGGTGTATCTCAATAAATTAGAATATCATCGAAATGTTAATTTATTTTAGTATTTTCAATTCAAAAACCAAGCGTTTATTTCTTTTAAAGTTCATGATTATGGCTTACAGCTAATGAAGCCTAAAAGTTATCACAGAAAATTAGAATATGGCAAAAAAGGTCAATATTATAGACTCATGGAGTCACACTCTAATCAGCTAATCAACACAAAACACCTGCAAAGGTTTCATAAGCCTTTAAATGGTCCCTCAGTCTGTTTTAGTAGGCTACACAATATTGGGAAAGGCTGTTGACTTGACAGTTGTCCAGATGGTAGTCATTGACACACTCCACAAGGAGGGTAAGCCACAAAAGGTCGCTGCTAAAGAGGCTGGCTGTTCACAGAGTGCTGTATCCAAGTATATTCATGGAGAGTGGAGTGGAAGGAAAAAGTGTGGTAGAAAAAGGTGCACAAGCAAGAGGGATAACCGCAGCCTTGAAAGGATTGTCAAGCAAAGGCCATTCAAGAATTGGGGAGATTCAGGTGGACTGTGGCTAGAGTCAGTACTTCAAAAACCTTCAAACATAGACATATCCAGGACATGGGATACAGCTTTCACATTCCTTGTGTCAAGCCACTCATAAACCAGAGACAATGTCAGAAGCATCTTACCTGGGCTAAGAAAAAGGACTGGACTGTTGCTCAATGGCCCAAAGTCCTGTTTTCAAATGAATGAAAATTTTGAATTCAAGGTTCCAGAATCTGGAGAAAGAATGGAGAAGCACACAATCCATGTTGCTTGTGGTCCAGTGTGAAATTTCCACACTCAGTGATGGTTTGGGGAGCCATGTCATCTGCTGGTGTTGGTACTCTGTGTTATTTGAAGTCCAAGGGCAGCACAGCCGTCTACCTGCCAACACTGCCAAAAGTACCAATACCTAGCAAACTTGCCTGACCTAAACCCCATAGAGAATCTGTGAGGTATTGTCAAGAGAAAGAAGAGAGACACCAGACCCAACAATGCAGAAGAGCAACCTGTTCTTCCATAACACCTCTGCAGTGCCACAGTCTGATCACCTTCATGCCACGCCGCATTGTAATTCATGCAAAAGGAATCCTGACCAAGTATTGAGTGCATATACTTTTCAGTATGCCAAAATTTCTGTATTATATACTATTCTAACTTTCTGAGATACTGACTTTTGGGTTTTAATTAGCTATAAGCTATATTCATCAACATTAAAAGAAATAAATGCTTGAAGTAGATCACTATGTGTGTAATGAATCTATATAATATATCAGTTACACTTTTTAAATTGAATTACTGAAATAAATTAACTTTGCGATGATATTCTATTTTATTGAGATGCACCTGTGTGTGTGTATGTATATATACAGTATATATATATATATATATATATATATATATACCCCCTGCTAAAAATATATTTATACCCCTTCATATGTACAACTGCTAGTTTACTGCTTATTGCCTAGGGATGTTTATATGACAGCTTGCGCTTCTCTTCAGAGGGGGATGCTAGGGTCTTCTTGTCTTCAGCAGCAGAGGCTTCTGGGTTCTTTTCTTCTTCTACATCTGAAGCTATGATTTAGCAATATCATGCTGCAACTAGGTTCTCTGGTACGGATATCGTAATAGCAGGGAGAAATGTCGAAGAAGAGGGCTGACTGGTGACACCTCTGTGGACAATCACTCCAGATTAACATATCTGGCACTGCAAATTTTGGGGAACATTTCTCAAGAACAGGGGGAGGGGGGCACAAATCATAACAGCAAGTATTCCATGCTCAGTGAACCATGACAAATGTAGATAGATACATTTTGTCTTTTGCACTAGTTTATAGTCCCATATTAAAGAATTATTCCAGAAATTTCAGACTGAAAATCAGTACAATACATCTGAATGGGGTTGTTTTAGCAGGAAGCATATGGATCTCTTCGAGCCTCATTCAAATGAAAGGTACGGCTTCAGAAATGTGTGCAACAAATATGTCACATGTGAATTCACTTTTACAAAAAAACAAGCTCAGAATGTTTCCACAACTGAAAGGTCATCTGAAATAGCTTACCAGTTTCACATGAGCAAAAATGTGCCCGTATTATGACAAGAACCACAGATCCACTGACCTGGATTTCCAGCATCATAGATCTCCATGTTGCACCTATGATGCTACAAGCTCAGTAGGTGAGTAGACTTGTGATCAGGCAGGGACACCTGTCTTACTGAAACTGCCCTATTGGCTTTTTTTTGCTTGTAAAAAATACCATTAAGAATGTGACAAAGAACACAGAATATCGCAAAGAAACACTTCAAATAAAGAAAATTTCTAGTAGAAAAAAAAACTGGTCTGCAGCAAATACTGAAAGAAAACAACCCCTTTAAAGGGCATCAGACAGCAGATTAGTACCCTTGAAACTGGCTGCCCTGTTGCATGTGCACTTGGCAGCTGAAGGCACCTGTTTTGCCCTTTAGCTAATTGGGCCACTATCTTAAGCCAGTGATTAATCTGAGGTATGGTAGTGGATGCCCATAGGATGGAATGAGAGATTTGGCCATAGCCAGGAGGTAGATAATGTTTGGGGGAAGTTTGGGGGGAATCCACGGAATATATTCATAAAGATAATTGTGGGCACGCAAGAGATATCTCATCTTTGCAGAGATAACCAACTGTATGCGGACCAGAATCAACCAATCCTCTCACACTAACCCAAATATGTAGGTATGAACTTGGCAACTTGGAGTGTCTCCAGCATATTAGGGAGCATTCTGGGTACTTTTTATTGAGAACTATCGACAGGTCAGTTTAAAGAAAGATTCTTGCAATCTGATACAGTTGAAGAACCCAGGGTACGGCTACAGATAGTTTTGACCTCATCATATGACAAAGACATATTCAACTATTTCTGACTGACTGGGTGCACTGGCTTATTATACTATTTTATGGATTTTTTTCAAGCGTCTTTGGGTTTTATTTAACTCAAACAGCATTTTTTACATTTTTTTGTGGTGTTTTTACTTCCTAATAAGAAAATTATGGAAAAACTCCTGCAAAAATGCCTTACTTAGGGCATGATGCATTTTTAAGAAAATGCCATGGACCCAAAACATGCACCAAAAGTGAAGAAAACCCCCACAAAAAATGCTCTGTTTTGCTAGTGCATTACAAGCGAAACCTCACTTGAGGGAGATTCCTATCTAAAATATACGTTTTTTCATATGCCGGCATGTCTGATTGTTGAGCTCCCTTATTTGCCAGAGTCTGTCTGGATGACTGTTTGTGATTCCAGCCCACAATGGGATTTAGGGACCCGTTTTGTTCTGGAAACCTGGAAAATCATATTATTGCATCTCTTAGGATCCTTCTACACTGGCAGCTTCTTGCCCAAAATGAACACTGATTGATGATAGCAAGTCAATCGATGTTCATTTAACTCCATTTACAGTGCCTTAAAAAAGTATTCATACCCCTTGAACTTTCCACATTTTTTCACTTTATACCCACAAACTTAAATGTATTTTATTGGGATTTTATGTGATAGACCAACACAAAGTAGCAAGCATGTATGACGTTAAAAGAAAATGATACATGGTTTTCAAAATGTTTAATAAATAAAAATCTGGAAAGTGTGGTGCATTTGCAGTGTCAGACTGGGTTGCATAGGGCCCACCAGTAAAATTTATTTCAGGGGCCCTCCATTGGGATACATTCAGATATTTCCTTCTCACACTGCTGCAGACAGCAGCAAGATGCAACAAGACGATTGATTATGGAGGTCCCTGAATCAACTTTGAGAAGGTGGTTAACTGGGAAAGGAAGATACTGGATGGCCTGTCCCTGTACCTATAAGACTTCTCAGCCATCTGATCACATCTATAGTAGTAAACTGGGTAGTTTCTTAAATAATCTACCCAGTTTTTCATATGAACTTAGGCTGTTTGAGGTGCTTTACACTGCTTATGTATAGGTAGTGCAGTAGGTCTACTCTGTTGGCTGCTGGCTGTGCCACTTGTGCAGTGGGTGGTACACTAGTGGCCCTCCTTGCTCAGGGGGGCCATCAGGGGATTCACCTGTACCCCTGTGGGCCAGTCTAAGCATGTACATTTGTATTCCGCCCCATGAGTAAATACTTAGTGGGACCGCTTTTTGCTGTAATTACAGTGCCTTGCGAAAGTATTCGGCCCCCTGGAACTTTTCAACCTTTTGCCACATTTCAGGCTTCAAACAAAAAGATATAACATTTTAAATTTTTGGTGAAGAATCAACAACAAGTGGGTCACAATTGTGAAGTGGAACGAAATTTATTGGATCATTTAAACTTTTTTTGTAATAATAAAACTGAAAAGTGAGGCGTGCAAAATTATTTGGCCCCCTTGCATTAATACTTTGTTGCGCCACCTTTTGCTGCGATTACAGCTGCACATCGCTTGGGGTATGTCTCTATCAGTTTTGCACATCTAGAGACTGAAATTCTTGCCCATTCTTCCTTGCAAAACAGCTCGAGCTCTTTGATGTTGGATGGAGAACGTTTGTGAACAGCAGTTTTCAGCTCTTTCCACATATTCTCAATCGGATTCAGGTCTGGACTTTGACTTGGCCATTCTAAGACCTGGATACGTTTATTTTTTAACCATTCCATTGTAGATTTTGCTTTATGTTTGGGATCATTGTCTTGTTGGAAGATAAATCTCCTTCCTAGTCTCAGGTCTTTTGCAGACTCCAACAGGTTTTCATCCAGAATGGTCCTGTATTTGGCTCCATCCATCTTTCCATCAATTTTAACCATCTTCCCTGTCCCTGCTGATGAAAAGCAGGCCCAAACTATGATGCTGCCACCACCTTGTTTGACAGTGGGGATGGTGTGTTCAGGGTGATGAGCTGTGTTGCTTTTACGCCAAACATATCGTTTTGCATTGTTTCAAAAAAGTTCGCTTTTGGTTTCATCTGACCAAAGCACCTTCTTCCACATGTTTGGTGTGTCTCCCAGGTGGCTTGTGGCAAACTGTAAACAAGACTTTTTATGGATATCTTTGAGAAATGGCTTTCTTCTTGCCACTCTTCCATAAAGGCCAGATTTGTGAAGTGTTCAACTGATTGTTGTCCCATGGACAGACTCTCCCACCTCAGCTGTAGATCTCTGCAGTTCATCCAGAGTGATCATGGGCCTCTTGGCTCCATCTCTGATCAGTCTTCTCCTTGTTTGAGATGAAAGTTTAGAGGGACGGCCGGGTCTTGGTAGATTTGCAGTGGTCTGATACTCCTTCCATTTCAATATGATCGCTTGCACAGTGCTCCTTGTTTAAAGCTTGGGAAATCTTTTGGTATTCAAATCCGGCTTTAAACTTCTCCACAACAGTATCACGGACCTGCCTGGTGTGTTCCTTGGGCTTCATGATGCAGAACCCTGAGACTATCACAGAGCAGGTGCATTTATACGGAGACTTGATTACACACAGGTGGATTCTATTTATCTTCATCAGTCATTTAGGACAACATTGGATCATTCAGAGATCCTCAATGAACTTCTGGAGTGAGTTTTCTGAACTGAAAGTAAATGGGCCGAATAATTTTGCACGCCCAACTTTTCAGTTTTATTATTACAAAACACGTTTAAATGATCCAATAAATTTCATTCCACTTCACAATTGTGACCCACTTGTTGTTGATTCTTCACCAAAAATTTAACATGTTATATCTTTTTGTTTGAAGCCTGAAATGTGGCAAAAGGTTGAAAAGTTCCAGGGGGCCGAATACTTTCGCAAGGCACTGTACAGCTGCAAGTCTTTTAGGGCAGTGTTCCCCAACTCCAGTCCTCAGGGCCCACCTAACAGTCAGGTTTTCAGGGTTTCCTTAGTATTTAGCAGGTGATATAATTAGTGTCAGTGCATCAGGACTTACCACAGGTATTCATTCTGTGGGTTGTCCTGAAATTCTGACCAGCAGGTGGGACCTGAGGACTGGAGTTGGGGAATACTGTTTTAGGGTATGTCTCTACCAGCTTTGCACATCTAGAGGCTGAAATTTGTGCCCATTCTTCTTTGCAAAATAGCTCAAGCTCAGTCAGATTGGATGGAGAGTGTCTGTGAACAGCAATTTTTAAGTCTTGCCACAGATTCTCAATGGGATTTAGGTCTGGACTTTGACTGGGCCATTCTAACATATGAATATACTTTGATCTTAACCATTCCATTGTAGCTCTGGTTGTATGTTTAGGGTAATTGACCTGCTGGAAGGTGAACCTCCGCCCCCAAAGTTTTTTACAGCCTTTACCAGGTTTTCCTCCAGGATTGCCCTGTATTTAGCTCCATCCATCTTCCCATCAACTCTGACCAGCTTCTCTGTGCCTCCTGAAGAAAAGCATCCCTACCGCACAGAGGCGTAGCTAGAGGTTCAGCACGGGGGGCGAAACATACTTGAGTGGGCCCCCCACTTATTGGCTTCCCAAACGCACGTTTCCAACTTCACAGGCACATACTACTAGTTGTGGTTATAATATTGTATTAGAAAGATGACTATATAAACTGCAAGATCGTCTATGCTGCTAAGTACAGTACAATAGACTTTCTACATACCCTAGTCTAAATACTCAACCACATAATGCAGTAAAATATAGGATTAATAGGAGGGGACTCCTATGTTAAAGGAAACGTGTCCCCAGTTTTTACATCACTCCCCTGCCCCCATCAGACCTCAGATCAGCAGAATGTGCCCCCATCAGACCTCAGATCAGCGTATTGTGCCCCCATCAGACCTCAGATTAGCATATTGTGCCCCATCAGACCTCAGATCAGCCTACTGTGTCCCCATCAGACCTCAGATCAGCGTATTGTGCCCCATCAGACCTCACATCAGCCTACTGTGCCCCCATCAGACCTCAGATTAGCGTATTGTGCCCCATCAGACCTCACATCAGCCTACTGTGCCCCCATCAGACCTCAGATTAGCATACTGTGCCCCCATCAGACCTCACATCAGCCTACTGTGTCCCCATCAGACCTCAGATCAGCGTATTGTGCCCCATCAGACCTCACATCAGCCTACTGTGCCCCCATCAGACCTCAGATTAGCGTATTGTGCCCCATCAGACCTCAGATCAGCCTACTGTGCCCCCATCAGACCTCAGATTAGCGTATTGTGCCCCATCAGACCTCAGATCAGCCTACTGTGCCCCCATCAGACCTCACATCAGCCTACTGTGCCCCCATCAGACCTCAGATCAGCGTATTGTGCCCCCATCAGACCTCAGATCAGCTTACTGTGCCCCCATCAGACCTCAGATCAGCGTACTGTGCCCCCATCAGACCTCAGATCAGCGTACTGTGCCCCCATCAGACCTCAGATCAGCGTACTGTGCCCCCATCAGACCTCAGATCAGCGTACTGTGCCCCCATCAGACCTCAGATCAGCGTACTGTGCCCCCATCAGACCTCAGATCAGCGTACTGTGCCCCCATCAGACCTCAGATCAGCGTATTGTGCCCCCATCAGACCTCAGATCAGCATATTGTGCCCCATCAAACCTCAGATCTGCATATTGTGCCCCCATCAGACCTCAGATCAGCGTATTGTGCCCCCATCAGACCTCAGATCAGCCTATTGTGCCCCATCAAACCTCAGATCAGCCTATTGTGCCCCCCATCAGACCTCAGATCAGCGTATTGTGCCCCCATCAGACCTCAGATCAGCTTAATGTGCCCCCATCAGACCTCAGATCAGCGTATTGTGCCCCATCAAACCTCAGATCTGCATATTGTGCCCCCATCAGACCTCAGATCAGCGTATTGTGCCCCCATCAGACCTCAGATCAGCCTATTGTGCCCCATCAAACCTCAGATCAGCCTATTGTGCCCCCCATCAGACCTCAGATCAGCGTATTGTGCCCCCATCAGACCTCAGATCAGCTTAATGTGCCCTCATCAGACCTCAGATCAGCGTATTGTGCCCCATCAAACCTCAGATCTGCATATTGTGCCCCCATCAGACCTCAGATCAGCGTATTGTGCCCCCATCAGACCTCAGATCAGCCCACCCAGCCACATAAGATAAAAATAAAAAAACCTCTCTTACCTGTTCTGCGCTGCGGCTGCCCTCCGGTCCGCGCTCCGCTCTCTTCCCTGGCCCGCGCACACTATGACCTGACGCTGCGTGCAGCGTCAGGTCATAGTGCGCGCTGCCAGGGAAGAGAGCAGAGCGCGGACCGGAGGGCAGCCGCAGCGCAGAACAGGTAAGTAAGATTATTTATTTTTATGGGCCCCCTTGAGTCACTGGGCCCGGAGCCGTCGCCCCCCCTGCCCCCCGGTAGCTACGCCACTGCTACCACATGATGCTACCTCCACCATGTTTCACGGTGTGGTGTGTTAAGGGTGATGTTCAGTGTTAATTTTATACCAAACATAGGGGGACATTTATCAAATCAGATATGTCAGTTTTGTAGTCTAAAAAAAGTTGCAACTCATAGCTACTGCGACATTTGGTTAAATTTGCGACATTTCATGATCCTAGCCCCTTTCCCAGTAGTTTAAGAGCTAAAAGTAAGATTAGACCTGGATTATGGCTCATTTACTATGTACGGCTTTTAAAAAGGTCGCAAAAAAGACTTCTTGGGGTGGTATCTAGCTGTATGGTTGCATCTTACAGAGGCTCTGGCAGTGACCTGCAAAAAAAGCCTGGGGGGTGTTCTGGGGGACCCATCAACCACTCCTGAGATCCAAAGCACACCTCGAGCATACACACACACACACACACACACACACACACACACTTCTAATCACCCTGAAGTCTGGGAGCTTGAAGCCTCACACTGGTCTGGCATCTCTCCCTCCTGCGCTATCTTGAAAACTCAGCAGCGATGTGCACATACATTTCTGAGCAGTGCTGCGGCGGCCTCCGTTCCTGACTGAACCCAGCAGCAACTTGTCCAACACCAGCTTGCCAAACTCCCTGGGGACTGCCGCAGCATGACCACGGGAACCCACTCACTGCTGCTCTCGCCTCTGCCATCTTGCTCACAGCCAGCAAACAAAATACGGATGGCAGCACACTATTATACATACAAACAAAAGAACTAGGGATTATTTTGGATTACAGTGGTACTATACATGACAAATGGAAGCTCTTTGCACATATTTTTCATCAAACGTGTGTTGGGCCCCACTTGTGACTTTGAATGTGCTTGTCTAAATTTTCTTGCAGTGTGTTTGGAGAGTAGCTGCCTCCTTTAGATTGAGTACTCCCCGCCCATCTGCCCAGAGCTTCTGAGCAGAGTATAAATATAGCTGGT
This sequence comes from Rhinella marina, assembly GCA_900303285.1. NCBI lineage: Eukaryota > Metazoa > Chordata > Amphibia > Anura > Bufonidae > Rhinella > Rhinella marina. The sequence goes on from ONZH01017707.1 coordinate 84,970, forward strand.
TCCTACACCACCCTGAACAATTTAGGCTTAGTTTAGGCCCAGGAGAGGCAGTTCTGTTAGTGTTAGGTACCCATCTGCAGAAGCCACTTTGACGTTGGTAGATGGGCACGACACACAATCAAAAATGTGTGCAAAGAGCTTCCATTTTTCATCTGCAGTAGGTACAGTACCACTGTATTCCAGAATAATCCCTAGTTTTTTTGTTTGCATGTATAACAGTGTGCTGCCATTCATATGTTGTTGCTATCTGCATGTTAGATTTATGGATGTGCCCATGTGACTTTGAGTGTGCTACTCTTACTTTAAATGCAATCTTGCTTACGAGAAGCTGCAGTATACAAGCATGTACAGGCTTACAAAGCATGTACAGGCTATGGAACTGTGTTACAGATAGGGTAAGTTTGTCTGCTGCTGCCCTCCTTACTCTGTTCCTGATTACTGGACAATAATGGGGAGCTTACTTACATATTAGACTCCCTGTAACCTTCCTGGGGTTGTAACTAATCCACCCTACACTACTACATTTGCTGCACAAGACTACATGACCACTTGGCCAAGGACCTTATCTCCAAGTGCACCTCCAGACCCACACCACCATCCCCAACTGCATTTGGACCATAAGGATTGTTTTTTATTAGTGTGGATCAATTTGGATATGTTGCTCTCCATTTTGTGGTTTAAGTTAAACCTTCCCTGCATTATGTCCTCATATTAGAACAGCAGGATTCCCAGAGACTACCTGCCTTTCACCAAATTACAGCAGTTCCGACCTGCCTACTCTTATTGACCAGCTTTCTGATACTGGTTTCACCCTCCAGACTCCGGACCTTGTCACTTATTCGGTGTCAAACTCAATTCACCATCTGCCTATTACTGAACCACAGCAACCCTCCATGATGTGACTGCGCCTTCCAACAAAGGGGGCACTCCAGCTGACTGTTACATACTGATACTCTGTGCTACCTGCAATTCTATGGACATATACCTTAGCTCACTGCCTGGTGTGATTGACTTAGGGTGACGGTGGGAGATCATACCCACCTCGAGGATCCAGTGGAGGCAAAATGCTACTTCTTTACGGAGAACTGACCTTGAATTCATGGGGTGGACCCTATTCTTCGCTGACTGAAATGATTGTTACACTCTTCTTGGTAATGGAGCCCACAAAGCTCTTGTTTTATGTTCAAAGTTGTTTTTCTACATACGGTACATTGACCTTTCCCTTTATCTTCCCAGGGATATGCACAGACCTTCTCTTTCCTTTCCTGGGTCTCGGGGACCAGCTGACTGGGGCAGGCACCCCGAATTCCTTGTTTATAGATATCTCACCTCCACACCCGACCAGACAGGTATAAGATGAGTATATCACTCTCAACCACTTCAGTCACGACCACCTTACACTACTCCACAACTTTACCCCTGACCTGTCTGGTGTGTTCCTTGGTTTTCATTATGCTGTTAGATCAATAACAAACCTCTGAGGCCTTCATGGAACAGCTGTAGTTATATTGAGAATAAATTACTGGACTCTATTTACTAATTAGATAACTTCTGAAAGCAATTGGTCTCACGGGATTTTATTTAGGGGTATCAGAGTAGAGGGGATTGAATATAAATGCACACCACACTTTCCAGATTTTTTTTTTATTAAAATTTTTGAAAACCATGTATCATTTTCTCTCCACTTCACACATACTTGCTACTTTGGTCTATCACATAAATTCCCAATAAAATACATTTAAGTTTGTGGGTTTAACGTAAAATATGTGGAAAAGTTCAAGAGGTATGAATACTTTTAAAGGCACTGGCATATGCAGTCCCATTATAGTCGACGATGTGCTTGGATTTACAGCATGTTTACATGGATAAGGCGAACAAGCTAAATTTACTTCCTTCCTTCTTGTAATTTGATTAATTCTGATGACTTCTAGTAATTGTCACTATGGGAAAATAGATGCTTTTTAGATGAGGATAAACAATATAATTGTGACTGAAATAAAACATAGGTAGAACCATGTTCTCATCATGTGCATCCATGCTCTTCTGCAACTGACAATCTTACTTGGCAGCAGCTACCTGGCACTGGGTGCTACAGTTCCTTGTGCTTTCCACTAAAATGCTGAAGTCCTTTTCTTTGCTGGCTGCCTTTGTTAGGGCTCAGGCATACAAATGTATTTTTTCCGTGTCCATTCAGTTCTTATTGCGGCCTGTAAGGCCCCTTTCACACGAGTGAGTTTTCCGAGCGGGTGCAATGCGTAAGTGAACGCATAACACCCGCACTGAATCCTGACCCATTCATTTCAATGGGTCTTTGTATATGAGCGTTTTTTCTCACGCATCAGTTCTGCGTTGCGTCAAAAACGCAGCATGTTCTACATTCTGCGTTTTTCACACAGCCCTGGTCCCATAGAAGTGAATGGGGCTTCAGTGAAAAACGGATTGCATCCTGAAGCAAGTGCGGATGCAATTTTTCACTGATGGTTGCTAAGAGATTTTGTTTGTAAACCTTCATTTTTTTATCACGCGCATGAAAAACGCATCGCACCCGCGCTGAAAAAACTGAACACAACTCGCAGACAAAACGGACTGAACTTGCTTGCAAAATAGTGCGAGTTTTCCTGAATGCACCCTGAACGCATCCAGACCTAATCCGTCATGCTCGTGTGAAAGGGGCCTAAGAGGAACCATTCAATTCAGTAGGGCCGCATAAAAAATGGAAATTACTGTACGCGTATTCCATATCTGCATGGCCATTCCGCAACAAAATAGAACATATCCTATTATTGTCTGTGCTACGGACAAGAATAGGACTGTTCTAGTAAAAGTCAGCTCTTCCATTCTGTAAAATGTGAAATGCACAAGGACAGTATCTGTGTTTTGCAGATCCACAATTTGCGGACCACAAAACATGCAACGTTTGTGTGCATGAGCCTTTAGGGTATGTTCACAGAGATTAAAATAAGATAAAAATAAAAAATATTAAAATAAAATAAAAAATTTGAATCTGAATCTGTCTTCAGAATCAGTGTATTTTGACACTTACACTGTTCTTTTTCTGCTTCCTAATGATTTAGTAGGACTTTCAGAGCTGATTCTTCCTGACGATAGGACCGGAAGCTTTTTTTCATCTTGCTGAAAAAAATCATCTCTAGTTGCTGACTCCCATTGAAATTAACATGAGGCGTTATTGATGCCATTTTTGAGGCAGAAAAAGCTTGAAAAAAGTTCCATGTGGACATGCCCATAGTTTGGTCTCACACACAGGTTTTTTCTGGTGTTTTTGACAGGTTTTGCAGCATTAGGTAGCTGGCCATTTTTTGCAACATCTGTAGGGAAAAATTGCAGCTACAGATTACGGATGGAAGTCTATGGGAAATAAATGCTGGACAAGCAGGCTTTTTTTGTAGTGGAGTTTTTTTTTAGTCAGTGTCCTTTTTTTTTTTTTTTTAAATCACAGCATGCTCTAGGTGTGACTTTTTCAGGTGTTTTCCCATAGACTCCTCTATATAGGCAATAATAACATGACTTAAAAAAATACACCCCTAAAAAGGCCAAAATTACCCGGTGCTTTTTACGAGCAAAATAATATCTAAAAAGACTGTATGAAGGGAGGCCTAGTAGTTCCTAAGTACTTTGGCGGCCCAGAGTCAGCTCTTTAAAGGATGGTTAGAATTGGGGGCCACAGATATGACTAGTCAGATTCTTAAGTCTCACCTGAAAAGACTGGACTTAATGCTGCTATTGGAGGGGTTAGTTGTGAGATCAGAGGGATCGGGAAACGCCATACGGAGAACAATGTATTTAGTATGGCAAAAGATTAAACACCTGAGTGGGGGTTACTGGGATCACGGAGTATGCCCCAACTGTGGCGCAACCCCGCTCTGACCGAGTAAGTTTCTATGACAGGGTTTGATTAATGGAAAGAGAGAGGGGTGACAAGAAGGGGACATCTCCTAGATGTCGGGTTGTTTAGATCACTTACTGGCTTTCAAGATGTATATGGCATTCCTCGCCGCGTTTTTTTAATATTTGCAATTGCGGCATGCTTACAATTCCATGGTTAAGAGAGGAACTGTGGTGTCCCAGCGGGATGCAACGTTACATCTTATAATTTCCGGAGGGGAGGGGGATGATTTGCATGGTATACCAGCTGTTGCTTAATACATTTCTGGAGTTTCATCCCTTGACAAGAATGTATAAATGGAAGCAGGATTTGGGTGCAATTTTGGAAGAGCAATGGTCTGATATACTGGAAGTGGTGCCTCTATCCTCCTTGAGTGAAAGTGGGAAGCTTTCGCAATTGTTTATTGTTCATAGAGTGGACAAAACACAGATTTTTAATTATTTTTTTTTACATCGGATGGGTTTTATATCTGATGCTAAATGTCTTCGTTGCCTGGTGGAACCAGCGGATCTAATGCATACGTTGTGGAGGTGTACGGCACTGGACGTATTCTGGAAAGAGGTACTTGATACCATACAGAAAGCTTTCTTGGTACATATACCACAGGATCCTAAGGTGTGTGTCTTGGGATATGTAACTGAGTTAGGGACGTGAAGCTATGTTTAAGGTGTCTATAGGCCGTTTGTTATACAGTGCCTTGCGAAAGTATTCGGCCCCCTGGAACTTTTCAACCTTTTGCCACATTTCAGGCTTCAAACAAAAAGATATAACATGTTAAATTTTTGGTGAAGAATCAACAACAAGTGGGTCACAATTGTGAAGTGGAATGAAATTTATTGGATCATTTAAACGTTTTTTGTAATAATAAAACTGAAAAGTGGGGCGTGCAAAATTATTCGGCCCCCTTGCATTAATACTTTGTTGCGCCACCTTTTGCTGCGATTACAGCTGCAAGTTGCTTGGGGTATGTCTCTATCAGTTTTGCACATCTAGAGACTGAAATTCTTGCCCATTCTTCCTTGCAAAACAGCTCAAGCTCTTTGAGGTTGGATGGAGAGTGTTTGTGAACAGCAGTTTTCAGCTTTTTCCACATATTCTCAATTGGATTCAGGTCTGGACTTTGACTTGGGCATTCTAAGACCTGGATACGTTTATTTTTGAACCATTCCATTGTAGATTTTGCTCCATGTTTGGGATCATTGTCTTGTTGGAAGATAAATCTCCGTCCTAGTCTCAGGTCTTTTGCAGACTCCAACAGGTTTTCATCCAGAATGGTCCTGTATTTGGCTCCATCCATCTTTCCATCAATTTTCATCTGACCAAAGCACCTTCTTCCACATGTTTGGTGTGTCTCCCAGGTGGCTTGTGGCAAACTGTAAACAAGACTTTTTATGGATATCTTTGAGAAATGGCTTTCTTCTTGCCACTCTTCCATAAAGGCCAGATTTGTGAAGTGTTCGACTGATTGTTGTCCTATGGACAGACTCTCCCACCTCAGCTGTAGATCTCTGCAGTTCATCCAGAGTGATCATGGGCCTCTTGGCTGCATCTCTGATCAGTCTTCTCCTTGTTTGAGATGAAAGTTTAGAGGGATGGCCAGGTCTTGGTAGATTTGCAGTGGTCTGATACTCCTTTCATTTCAATATGATCGCTTGCACAGTGCTCCTAGGGATGTTTAAAGCTTGTGAAATCTTTTGGTATCCAAATCCAGCTTTAAACTTCTCCACAACAGTATCACGGACCTGCCTGGTGCGTTCCTTGGTCTTCATGATGCTCTCTGTGCTTTAAACAGAACCCTGAGACTATCACAGAGTAGGTGCATCTTCATCAGTCATTTAGGACGACATTGGATCATTTAGAGATCCTCAATGAACTTCTGGAGTGAGTTTTCTGAACTGAAAGTAAATGGGCCGAATAATTTTGCACGCCCCACTTTTCAGTTTTATTATTACAAAAAAAGTTTCAATGATCCAATAAATTTCATTCCACTTCACAATTGTGACCCACTGTCACGTACCGTGTGGTTATCGTGACACATGTTTCTGGTTGCTCATGTTTGTGCCCTGGTATACTGAATGTGGTTATGCTGGTTGCCAGGGGCAACGTGTAAATTGGTGGTGTCTCGGTTGTTCTCCCTGACACGGCTTCCATGTTGCTCATGTTTGTGTCCTGGGATTCTGGCTACAGTGGTATTCCGAGGTTGCTAGTTGCCAGGGGAAACGTGTAGTTTTGGTTGCTGGTATGTTCCCTTCTTATTGTATACTTCCCTCCTTTCCTGTCTGGTTCTCATGGGGTTAACATATTGACCTGGGTGTGGTCACTAGGTGCTTTTATTCTGTTGTTGCTAGCCTGGTGGGTGAGTTGTGCTCCAGCCTCTGTTGGTGCTGGAGCTATGCACCTTTCCTGGGATTCCATCTGCCCAGTCCTTGTGGCCACCTATATGTAATCAAGGTCTTCTCATCCCCTTCCCTTATACCGGTTATGTGGTGTGTGGTTTATGTTCTGGGTGGGTGTTTGGTCTGTGACTGCCATGTGTCTTCTGACATGTAGTCCAGACATTCCCTGTATGTATGTGCCTTTGGTGAGAGGGCTCCAGGGTTCCCCGGATGGGGAACAGCGAAACTGTGAGTTGTTGCTGGTGAGCTGGTTCCTGGGTGTGTTGTGTATACTGAGTCCTGTTAGGTGTTCGGGTTCCAGTACATGTGCCTGGGTTCCAGTCTTTGGTGTGTGGGCTGCTGGTGCTTCTTCCAGCAGTATCAGCAGGTAAGTTGCCAGGTGCACTGGGACCATCCTGGAGGTGCAGCCAGTGAGTTCTGGATAAGTGCATCCCTACCATCTGGGGCTCTGTGAAGAACGGGGCTCACTGGGTTTCTGCCCTCTGGATTTGGTTCCTGGTATTTCCGGTGCACTTGGTCCAGTGGTATTCCTTGCCACTGGCTTCTTACCTGCTGATCCGGTCTTCATCTCACTGTAGTGTTTCGGTGTGTGCTCGGTGTGGAGTTTCCCCATCCACACCGTAGCGTGACACCCACTTGTTGTTGATTCCTCACCAAAAATGTAAAATGTTATATCTTTTTGTTTGAAGCCTGAAATATGGCAAAAGGCTGAAAAGTTCTAGGGGTCCGAATACTTTCGGAAGGCATTGTATGTGGCTAGGAAACCGATAGCTCTACACCGGATACAAGCTGATCCTCGATACATATAAAATCTAATAAAAATGATAAAAAGAAAAAACAACTGTATGCTGCAGCACCCTTATCTATTTAGGCCACTTTCACACAGTGAGTGTTTAGTTAGGCATTTCCGTCATTGATTGTGAGCCAAGACCAAGAGTGGAACCTGTACAGGGTGCATCACCAATGAGGCCAGGTGAGGAGATCGCCTCAGGCAGCACCAGGTAGGGGCAAGAGGGGGGTAGCCGAAAGGCCATGGGCTGAAGAGAAGGGGTTATGTTAAGAAATTGGCACTGGGGAGGGGGGGTTTGGGGCACTGTTTCAGATTTCGCCTGAGGCAGCAGAAAGGCTAAGTGGACCCTTGATAAAGTATAATGGAAAGATTTGCACCTCTTCTTTTTGATCCGCATCTGGTTTTGGCTTACAATCATTGAGGGAAATCACTAATCATACACTGCCCAAACACTGATTGTGCGAATGCAGCCTAAGCATGTAATGGTGACATTTGTTTCCCCTCTGAGATGTATGCCCTTACTGAGCTGGTATCTTTACACTGCGGATTTACATTCTGGAGCGTATTCTGCACCGAAATCCGTTGGAAAACTGCATGTATACCATTGTTGCTCAATGGAAATCTGGCCTTGACGAATCCATGCATACCGCTGCAGATCTATAGCAGATGCAGAGTTATGCCCTGAATTACACAGCAAGTTCACATCGGATTTTCCCAATGTGTATTTTTGCTATGTGACTCAACCACACATAGCAGATTTTCCAATCTTTTCCAATTTGCTGTGGATTTTGGTGCTTATTTGTCGCAGATGTCACCATGTGCAAAGAATGAAATCTGTGGTGGATATCTGCAGTGTAGATTGACATCCTGCAGATTTTAAATTCTCATCACAAACCAATTTGCACTGGATTTTTTTCACAGTGTGTGGATGAGCTGTCTTAGAATTTCATCTACATAGCTGTTAACAGGGGTGGACTGGGAACATAAAGTGGCCCTGGAAAAATTACTAAAAGTGGCCCCGTTTTGTAGTCGGCTCCAAATTGTTGGTATTGCGGGGCCAGCAATACCATATTGTGACACATTATATCACCCCAAAAAAAGCTAAATACCACAGTCCATCATAAAATACTGCCCCATCAGCACAAAATACACCCCCCAAATGCTTCCACTGCGGGCCATGAGGAGGGCTCAGGCAGCCCCCTGGGCATCAGCCCACCGGGAAATTTCCCTGTAGGGTCTATGGCCAATCCGCCTCTGGCTGTTAATGTAAACCGCTGTTGACATGTGAACATACCCTTAGGCTTTATTCAGACGTGAATCACGCATGTGTGCTGTCAGTATTCTCCATGGACAGCATTGTACCCATTGATTTTAACATCTGTATTCACACATCCCTGCTTTACCACAGTGTGGGGTAACACCACAGAAGTAGGCCCTATTTTCGTCTGTGTTTATGGATCGATCGCATTCATTAGTCTATGGGGGCCTTACTCTGAGAGTCCATGCACACATATGTGTGCTGGCCGTGCCCATATTGTGGCTCGCAAACAGCGTGTATGCAATATATAGGGATGGAGAGGATGGCCACGGAAGCACTATGGAGCACTTCCGCAACATTTCGGTCCGTGCCTCCGGAGCAAAAAAATAGAAGATGCTCTATTTTTGGCAGTGTGGACGGATCACGGACCCATTCAAGTTGAATGGGTCTACATCTGTCAGCGCCTGCCACACGAACATGTGCCTGTGCAAATTGCGGTCCCCAATGCACGGCATGGGCGGCACAAGTTCATATGCATGAGCCCTAATTTGTGATTGATGGGGCTCTACCGAGAGAATCAGATTTGTTCCTGGTATGAAAGGAATAAAACACAGTAGAGAAGAAATCTCACGATTCCATTGTGGAAGATGCAAGAGTTACTGTCCATAGCCTGGCTATTCCTAGCTTATGCATTTCCCAGTTAAGTACATACAAGTTTTGAAGTTACAGCTCTGTAATGTGTTATAGAACTGAAAGCATAACCTTGATTTTCTCTGTATACAAGCTGCAGGGGCAGTAGTCAAGGAGATGTTGCAGGACCAAGTAGCGCACTAACAGGAAGTATAGCATTCACAGTGCTTCAGTTGTGTTTACAATAAGCTCCAAATCATGACTACCGATAATTGAAGTTTAATCCTTTCATCCCCAGAGGGTTTTTCATTTTTGCGTTTTTGTTTTCCAGGGCCATAACTTTTTTATTTTTCCGTTCACATAGCCGTATGAAGGCCTGTTTTTGTGGAACAAGTTGCACTTTCTAATTCTACCATTTAATATTGCATATGATGTAGCGGAAATTGGAAAAATAACGCAATTCCGCAACACTTTTTTTGTAGTTATGTGTATGGAGCTGTGTGGGGGCATATTTTTTTGAGGTGATCTGTACTTTTCATTGATACTATTTTGGGATGTTTATGACTTTTTGATAATTTTTTGTGGGAGGTGAAGTGACCAAAAATTGGTCATTTTGACAGTTTTTTATATTTCGCCGTTTGCCTTATGGGATAAATATTTTTATATTTTAATAGTACGGGCGCTTTCGCACCCAGTGATGCCCATTATGTGTATTTTTTTTATTGTTTTTTTATATTTTAGGGAAAGGGGAGTGATTTGAATTTTTATGTAGTTTTTTTTAACATTTATGTATTTATTTTCCACTTTTATTTTATAGTTCCTATAGGGAACCATAACAAAGAATCAGTAAGTTGCTTCTCTCATGCACTCAATGCATTAGCATTTGAGTGTATGAGAAATACACTATGGGGATCATTTATTAAGACCAGCGTTTTAGACATGAGTGTTAATAAGCCTTCTACATAACTTCAGCATATCCACCGCCAGCCTAAATGTAAGACAGCTTCCTTGCTGGCTTAAATTTAGACCATTTTCTATACCTAAAACAGGCATAGAAAATAATAAATGAGACAGGCCTCCCAGCCCATCCCCTTCCCCTCCCACGCCCACTTTTTAAGACCTGGCATGAGCAGGGGAAAGTTGCAGATTGCGATGCAAATAACCTTTGTTCATCAATCTGCGCCAGAAATACGCCTAATAAAGGCGTATTTCTGATAGTAAATGACCCCCTGATGTTAATTTGGAGCCCTGCCACAGCCTCTTGTTATTCTGGAGGACAGAGGCTGCCACACACTGTGTCTGGCTCCCCCGATCCTCGCCAGGGGGTTGCCAGTACACACCTGGAAACACGTGCTTTTGGCTTTTTGCTTGGTTGGTTGCCCTGGTCATTTTTGACCACTGCATCTGAAGGGTTAAAAGTCTGCAATCGGCTAGTGAGTTTAAATCCTGGCCAGCGCCATATACCGGTATGTACAATTTGTGACTTTCATAAGTTTGGTACAACTTTTGCCAATGCACACTCAAAGCAAAACAGAGTTTGAAAAGTTCCATCATTATATATTCCCCCTTCCCTGTCAAGACTTTAAAAGCAGATCCTTTAAGACCAGTAAGTTGCAAGGTGAGGCCTCCATGGATCGGACTTGTTTTTCGATAGCATCCCTCAATTGCACCAGTTTGTAGAAGATCTCACGAGGGATGATGCTCTATTGGATCGGGTAATTTCTAACAATGCAGAGCTTGTTGGAAATGTCAATGTTCGTGAAAAACTAGTTAACGGTTACCACAATATAATTATATTTGAACTGTGAAAAACAAACTCTGGCTGGGAGGGCAAATTTTCCTCAGGTTAAAGGGAACATTTCAGGGCATAGACTGGGAGCTTCTATTGTCACATAATACAGAGGATAAATGGGAGAGCTTTAAGGGTCATCTGTCAGCAGATTTGTTCCTATGAAACTGTCTGACCTGTTACCTGTGCACTTGGCCGCTGAAGACATCTGTGTTGGTGCCATAATTATATGTGCCCGCATTGCTGAGAAAAATGAAGTTGTAATATATGCAAATGAGCCTCTAGGAGCAATGTGGACGTTACATCATACCCAGAGGCTCAGCTCTCTCTGCAACTGCCACATCCTCTGCACTTTGATAGACAAGGTAAAACAGTGTAAAAGTGATCAAGCCTGCCTTGTCAAGCAAAGTGGAGAGGATGGCAGAGCAGTTGTAAAGCCCCCATTGCTTCTAGATGCTGAATTGCATATATTTAAAGATAATTTTTCTCAGCAATGTGAGCACATATGAACATGAGACCAACACAGATGCCTTCAGCTGCCAAGCGCACATATAACAGGTCAGGCAGTTTCATAGGTACAAATCTGCTGAAAGATGCCCTTTCTATTTTGGGTCATTATACTGCAAAATGTATTTCTGTAGGTAACAAGTATACCTTAGATTGTGAGCCCCATTGGGGACAGGTTGATGCTAATGTCTGTAAAGCGCTGCGGAATACGTCAGTGCTATATAAGTGCGTAAATAAAATAAAAAAATAAAGGCTAAAATGAAACCTCACATGGCCGACAGCCATTGTAAAAAGGGCTCGAAATCTGTAAAAAAAAAAAAAAAGATAAAATTTAGAAAAATATGCAACATGAATGGCAGGTGGCCAAAGAGAGTACAACACATTCCCCCAAATTTTTTTAAATATATAAATGCTAAAAAAAAAGGTCAGAGCAGGTAGGTCCACTAAATAATGGTAATGAGGGGTGATCACTGAAGATCAGGAAAAGGAAGAGGAAAAACATGGGATTTTAGCTCTGCATATACAGAAGAAGAGAAAGGAGCTGATGTAGGTGGTGCCAATGCTGTTAATACATCCAGTAATATACTCAGTTGGCTTAATGTAGATATGGCCCAAGCTAAATTAAATAAGGTAAATGTGAACAAAGCTACAGGTCCAGATATATTACACCTAAGACTTCTTAAAAAACTTCTTAAAGTTCTTGTTGTGCCCCTGTTCATAATTTTTTAGAGATTATCCAGCAACTGGTACAGTACCGAGTGGTGCCCATATTCAAAAAGGGCTCTAGGTCTCCCCATGTAATTATAGGCCAGTAAGATTCATTTCTGTTGTGGGAAAAATGTTTGAAGGACTCTTAAGTGACAAAATAAGGAGTGTGTGGCTGTTAATAGTATTATAAGTGATAACCAGCATGGGTTTACTAAGGATCAGACTAATCAAATAACCTGTTTTTATGAGGAGGTGAGTAGATGTCCAGATAGAGGGTTGGCTGTGAATATAATGTTCTTGGAATTTGAAAAGGCATTTGATACTGTACTTCATATGCATTTAATAGGTAAAATAAGGTCTACAGTGTATAGGGCTAGAAAGTATAGTTTGTAATAAGATCAGAAACTGTCTGAAGGACTATTCCCAGAGAGTTGTGGTCAATGATTCCTATTCAGAATGGTCCGTGGTTATAAGTGTTGTACCCCAAGGTTTAGTACTGGCCCCTAATTATTTATTTATTAATGATATAGACAATGGTTTTAATAGTACTGTCTCTATTTTAGCAGATGACACTAATCTATGGAGTACTGTGCAGTCACTCGAAGATGTTCATAAACTACAAGCTGACTTGGACATTCTGAGTGTTTGGGCACCCACTTGGCAAATGAGGTTTAACCAAACTGAAAAGTTATGCATCTAGATACAAATAATTTACCTGCATCATATGTCCTAGGGGGTGTAACACTGGGGGCAGTCACTTGTAGATAAGGATTTCAGTGTACTTGTAGATCAGTGACTAAATAACAGCATGTAATCTCAATCATCTGCTTCTAAAGCAAGCAGGATATTGTCATGTATTAAATGAAGCATGTACTTGGAGGACAGGGATATAATATTATCACTTTATAAAGCTTTGGTGTGGCCTCGTCTGTAATATACAGTTTAGTTCTGGTTCATAGTAAGGATGCCCTGGAGCTGGAAAAAGTACAAAAAGAGCGACTAAACTGATAAGGAGCATGGAGGGTCTTAAGGTCCCTTTACATAGGACAATGAAGCAGGTGATTGTCGGGAATGAAACTTTCCTTCCCACAAGCGCCTGCTCATCGGTGAAGGAGAATGCTGCATTTACATGCAGTGATCTCTTCCACAGTATGGGGAGGATTGATTGCTAATGCCATTGCTCGTCCACATACAGACTCATTGTTTGCCAGCAGCAGAGCATGAAGATGGTGGAAAGGCATTCCATGTTAAATCCTCTCAAAAGACAAGGGGGCACTGCCTCTGACTGCAAAAGTAAAAGTTCAGTCTCCAGAAGCAATAAGGCTTCTTTACTTTTAGAACTGCAAATCTGTGGACGTGTTCACAACACTGAAAGGTCCTAGATGAATTATTAGATATAAATAACATTAATGCTTATGTAAATATAGAAGTCTCAGTCTCACTCCCCTTTTCTAAAATTTATCTCCCTACTAGAGATGAGCGAGCATACTCGTCCGAGCTTGGTGCTCGTTCAAGTATTACGGTACTCGTAAGTGCTTGCTGCTCGGACGAGTATCTCGCCATGCTCGAGGAAATGGCAACTTCCGCATTGTGCATTTTTGGCGCCTATAAACTCAGCCAATCACAAGCCAGGAGACTCTGCGGTACACCCAGCATCACGTGGGGCCCTTACATGTCAATAGCAGGGGTTGGATGGCCTGATCAGGTGACCCTGGAATATACTAGTGACTTCCCGCGGTGCTCGGCTCAGATGCTGTCTGGATGTCGTTAGGGATAGAGCTGCTGCGTTTCAGGGAGCGTGTTAGGGCCTGCATTTAGTTCTTTGTTAGTCAGGAGTGATCTCCCAAGAACCCAACAGCCCTTCTAAGGGCTACAAGACATTTTTTTTGTCTCCTGGCTTGGCTGGCTGGCTGGCACTAGTAGTGCAGCTATCGCCATATATAACCCTTTTTTTTTATTGTTATATCTCAGTGATACAAATCCATTTCACACAGCTGCGTGGAACCATTCTGTGTGTCACAGTTCAGCTGTCCACTCACTACAATCGGTATTTTCTGTCCAGGTGACACTTTCTGTACGTCACTTAATCCAACAAGGTCTTTTGCTCTCACGTATATAGCTTGATCACAAAAATCTCTGTGCGACATTTGTCTGGGTCGCAGTCAAAATAGCCACCGTCAGCAGGGTGTGAGTTAGGTCTACGATAGTTTCTGCACGTCACGTAAAAAAAAAAAAAAAAAAAATATATATATATATATATTATATATATATATATATATAAAAAAAAAGTTTTTTTTGTTGTTTTAGCTCAGTGATACGAATCCATTTCACACAGCTGCGTGGAACCATTCTGTGTGTCACAGTTCAGCTGTCCACTCACTACAATCGGTATTTTCTGTCCAGGTGACACTTTCTGTACGTCACTTAATCCAACAAGGTCTTTTGCTCTCACGTATATAGCTTGATCACAAAAATCTCTGTGCGACATTTGTCTGGGTCGCAGTCAAAATAGCCACCGTCAGCAGGGTGTGAGTTAGGTCTACGATAGTTTCTGCACGTCACGTAAAAAAAAAAATAAAAAAAAAAAATATATATATATATATATATATATATATATATATATATATATATAGAAAAAAAAAGTTTTTTTGTTGTTTTAGCTCAGTGATACGAATCCATTTCACACAGCTGCGTGGAACCATTCTGTGTGTCACAGTTCAGCTGTCCACTCACTACAATCCGTATTTTCTGTCCAGTTGACACATTCTGTACGTCACTTAATTAAACCAGACTGAACAAGTTTGTGGGTTTCAGTACAGCAGGCCCATTTTTTTATATATATATATATATATATAATACACTTATATACAGAAAATGTTGAACCCCAGGGCTAAGGGTCGCGGACGAGGGTGTGGGCGTGGGCATTCAAATACTGCAGGGGGCAGAGGCCGTGGTCCTGGGCAGGGTGAGACAGTACCTGCTGATGAGGGAGCAGGGAAACGCCGCAGAGCTACACTCCCTAGCTTCATGTCTCAACTTACAGGGACACGTGGTAGAGGACTGTTGAAACCACAACAGTGCGAACAGCTGATGTCGTGGATTGCGGACAATGCTTCAAGTAATTTGTCCACCAGTCAGTCTTCCACGCAGTCCACCCACGTTACCCAAGGGAGCACTCCTCTGGCTCTCCACCTCAACCTCCTTCCCCCCAGTCTGCCCCCTCCCAGGAAATTTGGAATGCGATCCGGCATACTCTCAGGAAACTGTTTTCTGGACCCTTCCCAGAGTCACAAACCACTTCTCAGGTTGCTGCTAACCTCATTCCCGATGCCCAAGTTTTCCAACTGTCGCAATCTGTGGGTGATGATGATGATGACAATGTTGACTTAGTGGAAGAAGTTTGTAAAGAGGTGTCGGACGATGAGGAGACACGGTTGTCAGACAGTGGTGAAGTTGTTGTCAGGGCAGGAAGTCCGAGGGGGGAGCAGACTGAGGAATCAGAGGATGACGAGGTGACTGACCCAAGCTGGGTTGATAAGGCCGAGTGAAGACAGTGCTTCTGAGGCGGAGGCGAGTGCTGCACCAGAACAGATTGGAAGAGGCAGTGGTGTGGCCAGAGGGAGAAGCAGGGCCAGAGCTGGTGCATCAGCAACTGTTTCACGTAGT
>ONZH01017708.1:0-19694 GCA_900303285.1 Rhinella marina
GCATCTGTTATCATGAGCGATGATGATGATGAGAACGCAGTTGCCATCAAGGGAGGCTGTTTGGAATGTCCAGTGGGCAGGAGGAGGAGCAGAGTGAGGAAGTGGAAGAGGAGCTTGGTGGATGACGAAATGACCGACCCACTTGGCAGGGGTGATGTCCAGCGAGGAAAGCAGTGGAGAGGTGGTGGTCTGCGCAGCACCGAAAAAGGCAGCAAGAGGCAGAGGGATGTCCACAGGGCAGAGGGATGTCCACTGGCAGAGGGCTGTCCACAGGCAGAGGGATGTCCACAGGCAGAGGCATGTCCACAGGCAGAGCATGTCCACAGGCAGAGGGATGTCCACAGGCAGAGGGATGGCCACAGGCAGAGGACAGTTCAGACAGAGAAGTGAGGCCACAGCCAGCAGGGCCGAAGCTGTTCCCGGCAGCGGCCAGTCGCGCGAAGCTCCCCCATCGAGGGCCTCGTACTTCTGTGGTGTGGAGATATTTTAATGTTTGTGCGGATGACAAACTGAGCGCGGTTTGCACACTCTGCCACTCAAAACTGAGTAGGGCTCTGAGAAGAGCAATCTGACCACCTCAGGCATGCGGCGTCACTTGGAATTCAAGCACTGGGCTGAGTGGGAGAGAGCAAACGCAATACAAACTGCGCCCGGTCTTGCTGCCACTGCCTCTTCCCCTTTGTTGTGTGCTGCCACTGCGGTCCAGACCTCCAGCCAGGACACCTCCACATCTGCCTCTGCCTCTGCTACTTTGGGGCCTTCTCCTTCAGCCTCCCCTTCCCCCGCCCCTTCCCCCGCCTCTTCGCCTGCACCTTCACACTCCTCGTCCCAACAACTGTCCATCTCGCAGGCGTTCGACCGCAGGCGGAAGTACGCCTCGAGTCACCCCCAAGCCCAAGCCTTAAACTGCCACATCTCCAAACTGCTGGCCCTGGAGATGTTGCCGTTTAGGCTTGTGGAGACGCAGGCCTTCCGCGACCTGATGGCGGCTGCCGCACCTCGCTATTCCGTCCCCAGCCGCCACTACTTTTCCCGGAGTGCCGTCCCCGCCCTGCACCAGCACGTGTCGCGTAACATCAGGCGGGCCCTGAGGTACGCAGTCAGCGCAAAGGTCCACTTGACCACCGACGCGTGGACAAGCGCTTGTGGCCAGGGACGATACATTTCTTTGACGGCACACTGGGTGAATGTAGTGGAGGCGGGGACGGGGTCGCAAACAGAGACGGCCTACCTACCACCCCCGCCCAAGATTGCCAGCATGGGTTCTGATAAACCCCCCTCCTCCTCCTCCTCCTCCTCCTCCTCCTGTGCCTTAACATCGCCCTCAGCCGCTAGCTGGAAGCGTTGCAGCACTGGCGCGGGGAGACGTCAGCAGGCGGTGCTTAAGCTCATCAGCTTGGGCGACAGGAAGCACAGCGCCCCAGAGGTGAGGGACGCCATACTGCAGCAGACGGAGATGTGGCTGTCGCCGCTGCAGCTAGGACCAGGCATGGTCGTGTGCGATAACGGCCGTAACCTGGTGGCGGCTCTGGAGCTTGCCGAACTCAATCACGTACCATGCCTGGCCCACGTTTTTAATCTGGTAGTCCAAAATTTCTAAAAGACTTACCCCAACCTGGCAGAGCTACTGGTGAAAGTGCGGCGCTTGTGCGCACACTTTCGGAAGTCAACTGTAGCTGCTGCTAGCTTTAAAAAAACTCCAGCAACGCCTCCATTTGCCTGAACATCGGCTGTTGTGCGACCTGCCGACTCGCTGGAATTCCACCTATTCCATGTTGGCCAGGGTGTGTGAGCAGCAGAGAGCATTGATGGAGTACCAGATTAATAATCCACGCGTGCCTCCAACTCAGCTCCCTCAGTTTGCCAACCACGAGTGGCCATGGATGGCAGACGTATGCGATGTACTGCGTATCTTTGAGGAGTCCACCAAGAAGGTCAGCAGCGAGGACGCTATAGTGAGCGTAACCATCCCGCTCCTATGCGTCCTTAAAGAATCCCTCATCGCAATAAGGGAGAACGCATTGCACGCAGAGGAGACGGGGGTAGGAGGAGACGCAACGGAGCTACACAGTCAGACCACACTTTTGTCTGCTTCACGGTGGCAGTTGCAGGAAGGAGGAGGATGAGGAGGAGGAGGACGACGTGGAGGTGGCTGTGGAAGAGGAGGAGGATGCTGGCGGCGAGGGTAGCAGTCAGGCTGTGCGCGTCCCATTGGTTCAGCGCGGATGGGGCGGAGAGGAGGCGGAAGAGGAAGAGGAGGAAATGGCAAGTGATCCTTCTGGTGGGGGCAGTGACGTCATGCCTATTCAGAGTCTGGCACACATGGCTGACTTCATGCTGGGCTGCTTTTCCCGGGACACACGTGTTGTCCGGATAGTGGAGAACAAACTGTACTGGGTCTTCGCAATCCTGGACCCCCGGTATAAAGATAACGTCTCCTCTTTTATTCCGGTAGAGGAGAGGACGAATCGATTGCTGGAATACCAGAGGGAACTCGTGCAGAACATGATGGAGATTTTCCCACCCAGCATCGCTGGCGGCAGAGAGGAGAGGGTCTCCCAGAGTCCCTCAACATCGATCAGGCCCACAGCCACCAGGGGAACACTCTCCAAGGTGTGGGACACGTTCATGGCACCCCCTCGTGCAACTTCCATCACTGCGGGGCCCGCTATCAGCAGGAGGGACAAGTATCGGCGGATGTTGCGGGAGTACCTGGCAGACTGTAACCCTGTCCTCCCCGATCCCTCGGCGTCCTACACTTACTGGGTCTCCAAGTTGGACACGTGGCTGGAACTGTCCCTGTACGCCTTGGAGGTGCTTGCCTGCCCTGCCGCCAGCGTGCTATCAGAAAGGGTGTTCAGCGCTGCCGGGGGCATTATCACCGATAAGCGCAGCCGCCTGTCAACCGACAGTGCCGACAGGCTGACGCTAATCAAAATGAACAGCAAGTGGATTGACCCGGACTTTGCTTCTCCAACCGTGGAAAGCAGCCAAAAGTAAAGTGCCATATGTATGAAGTGCCATTTCCTCCTCCTCCTCCTCCTTAACCGCCGTAGAATTGCTCCGTAAATAAGAACAATTTATATATTTATGGCTCACCTCTTGGGCCTGCGCTAAATGTTTAAGAGGTCTCACCTCTTGGGCCTCCACATAATTTTTAACGGGTCTCCCCTCTTGGGCCTCCACATAATTTTTAAGAGGTCTCACCTCTTGGGCCTCCACAAAATGTTTAACACGTCTCACCTCTTGGGCCTCCACAAAATGTTTAACAGGTCTCACCTCTTGGGCCTCCACATAATTTTTAACGGGTCTCCCCTCTTGGGCCACCACATAATTTTTAAGAGGTCTCACCTCTTGGGCCACACATAATTTTTAAGAGGTCTCACCTCTTGGGCCTCCACAAAAGGTAAATAAATTATAAATTATAATTTTGGTAACATTCTCATTTTAATGTGTTCAGTCTTTACATACAAAATCTGGTACAAAATAGCATTCTCAGTATTCAAAAAAACAAAACAAGACTTAAAACGTTTTAAGTGGCTGCAGTAGCATCATGAAATCAACTCTCATATACTGAAGGCAACAGCATATACATATAAAAAAAAGGAAAAAAAATAAAAAGAATACTCCTTCCTCTGTAGAAATACTCTGTGCTGCCCTCAATACATTTAAAACTGATTTTTCATGATAGTTGCCTTTATAAAATGAGTGTAACCATTTTACATTGCATGCAAATCTGTGGATAACTGCAGCCTTTAAAAGGTGTCACCTCTTGGGCCTCCACATAATTTTTAAGAGGTGTCACCTCTTGGGCCTCCACATAATTTTTAAGAGGTGTCACCTCTTGGGCCTCCACATAATTTTAAGAGGTGTCACCTCTTGGGCCTCCACATAATTTTTAAGAGGTGTCACCTCTTGGGCCTCCACAAACGTTTTCGAGGTCTTACCTCTCGGGCCTCCACATAATTTTTAAGAGGTGTCACCTCTCGGGCCTCCACATAATTTTTAAGAGGTGTCACCTCTTGGGCCTCCACATAATTTTTAACACGTCTCACCTCTTTAGCCTCCACACAATTTTAAGACGTCTCACCTCTTGGGCCTCCACAAAATTTTCCATGAGCCTCTGGCCAGCCCACGGCCTCTTCCTGCCTTTTGCGGTCCTACGCATCCCTCAACATCCCCACTGCTTTACCTGCTAGACATGACACTGGGCCAGGTCGGGTCACTGACATCTCAAGCGCCAACAATTTGGGCATTTTAAGGCTTCTGCATGTGTTTGAGTTGTTTTTACATTTTAAAGAAGACATGTCTGACCACATCTCACACACACACACAATGACAATTAGGGGTGGGGTCTATTTGCTTTCCCCCTTGCCTATGCCATCTGTGGTTGTCATAGGCAACGTGATTTTAAGGGGTGCAGAATTTTATCTTCTTTTTTGTCTAGTTTGGCTTGGGGTCCATGGCAATGTAGAGGAAAGAAGGTTTCCTTGTATGGTCTCACTTTACAGAGAGGTTAGATTGTGTTTGGAGTGTATTGTTGAGAGGCTGTGATAGTGGCGTAATAGTGCGACTTGGGCGCGTTATATGCACCCAGACATGCTTCCCCTGCTGTCCCAGTTGCATTCCAGCAGTGTTGGCATCCTTTTCTGAGGTTCCAGGGTGGACTTGGTGACCTCCAAGTGGTCGAATTGAGATTTCCAAGTGGCGAGCATTTTTTTCCCATAGACTTTAATGGGATTCGATATCCGGTCGAATAGTCGAATTTCGCGGTCTATTCGAATCGAATTTCGAACTTTCGAATATTTCACTACTCGCTCATCTCTATTTATTATCCCTGTACTGTGACATCACTGTGTTTATTATCCCTTTACTATGACATCACTGTGTTTATTATCCCTGTACAGTGACATCACTGTGTTTATTATCCCTGTACTGTGACATCGCTGTGTTTATTATCCCTGTACTGTGACATCGCTGTGTTTATTATCCCTGTACTATGACATCACTGTGTTTATTATCCCTGTACTGTGACATCGCTGTGTTTATTATCCCTGTACTGTGACATCACTGTGTTTCACATCACTGTGTTTATTATCCCTGTACTGTGACATCACTGTGTTTATTATCCCTGTACAGTGACATCACTGTGTTTATTATCCTTGTACAGTGACATCACTGTGTTTATTATCTCTGTACAGTGACATCACTGTGTTTATTATATCTCTGTACAGAGATAGGAGGAAAAAAAGGGGGGACCCCACGCCATTTTTTAAAATTATTTATTTTGGGGAAAAAAATGGCGTGGGGTCCCCCCTTTTTTCCTTCACCAGCCAGATACAACCAGCAGCGGCAGCCTGGCACTACCAGGGTGGGAAGGGACACGGTTATTGGCCCTTCCTAGCCTAATGGTACCAGCCTGCAGCCGCCCCAGAGCCAGACCCTCAATTTAGAAGGTCCGGTCCTGCGGGTACCCGGCTCTTCCCGACACTCCTGGTGGCGGTGGGTGCCGAGGTAATAGATGTTGGGGTTAGTGCTGGCCTGCCATACCGGCAAACACTAAGCCTAGTATTAGTAATCAGGGCCGTCTGTAGATAGCCGTAATTACTAAAACTGTAGTATTGTAAAAAAAAATACACACACACAAGTATAAAACATTTTATTGAAATAAACACTCCCCCAGACCCCTGTTTGACCATTTTATTTAAAAAGTAAAAAAGCTGGTCCGACGTAATCCACCGAATCCGACGTAGTCCTCTGCATTCACGACCCTGAAAAATAGAAAACAAACAAACACGGACCACTTACCTCCTCAGGCTTCTACTTTGTAGTGATTCCTCCCGTCCAGCAGCTCGCTCAACACTAATAATAAACACAGTGATGTCACCGTACAGGGTTAATAAATACAGTGATGTCACTTTAAATGTCTTTTATCTTCCCCCTAGTGTCCCATATATCAATTTAAAAAACAATAAAAAAAAAACAAAACAGTGCTCCTCAAAATAAAAATGTATATATGTCCCCCCTCACTGTCACGCGAGGTCGGCGTCGCGCTCCCTCTGCACGACATCGCCGGACCTCTCCGCCCCCCTAGAGACGAGCAATAGGGAATTGAAGTGCTGGTCTTGTCAGCCAGCACTTCATGAGTTAATTCTCTGTTTGGGTTTAGCCATGTGGTGCTGATCACACCACATGGCTACTTTACATATTGTTTGGACAGCTTGCGCCGCCTCAGGTCATGTGATGCTGGCCACATCACATGATCCTGGGCGGGCTATTTAAAGATGGCAACTGCCTCACTCAGATGCCTGTGATTAGTCTTCTGAGATCAGTGCTTTGTGTTGGACCTTGCTGTTGATTATTGGTATATTGGATTTTGGCTTCGGACTTAGACTACGCTTTTGCTATTCCCCTCGGTATTTGACATGACCTCCTGTTCTTGACTTGGCTTGCTGACTATTCTGCTATTGTGTTTGTTCTGTCTGTGTTCGTCTTTCCCTGTGTTCCCTTCCCTTCCCTGTGCACGTACTCAGCATAGGGACTGTCTCCAAGTTACGGTTTTGCCGCCTAGGGCATCTACTGTAAGTAGGCAGGGAAAGAGGTGGGGTTCAGACAGGGCACACTATCCCTTGTTTCCCTGTCGTGACACTCACCCTTCCTCCACATTATTATGGCCCCCACCACACCCAGTGTCCCATAGTGTCCCCAAAATCAACATATAAAACATAAAAAAATCAGTGATACTCAATTGTTCCCCCTAGAGAAAATATATTTATGTCCCCCCTCACCCTCCCTCCACATTTTTATGGCCCCCACCACACCCAGTGTCCCATAGTGTCCCCAAAATCAACATATAAAAAATAAAAAAATCAGTGATATTCAATTGTTCCCCTAGAGAAAATATATTTATGTCCCCCCTCACCCTCCCTCCACATTGTTATGGCCCCCACCACACCCAGTGTCCCCTAGTGTCCCCAAAATCAGTATATAAAAAATTAAAAAAAAAATCAGTGATACTCAATTGTTCCCCCTAGAGAATATATATATATATATATGTCCCCACCTCAATCTTCCTCCACATTTTTATGGCCCCCACCACACCCAGTGTCCCCTAGTGTCCCCAAAATCAATATATATAAAAAAAAAAACAGTGATACTCAATTGTTCCTCCTAGAGAACATATATATATATGTCCCCCCCTCAATCTTCCTCCACAATGTTATGGCCCCCACCAATATATGTCCCCCCCCTCAATCTTCCTCCACAATGTTATGGCCCCCACCAATATATGTCCCCCCCTCAATCTTCCTCCACAATGTTATGGCCCCCACCAATATATGTCCCCCCCTCAATCTTCCTCCACAATGTTATGGCCCCCACCAATATATGTCCCCCCCTCAATCTTCCTCCACAATGTTATGGCCCCCACCACACCCAGTGTCCCCAAAATAAGTATATATAAAAAATAAAAAAAAATCAGTGATACTTTGTTCCCCCTCAATCTTCCTCCACATTGTTCCTCCACCGCCCCCAGTGCCCACAATATCAATAAAAAAATTTTTTAGGTAGGCAATTTTTTTTTTGTTTGGCATAATTATATATAATTAGATATAAAAATAATAACAGTGGTTTGGGCCCCAAATCGTTGGTAAGTATCCTCTTCTCTCTGTCATCTCTGCCCGCATCTGATACAGAGCAATCGCTGCTCTGTATCAGACATAGCGGAGAAGCCGGAGGCAGCTACCGCGCATGCGCGGCAGCCCGCATCTGATACAGAGCAAGCGCTGCTCTGTATCAGACATAGCGGAGAAGCCGGAGGCAGCTACCGCGCATGCGCGGCAGCCCGCATCTGATACAGAGCAAGCGCTGCTCTGTATCAGACATACGGGAATGGAGCGCGCATGTGCGCATGCACGGCGACGTGCGCGCTCCACATACAAGCAGCGGCTGCCTGGGTGAAAAAGGACTCCTTCTGCGCAAGCGCGGCCCGCGGCAATTAGGTGAAAAAGCGGGCCATAACCAAGGGGAACCAAAAGTAAAAGGGGGTAAGAAAATTGGATTTTTTTAAAAAGGGGGATATATGTGTAATGACATATAATTACAAAAAGTACCATGGCCACCAGTATTACGGTTTAAACATTGATCCTTGAGATGAGAATACCCCTTTAAGGATCATAGTATTAGCTGGAGAAAGGGCACATTCCAGATATGACTGAACGTGGTTATCTTTGCGATATGTTACGACCATTGGGTGTGTGGACCCACTGTACCAACTAATTGGTGTGACTTTGGGTTATCTCCTTGGCATTAGCCTGGCAGTCCCCTGGTTTTTATCCATTAACCCTTATACAGAGAACTGGTCTTTGCTACCTCTTGAGATATTCCTGATAAAGCTAGCAGCTGACCCACGAGGGTCAGAGACTCCAATGCAAACCATCAAAGGGTCAGAGAATATTTGTAGTCAGGGGACAGGTCAAGATCATAGAAAGCTGTGTACAAACAATGGGTCAATATGAGAAACAGAAGGTTAGGGCAGTAGCGGAAAATCAGAGTCAGTTGTCAGGCACCTACACTGGTTAACTAGTGACTAGGAACCTACACTTCTGGCACCCTCCCCTTGAGAAAAGTGCACTAAATACCCAGGGACCAATAGCCATAGGCTGGGGACACAGGACAGATCAGGGCACAGAGGCAGTTCCTGGGCCATGACAACTTAGCATGGTGTCAGAGGAACTCACTGATTCCTGGCTTTGTGTATCTGTTGTTGCTTGAGATGATGTTGAAGAGTGAGTCAACCATTTCAGTACAGCTGGATTGTTGAGCAAAACATGATCACTGGATGACAGTGGCAGTTCTGGACTGTTGCTGTGGCTGCTGCTACCACCACCCATTACGCATTCAGTTCAGTAGCGTACTTTTAACAACGCTTAGACTGTATGTTCGGAATTTGTGCAGTAATGTTCGCAAAACACCAATTATTTTTTAACGCAAATTCGACCGAATAAATTCGTATTAAGAGGGAATTTTGTAATAAATTCCGAGATTATTCGCCAAAGCAAATTTTTATGATGATTCGCTATCTCTACACCTATCAAGCAGTTGATCAGCCAGAGCCACACTGAGGAGGAAGTGTTCTGCGTCATCAATAAAGAAAGTGAACACTGGCTGTCTCCTTGCCAACTGGAGATAGGAATCATGGTTGCTGATAACGGGAAGAACATTTTGTCTGCTCTGTGTTAGGGGGCTGACCTATGTGCCCTGCATGGCGCATGTCTTCAATCTCATTGTCAAAAGATTCCTCAAGCGGCAGGGGAGCATAGTTACTCCAAAAAGAACTGGTCTTTCCACCCAAAATGTTGAGATACTAAACTTTCTAAAGATAAATCAGGCGTGGATCAGCCTGGATTTTCACACGCCAGTACCTGATGCATTGTGAAAAATGGCCCGTTACTTCTGACCAAACACTTCAGCCACTATTCTGATGCTGTCACCCACTTGTGTTGTTACTACCACTGCTGTTGCCACCCTTACCACTCTGTGACTGGGCCACTGTATTGACTCCTCATGCTGTCCACCCTCATCACTCTGTGACTGGGCCACTGTGTTGACTTCTCTCGCTGTTGCAACCCTCACCTCTCTGTGACGGGATCACTAGTGTCCCTGTTTGGCCTTGTTGGCATCACTGTACAGTGAGTACAAAACACAAAAGGCATGCAAACATTTCAATCATCCACCTCTGTTTTTTTTTTTTTTTTCAATATTTATCAGTTACTGACCAAATGCTGACCATGTGAAAGCAGATGCTCAAAAGACAGGATCTGTTTTTTGGGGGTTGTTCTTGTGACGGATGAGAAGAACGGAAAAATAAACAGTGACCTCAACACAAAGATTATTGCTGGCACCCTCTCCACTCTGTTATGGGCCCTCTACTTTTATATGCTTGTAACAGAACAGGTTCTGTAAAAATCTATGTGAAATCAGCTGACAGTGTAAAAGGAAAGATCTCTTTTACCATATAGTAGAATCTTGGGCCACTGCACGGTTAAGTCCTTTATACCTGATGCTAACACAAGTGTGAACTGATTCGAAGAGTGACACCTGTCAACTGCCTGTCATAATGATACAAAGTAACTGTTTCACAACTACAATGGACTAGCTACGCATGTTTCTGTACTGCACAGTGATTTTCCCTGAGATACATGCTCCCTGCAGTTGGGAAATAGCTGATTTTTAATGCGCTTTGTCACAAATTAATTCGAATCTAATCAATTTTTTGGGGAAAATTTTGCAAAGCCTCTGAATCTAATTTTTGAACACCTTGCTCATCTCTAGTCACTTTCTTTAATTGATGAAGCCGTTTTGCTAACTGCTCCAGCACATGCTGAACGAGTCCCCATATTCATGTGCTCATGGCTCTTCCCCCTGCTGCTAATTCATATGGAAACAATCATAGGAAGGTGGGCCTTGAGCTCATGAAAATAGGGATTCGTTTGGCATGCTCTGGAGCTGTCAGTACAATATTTTAGCAAATGGCTGATACAATTTAAGAAAGTGACCCAGTATTTTGCTAAGAGGATTTGTGATTAGTTTATGTTGCGCTTAGTTAGGACACCATAAAACTGGTGACATTGCTTGCACTCAAACTAGCTACTGTATGAAATTAAAACTTTTATACTTCTTTTCCTCAACAAATATTTTGGCAAATGACAAGTGTTGAATACATTTCCAAAATTGTTATCTGGTTTGGAAATTTTGCTGCAGACCAGTTGCGTATACTGCCCTTATGTCAGCAATAGTTTTAGGTTCTTTTCATAAAGTAGCTACGGTAAGACAGCTACATGCAGAACTGTTTTTGAAAGTATTCAAGCTAATTCCAATGTATCCCATTGACCTACCTATAATGGGATCTGTCAAGTTTCCTTCCGGGTTGTGTGTCTAAAAGCAGACTTGAGTGTAGTGCCCAAGATCAATCATTATACAGAATTGATACTTTACTTTTAATGTTAAAGAGGTTTTCCAGTTGGATAATTTTTATATATGGGGTAAAATAAGTAAAAAAGAAAAAGAAAGATCCCTTGCCACTTTCATTTTAATCCTTTACAATTCCCTACTGGTCTTCTATTCCTGGTCCTGAAATGACACACTGGAAATGGCAGGACATACCTTCTCACCAATCATGAGTAACATATCTAAGCCAGTTAGTGGCTAAGCAGTCTTCTCTTAGTTTGTGTGTTAAGCCAGGACCAAGCATTGGAGAGCAGCTGGGACCCAGTAAGCATTTGCATAGCAGAACTTAAAAAGGCTCTGTCACTAGGTTTTAACCTATGTATTTAAATACATAGGTTAAAACCCCTTAACTTGTACAGTTATAACATACCTTTATTGAAGAGTACAGCGCAGCGGTTGTGCTGAAAAACCAACTTAAAACTCTATGCTAATGAGCCTTTGGAGCACCGGCACTGCAAGCGCTTCTGCGCATGCGCCGGCGCGATCGGACTGCGCAGGCGCCGGATTTCAGCGCTAGACCAAGCGCTGTCAATCTAATTCCAGAGGGGCGTGGACGTCGGCATGGGGGAGAGCCTCGGGCCCCGGGGGGCAGTGAAGAAGCGGTGCTCCGGAAGAAAGAGCCCGCCCCCCGGTGCTCCGAAGGCTCATTAGCATAGAGTTTTAAGTTGGTTTTTCAGCACAATCGCTGCGCTGTACTCTGCAATAAAGGTATGTTATAACTGTACAAGTTAAGGGGTTTTAACCTATGTATTTAAATACATAGGTTAAAGCCTAGTGACAGAGCCTCTTTAAATGGATATTCCGGTTGGTTAAAGTTATCCATTATCCATAGGATAGGGGATAACTATTAGATTTGTGGGGTACCACCGCTGGGACCCCCACAATCATGAGAACCAGTGCTTCATATACTCTGCAGCCCCCCTAAACAGAATGGATATTGCCGAGTACAGTGCTTGACTATCTCCAGAATCCCCATAGAAATTAATGGAGCTGCAGTGCACTTGCCCAACCAGAGGATCCATTTTTTCAGGGGGGGCTGCAGAAGGTACAGAGCCCCTGTTCTCATGATTGGTGGGGATAGGGGATAACTTCAACTAACCAGAATACCCCTTTAAGCCATTAGCCTTCAAATTGTCAAATCATAAACATTATTACTGCAGTCGTGGACTTTCTTTCTGTCACCTTGACATCTATGCATATCATCGATGTTATTCTTCATATATGTTCTAATTCTGTAATTCTAATAAAAAATATTCCAAGAATAGCATTTGTTGATTTTTTTTATTGCATCTACTTTCTTTCTCTAAATTATATGTACTGTTTATAAAAAACTAGCAGAAAGACCCGGCTTCGCCTGGGTATATTTAATCTATTTCATTTAATGTTTCTGTGTGTCGTTGCAGAGAGAAAGTCATCCTCCCTCCCATCCCTGCAGCTGACAGATGTTGATTTTTACCTTCAATTGTTCAATCTCCATTGGCTGCGGAGTGGGAGGGGTCATGGCCTGATTGAGTCGGGGGCGTGACGTTGCAAGACCTGGGGCGGGGTTTTAAGTCCTTCTTTTGATGGTGGCCTAGAATTACAGGTCGATGCCATGGTAATTTATGAGGACACGCCATGGGTAACAGTGGAAGAAAACATTGCTTTGCACGGGTATATTTAATCTATTTCATTTAATGTTTCTGTATGTTGTTGCAGAAAGAAATCCAACTTCCCTCCCACCCCTGCAGCTGACAGAAGTTGATTTTTACCTTCATTTTTTCAATCCCCGTTGGCTGCGGAGTGGGAGGGGGCGTGGCCTGACAGAGTCGGGGCGTGGTTTCCCGAAATCTGGGGCGGGGGTCAGAGTGTCATGAATTACAGGTCGATAACATGGTAATTTATGGGGACCCGCAATGGGTAGCAGGGGAAAAAAAACATCTTTTATTAGTACTGAATGGTCGTAGTCTAAAATTAGTCAATTTCATCTACGATTTTTGTGTGTCGTTGCAGAGAGAAATTCACCCTCCCACCCCTGCAGCTGATTTTTTTCAATCCCTGTTGCCTGCGGAGTGGGAGGGGGCGTGGCCTGGCAGAGTTGGGGGTGTGGATTATCAAGATGCTTCGAACGGTTGTAGTCTGAAATTAGTCTATTTCATCTAAAATTTTGTGTGTCATTGCAGAGAGAAATTCACCCTCCCACCCCTGCAGCTGACAGAAGTTTATTTTTCCCTTCATTCTTTCAATCCCTGTTGGCTGCGGAGTGGGAGGGGGCATGACCTGACAGAGTTGGGGGGGTGGCTTAGCAAAGCGCTTCGTATAGGTGATTTAATCTATTTCATTTAATGTTTCTGTGTGTCGTTGCAGAATGGCTGCAGAGTGGGAGGGGGCGTGGTCTGACAGAGTTGGGGGCGTGACTTAGCAAGACGATTCGAACAGTTGTAGTCTATAATTAGTCTATTTTATCTAAAATTTTTGTGTGTCGTTGCAGAGAGAAATTCACCCTCCCACCCCTGCAGCAAACAGAAGTTTATTTTTACCTTTATTTTTTCAATCCCCGTTGGCTGCAGAGTGGGAGGGGGCGTGACCTGACAGAGTCGGGGGCGTGGATTAGCAAGACGCTTCACATGGGTGTATTTAATCTATTTCATTTAATGTTTCTGTGTGTCATTGCAGAAAGAAAGTCAACCTCCCACCCATCCCTGCAGCTGACAGAAGTTGATTTTTACCTTTATTTTTTCAATCCCTGTTGGCTGCGGAGTGGCAGGGGGCGTGGCCTTACAGAGTCGGGGCGTGGCTTAGTGAGACCTGGGGCGGGGGTTTTAAGTACTTCTTTTAGGGTGGCCTGAATTAAAGGTCAATACCATGCTTATTTATGAGGCCACGCAATGGGCAGCAGTGGAGGAAAACATCTTTTATTACTACTGAACTGTAGTAATAGAAAAAAACATAAGTTATATTTATGGTAACCGGAATACCTTTAACAGTGTCAGTGAATAGAAATGGATGAGATCCTCAGCTGCTGATAATTACCTGGTTGTTATGGAAACCTGCCCTCCCTGTGTGGCTTTGCAGAGAATGGCAGTTGGAGTTTAACCCCTTAATGACCGGGCCATTTTGCACCTTCGTGACCAGACTGATTTTTGCTAATCTGACATGTGTCAGTTTATGTGGTAATAACTTTGGAACGCTTTTACTTATCCAGGCCATTCTGAGATTGTTTTCTCGTCACATATTGTGCTTCACGACAGTAGTAAATTTGTGGCAAAATATTTCATTTTTATTTATAAAAAAAATAGCAAATTTAAAAAAAATTTGGAAAAATTAGCAAATTTCCAAATTTCAATTTCTCTACTTTCAAAATAAATAGTAATACCTCCAAAAATAGTTATTATTTTACATTCCCCATATGTCTACTTTATGTTGGCATCATTTTATAAATGTCATTTTACTTTTTTAGGACGTTAGAGGGCTTAGAAGTTTAGAAGCCATTTTTCAAATTTTCACCAAATTTTCCAAAACCATTTTTTTTAAGCACCAGTTCAGATGTAAAGTGATTTTGAGTGGCTTACATAATGAAACCCCCCATAAATGACCCCATTTTAGAAACTACACCCCTCAAATTATAAAAAACTGCTGTAACAAACTTTGTTAACCCTTGAGGTGTTCCACAAGAATTAAAGGAAAATGGAGGTGAAATTTCAAAATTTCACTTTTTTTGGTAGATTATTCATGTTAATAATTTTTTTCTTGCAACACAGCAAGGGTTAACAGCAAACTAAACCTCAATATATATTGCTCTGATTCTGCAGTTTACAGAAATACCCCATATGTGGTGGTAAACGTTTCTATGGGTTTGTGGCAGTGGTCAGAAGGGAAGGAGCGCCATACGGATTTTGGAGGCAGATTTTGCTAAAATAGTTTGTAGGCACCATTTTGTAATTGAGAGACCCTGACGTACCCCTACAGTGGAAACCCTCAAAAAGTGACCCCATTTTGGAAACTACACCCTTCAACGAATATATTAAGGGGGGTACTGGCCACTTTGACCCCCTAAGCGTTTTACGTAATTTGGAAACACTTGGCTATGAAAATGAAAAGTTTCATTTCTTCCAATAAAATGTTGCTATAGCCCCAATTTTTTTTATTTGCATAAGGGGTAACAGGAGAAAAGCACCCCATAATATGTTACCCATTTTCTCCTGAATACGGCAACACCCCATATGTGGTGGTAAACTGCTGTGGGGGGCACATGGCAGGACTCAGAACAGAAGGAGTGCCATATGGATTTTACAACACAGATTTTGATGGATTGGTTTGCGGGAGCCATTGATTTTTATTTTTTTGAGCTATTGTCTTATGTAGGGGCTCATTTTTTGCAGGATGAGGTGAGGTTTTCATTGGTACCATTTTGGGGTAAATACGCCTTTTTGATCGCCTGCTATTACACTTTTTGTGAGGGAAGAGGGAAAAAAATGGCTATTTTGGCATAGTTTTTTTTTTTTTTTTTTTTACAGCATTCGCCTGGGGGGCCATCTCATGTAATATTTTTATAGAGCAGGTTGTTACGGACTTGGCGATACCCAATATTTCTAACATTTTTATTTTTGGAAAGTTTTACACATTAGATGCATTTTTGAACAGAATAAAATCTTTTTTTGTGTTGCTATTTTCTGAGAGCCATATTTTTTTTATTTTTCGGGCGATTGTCTCAGGTAGGGTATCATTTTTGCGGGACAAGATGATGGTTTGATTGGTACCAATTTGGGTTAAATACACCTTTTTGATTGCCTGCTATTACACTTTTTGTGAGGGAAGAGGGAAAAAATGGCTATTTTGGCATAGTTTTTTTTTTTTATTTTATTTTTTTTACAGCATTCGCCTGGGGGGCCATCTCATGTAATATTTTTATAGAGCAGGTTGTTACGGACGTGGCGATACCCAATATGTCTAACATTTTTTATTTTTGGAAAGTTTTACACATTAGATGCATTTGTGAACAGAATAAAATCTTTTTTTTGTGTTGCTATTTTCTGAGAGCCATATTTTTTTTATTTTTCAGGCGATTGTCTTAGTTAGGGTCTCATTTTTTGCGGGACAAGATTACGGTTTGATTGGTACCATTTTGGGGTACATACGCTTTTTTTATCGCCTGCTATTACACTTTTTGTAAGGGAAGGTGACCAAAAAATGTCTGTTTTGGCACAGTTTTTTTTTTTTTTTTTTTACTGTGTTCACCTGGCGAGGTGGATGACGTGATATTTTATAGAGCCGGTCGATACGGACGCGGCGATACCTAATATGTATACCTTTCTTTTTTCACCTTTTTTTTACCATTTTTTTAACTTTTTTTTTGAAAATGGCTTATTTTTTTTTAACTTTTATTATTATTATATTTATTTATTTTTACTTTATTTTTTAACTTTTCATTTTCCACTTTATTTAACTTTTGGAGGTCTGATCCCCTTTACAATGCATTACAATACTTTTGTATTGTAATGCATTGGCTGTAAGTGTATTACTCAGTGTAATACACTTACAGCCTGCTTCCTGTGCGATCCAGGGGGCTGGATCGCACAGGAACGCAGGGATAGCAGCCACGATGCCTAAGGAAGGCATCGGGCTGCTATCCAAGCCATCGGGTCCCCGTCACAAGCAGCACGGGGACCCGATGGCCCCGCTCGCCATCCTGAATAGCGGCGGACCATGCCGCGCGCCTCATGTGCCGCGGTCAGCGCTGACCGCGGCACCATGAAGGGTTAATGCGCCGGCATCGGTGTTTTCACCGATGCTGGCACATTCAGCAGGGGTCCGGCTATTAGGCCAACAGCCGGGAACCCCCGTCGCCTTCGTCCAGTCGCTGGGGCTCCCTGACACCCCTTTTCCTGGCATGCGCTGTCTTTTAGACGGGCACATGCAGACTGGGGGACTTGCCGCCGCCCGCCGTCTAAGACCAGTGGGGGGCGGCAGGTGTTAAAACCAAAGCTTCCCAGTTGTATGTTGGCTAATGAAGATCATATTTTGGGAATATCTCGGGAACGGTACGTCCTAGAGAGATGAGACCTGGTCTAAAACCTTCCCGGACACCTGATGTACCTGTGTGCCGAATTTGGTGAAAATCGGTCCAGTAGTTTGGTCGCGCATAGAGAACAGACAGATAATGTCAACGTACTGGAACTCAACCATTGATAACTTTATTTACCAGCTCTTGTTTGTTAACAAGATGGCACTTCTCAGCAAACATTTAATACAATACCTATTGAGATGATTTTGTTTTGTCTGTTTTTTCTTCTGTTTTCTTGAATAACTCAAACATTTTGCTATTATCTTTGAGCAGAGTTTATTTCCAGGAACACCTTAGTCTGAAGTGTCTCACAATTCAAGCATACATAGGCACTGCAGTGTATTGTTAATAATACACAGGGTGCAGTGCAGATATACTTTGTGATGCACAAAACCAATGAAAGAGAACACAAAATGCCGCAGACTAAAGCCACCCATGCTTGACCATTATTAAATAGCTAACACAAACAAGCTCCTTAAAATGTCTGTATGAACCCTGCATTATTAGTTCTCTAATGCATCAAAAATACAAAGTTAAAGAGGCTCTGTCACCAGTTTTCAACCTATGGAATTAGTTATATAATCAAATAGTGGTCTTAATCCTTTCCCCACACATACCTTTATTTAGCAGATGGAATAAGCGTTTAGCCAGCAAAACGTTATTTTAGAAATATGCTAATGAGTCTTCTGAGTACCGAGAGGCGTG
Source organism: Rhinella marina (assembly GCA_900303285.1). NCBI lineage: Eukaryota > Metazoa > Chordata > Amphibia > Anura > Bufonidae > Rhinella > Rhinella marina. The sequence continues at coordinate 17,756 of ONZH01017708.1, forward strand.
CTCTTGTCTTCTGAGCACCGCATCTGCTCCTAACACTGCCCTTCATCAGATAAATCCACCCCCCTGCTTCTTGATGGACAGCACTAGACCCTGCGGTCTAGCGCTGAAATTCTGCGCCTGCACACTGATCTGATATACTGCGCGTGCGCACTAGGCTTGCAGCGCCGAACTCTGCAAGCCCTTTCTCTGTAGTGCGCACACGCCGTCACTTCACTAAACCCGGAAGTGACGGCGCATTGGATGTAAAGATTTTACTATATTATTTATTCAGCTTCTCTTCAGATTAGAGATAACTAAATTTCTTGAAAATTGTTTCTGTCTGATTCTAACAAATTGGTCAGAAAATTCTATCCTGTTCCGAATCAATTCTACCTGAACTAAATTTGCTGCAATTTGCCTGAAAATGTGTGTGTGTGCGTATGTGTGTGTGTGACTAGGACTTATATTGTATCTTGTCTCTCATTTTTTTTCTTTTTCAATTTTTTTCTCTCTCTCTCTCTCTGTCACTCTCCTTTCAAGCTCTTTAATACAAAGACCACAATAATAAATTACACTGACATATCTAGCTATGGGTAAATGCATGGTTAAGGGTGTTAAGAAAAACCATTGGATTTGTTATGGTTAGGGATGAGCGAACCGAACCGTAACGAACCAGATTTGTAACGAATCTGGTAAAAAAAAAAAAACGGCGACGCAAAACTGTACTTTTTTCACAGAATAGACCACAATACAAGGGATTATTACTCCTGGTTTTCTGTGAAAAACAAGATGTGTGACGTCACCCACACAGCCCGGAAGTGCATGAGCGCGCCGACATTTTGTCAGTGCGTCTTCAGACATCCAAGAGAAAGGAGCTCCATAGATAGAGAGGGAAAAGAGATAGATAGATAGATAGATAGATAGATAGATAGATAACATCCTCCCAGAAGACCATCAGGAAGTTGGCCCATTCTTGCCACTGTCACCTCCACTGTGCTTTAGGGGGCCAGCAGCGGGAAGCAGAAGTTCTGCCTCCACCACCTTGCAAACATCCGCCGCTTCTACTGCATTCCAACCTGCCCCGGTGTCTTACCACCGATGTCAGGCCCGGCGCTCTCAGGCTGTCCTCCATTTGGTGAGCCTGGGTGAAAGGAGACACAGTGGGCAGGAGCTCCTCCGGACCATCAGGGAGGAGGTAGATCAATGGCTGAACCCACGTCAACTAATGGTGGGAAGTGTGGTAGCAGACAATGGGAGGAACATTGTCTCTGCAGTGCAGCAGGGAGGGCTGAGTCATACACCATACACAGAGAACGGCTGCTGTATTCAGGGATAGCTGCTGGAGTAGGGACAGAGAGAGGCATTAGTGGTGTATTAGGTGCTCTGCTACATACCAAACTATATTTGGCACTACTGCTGTGTACCTTGAACTATAAAATATATAGCTTATAATTGGCAACTGTACTGTGGCGTTCTCTTGCAAACTAATTTAAATACTGGTGTTAATACCAAACCGTCTGAAAGTTAGTACACGGCTGTGTACCTTGAACTTTAAAATATATAGGCCTTATAATTGGCAACTGTAACGTGCTTTCTCTTGCAAACTAATTGATACCTGGTGTAAACACCGTCTGAACAGTTAGTAACACGGCTGTGTACCTGAACTTAAAAATATATAGGCCTTTAATGGGCAACTGTCTGTGCGTTCTCTTGCAACTAATTTAATACCTGGTGTTAATACCTTGTCTGAACAGTTTAGTACACGGCTGTGTACCTTGAACTATAAAATATATAGGCTTATAATTGGCACTGTACTGTGTTTCTCTTGCAACTAATTAAAATACTGGTGTTAATACCACCGTCTGAAACAGTTAGTACACGGCTGTGTACCTTGAACTATAAATATATAGGCCTTATAATTGCAACTGTACTGTGCGTTCTCTTGCAACTAATTGAAATA
>ONZH01017709.1:0-26783 GCA_900303285.1 Rhinella marina
AACTGTGACACACAGAATGGTTCCACACTGCTGTGTGCAATGCCAGCCAAAGCCAGGAGACAAAAAAAAAATGTCTTCTAGCCCTTAGAAGGGCTGTTGGGTTCTTTGTGGGTGATTCCTGCCTAACAGAGAACTAAATGCAGGCCCTAACACTCTCCCTGAAAGGCAGCAGCTCTATCCCTAACGACATCCAGACGGCATCTGAGCCGAGCACCGCGGGCCAGTCACTAGTATATTCCAGGGTCACCTGATCAGGCCAGCCAACCCCTGCTATCGACATGTAAGGGCCCCACGTGATGCTGGGTGTACCGTAGAGTCTCCTGGCTTGTGATTGGCTGTGTTTATAGGCGCCAAAAAAAGCACGATGCGGAAGTTGCCATTTCCTCGAGCATGGCGAGATACTCGTCCGAGCAGCGAGCACTTACGAGTACCCCTAATACTCGAACGAGCACCAAGCTCGGACGAGTATGCTCGCTCATCTCTAATTGTAATGCATTGGCTGTAAGTGTATTACTCAATGTAATACACTTACAGCCTGCTTCCTGTGCGATCCAGGGGGCTGGATCGCACAGGCACGCAGAGATAGCAGCCACGATGCCTAAGGAAGGCATCGGGCTGCTATCCGAGCCATCAGGTCCCCGCGCTGGGGACCCGATGGCCCCCCGCTCGCCATCCTGAACTCCAGCACACCACATGTGCCGCGGTCAGCACTGACCACAGCACATGAAGGGTTAATGCGCCGGCATCTGTGTTTTCACCGATGCTGGCGCGTTCAGCAAGGGTCTGGCACCTCGGCACAGCCGGACCCTGCCGCTGATTGGGGCTGGCGCATGCTCCTGCACCGCCCGATCAGAGCGCCGTACATGTACGGCGCTGGGACTTGCGTCCCGGCTTTTTGCGCCGTACATGTACAGTGCTGGGAGTCTAAGGGTTAAACCCTATGGCAGCTGTGGGAAAATTACCAGCTTCTCTTTCAGAGTCTCAAAAGTCTTTAACGCTTTCAATAGAGGCTCACAAATACAGTGCAAACGAACAGGATATATATATGTATCACAACATACATATAAAATGCAGTTACAGTATTAAACAGTGCAAGTTAACCCTTTCAAGTAAAATAAAGTAAGATGTTTATTACATAGGGGAAACAGTGGCTAATGTCCATAAATGTTTAGACTTCACAGTATCCCTGCTCCAGGGCACTTCACAAGTTTTTAGGTGTAATTCAGGGTTGCTTTCATCTCTGTTTAGAGGTTCTTGTGTAGAAGGCACTACTTGATCCTGGCTGCTTCTCAGTGTTGTCCAGCCAGTTCAATGGCATGTAGATTTCTGAATGTGTGATAAGTATGCTGAGATGGATGAAGACTGATGGCGGTGAAGGAAAGAAGGTTATGGTCAGAGCGGGAGAGGAGAGTTAGAAAGTTACTGTCTTTGTGCATCTGAGAGTTTGACAGTGTAAGAGAGGAGGTTAGAGATAGGGCTGTCCATGGGATTGTTAAAGGGTTATTCTCATTTTAGACAATGGGGGCATATCGCTAGGATATGCCCCCATTGTCTTATAGGTGCGGGTCCCACCGCTGGGACCCGCACCTATTTCCAGAACGGAGCCCCCGAAGTGAATGAGGGCGCACTGCGCATGCGCAGCCGCCCTCCATTCATTTCTATGGGGCCGCCGAAAATAGCCGAGCGCTGGCTCGGCTACTTCCGTCGGCTCCATAGAAATGAATGGGAGCGCACCGCGCATGCACGGCCCGGCTCCCATTCATTTCTATGAGCGGCGCGGGGAGCTGCGCCTGGTGGTGGCCGGACCCCCGGAAACCTGGGGTCCTCCAGGCGCAGCGCTCCCCGCTCCGTTCTGGATATAGGTGCGGGTCCCAGCGGTGGGACCCGCACCTATAAGACAATGGGGGCATATCCTAGCGATATGCCCCCATTGTCTAAGATGAGAATACCCCTTTAAAGTCACCCAAAATGAGTTGGAAGTCCTGAGGACAAGAAGCGTGGCAGCCAGGCAGCAAAGGATCCAGGAACGAAGTGGTTGAGCCAGTGGGTCATTAAATAACTGCCACTCTGAAGTAGAGGGGATAAAGATTCTGAGGGTGTGGACCTCAAAAGATGGAATGAGAGTGATTGTACTGGGGGAATGAACTGAAATGTTCATTGTGGGGAAAGATGTACACCTATTCCACCACCAAATCTGTTGTCAGGTCTGGGGGTATGTACAAAATGTAGGCCATCATAAGAGAGGGCAGCAGGAGAAGAGGTGTCAGAATGCTGAATCCAAGTTTCTGTGAGGTCCAGCAGATTAAGAGATTTAGTAAGAAAGAAGTTTTGAATGTATGGGAGCTTGTTACACTCCTGCCCTGTCTAACTGCCGTGTTTAAATGCCTGGCACTTGTCGAATGATGACACTTTGCAGGTGACAAACATTCCACCCCAAACAAACGTGTCTCCCATATGCTGTGTCTAGATTTATAGGACATTGTATGCAGGGGACTATGGGTAGTCACGCTTGTTTAAGCTAATTAACAAGCTGATCACAACACCAGAGCAGGAAGAGTTAATTAAAGATAAACAGCAAACTGCTATATTGCCCTAGCTGTCACAGGCTACGCACAAAGGGTGGCTGGCACACAGCGCTGTTCTGACATGCATTCAGGATGCAGTTTTGTTTATTGTAGCTAGCTGCAATTAATTTCCCACTATGCGGAAACACCAAGGTTTAAATGAGGCTGCTAAACTGGCCAAATTGAAAACTGCATCCTGAATGCATGTCGGAACTGCAGAGTGTGGCAGCACCCAAAGAGCTGTATTGCACCAAAAGATTATCTGATCAATCATTGCTCAGATGGCCGTTTACACACACAGATCTTTCGTTATACACGCCAATTATTGGACAGATTGGACAGAAATTGGTCAGATAATATGTTGGTGTAATACAGCCCTTAGGCCTGTATTAGACCTGCAGATCAACATTTTGATTGTCAGGAACGAAGCGTTCCTGACGATTGCCTGCTCATCAGTGGAATTGCCTGATGAAGGAACGAATGTTTGCTCGTTCATCAGGTAATCAGCAGCACTCTTACTCAGGCAGATCATCGCTAACTAGTGTTCGTGCGATCAAACAATTTAACAACAGATAAACAGATACTATTTACACTAAGTAAAATAGTCTCTGAGGAAAATACAGTACATATATTTCTTTTCTAAATCTGCCAAAAATGACAACATTTCAGGTATCTAATGGTTTTCCTGTTTGTTCATTAGAACGGCAGGGTGGATTACTTAAATTAGGCTGAGCTACAATATTAGGCACAGTTGCATGTATGGATGTCCTACTGAGCCTATAGGGTAAGCCCTGAAGAGTTTTTTAATTCTGCTGATTACTGACTTGTCATACCCCACTGAACACGCATAGATGCCAATGATAAGCCATCACTTTTTCTGGAAAATGATGGAAAAGATAAAAGAATTAGTACTTATCTCACTGATTCCGCGGCCTTTGTTCTGATGCTTACTGGGTCCTGATGGTCTCTAATTTCTGGGCTAGTCTCAACACCCAGGAAATGCTTGATTGACTAGTCACTGGTAGGGATGAGCAAACTTGTGTTTTACAAGTTCAAGTTCGGGGTTTGGGTTTTATTACAATTCCGATATTGATTCCGTTACCACGGGCCATAATGGATTTCTATGACGGAATGCATAATGGAAGCCTATAAGAGCCATTCCGTCATAATGGAAGTCTATAGACTTCTGTTATGATGGAATGCCTCTTAAAGGCATTCCACTATGCATTCCGTCATAGAATTCCGTTATGGCCCGTGGTAACGGAATTAATATCAGAATTGTAATAAAACTCGAACTTGGAAATCATCACTAGTCACTTGGCTAAGGCGGGTCACTTCTGTGGCGAGTGATTTGCTGAGTAGACATTTTGTGTTGAGATGGGACCAGGAACTAGAGAACAGTAAGTACCTGGTAAGTGTCAGAACAGGAGTAGAGGTGGATCAGAGAGTCTTGCCTCTTCTATTGTTTTTCTACCCACTCTGAGAAGTTTAGCAAAGTACCTGTTTAACAAACCCTTTAAAAGAGTTGTATGAGATTAGAGAAAATATTCTTCCTACAAAAGCCCCTCAGGTTTTGTCTGGTATTGTATAATATTGTATAATATTCCCATTCATGGTTCTGAGCCCATGGAGAGACTGGTGCTCCTTCTGGAATAAAGCTGCCTTGTTTTTCTGATCTCATACATCCCCTTTAAACAGTTGCTTGGTTAGTGTCTTGCAAATGCTGTAAAAAATGTAATGAATATATATATTTTTTTTGTTTATTTGTTTATAATGTGTATCTGGCAGTGCCTGCTGTCCTTAGGATGCAGTGTGGGGTGTACACGTGCTGTGAAAGGTATAAGAAGCACTTCTTATGTAGGAGACTGTTCCAGATCAGTGGTACATTTATAGCCTGGTAAGTTCTATTAGTCCCAATGGGGTTATAAATATAGTAAAGAGAAACCCTGTTCTTGGTGCTTAATCCTCATTATGTTACCCTTTTGTCCCATCACAGCTGGCTCGGGAATGTACTGTGTGACGTTTTGCTGCTTCTTATTGAATTATCAGAAACATCAGAAGCTCCTCGACAGTTACAGGTGGCTGCTGTCATGATTTTTGTCATAATGGTGAGAAATCCCTTGTACACAGTGTTTACTGGATATTTTGTTGATTTCATGCAAAGAATGACAAACCAAAAAGGTGAATTATTCCAGCGAATAAAGAAGAATGGTCAATTTTGTATCTTACGTCAATCACCATATTACTATATGTTGGTTTATACCATACAGCACATATGCAAATACTACACATAGTACTATACACTACACATGGCTACACCCCACAGCAGAGAACTACAAAGTATTTTTCTGGACTGCAGTTCTATTCAGAAAGTCATGATACAAAGGTCACACTAAAGCCCCAGCTTTAAATGCCCCTCTTTTATCATCATGCCATTTTAGAGTGTTAGAACAATGTGGCTATCAGGAGATGATTGCTTTAGCATGTAATCAGTAGTGTGATCAATATCCTGGTGTAATGCTTATTCAAGGACTTCTAGTTTAGCTTAAAGGGGTATTCTCATCTTAGACAATGGGGGCATATCGCTAGGATATGCCCCCATTGTCTTATAGGTGCGGGTCCCAGCGGTGGGACCCGCACCTATATCCAGAACGGAGCGGGGAGCGTTGCGCCTGGAGGACCCCAGGTTTCCGGGGGTCCGGCCACCACCAGGCGCAGCTCCCCGCGCCGCTCATAGAAATGAATGGGAGCCGGGCCGTGCATGCGCGGTGTGCTCCCATTCATTTCTATGGAGCCGACGGAAGTAGCCGAGCCAGCGCTCGGCTATTTTCGGCGGCCCCATTAGAAATGAATGGAGGGCGGCTGCGCATGCGCAGTGCGCCCTCATTCACTTCGGGGGCTCCGTTCTGGAAATAGGTGCGGGTCCCAGCGGTGGGACCCGCACCTATAAGACAATGGGGGCATAGCCTAGCGATATGCCCCCATTGTCTAAAATGAGAATAACCCTTTAAGTTAAGTCTAGTTAAGGCAGCTGCTTCTTTCCATTTCGATTTGTAGAATTTCTAACTGGAATTTCATATGGGCTTCCTCTGCTTCCTTCTGTGTCAAGGAACTTGCGGCTTCACATTTGCACAGAATTCTATTAGCTTGTCACATAATGCTGACCTTCTAGAATGAGCTGATGAAAGATGGAGATGTATGTTTGGTTGAAGTTGATTGTTTGATGTAACCTCTTGCAAATGTGCAATGTGGAGCTCCACCTTATCCTTGCCACCTTGTAATAAGGCATCTTTGTATTGGAGTAGAATCCTTTTCTTTCTCTCAGCTAGCTCTGCTGAGGTATCGTTGATATCAGAGTTGCTCAAGAATGATATATGCAGACTATGCACATACATACAGATGCTGTAGACTTGGGTTGCCTTTAAATGTTCTGACACAGATGTGAGAGAAGTCTGTATCATTCCCCTTGGGACACTGGTTACATGCAGAATTCCAGTGAGGGAGATCCAATGGATCTGTCTATAGGCAATTTATTGAATGTGCCTTGAGAAATGATGACAGAGGTCAAAGTAAAATCGCTCTCCAGCTCTGTGATCAATGTTGGTTGTGTCTAAAACTTCATGCACCATAATGATCTTATGATGTCACAGGGTCATGTGATATACCAAAGCTGCGGGTTGTAGCAGCAGGCTAATATCTACATTGCATGTGCTATGGTAATAAAGATAAGTAATATAATACAAAAATAACTACCTCCAATGATGGTGTTTGGAGTATGTGCATGGTCATTTTGAAATTAAGGCTTTGAATGTCATGTGACCCTGTGACGTCACAAGGTCCTCACAGAACATGGAGTTTAGACAGTACCAATGCATGTCTGACAAAGGACTGAAGAACCCAGGAAGTGGGCTCACAGAAGAGGTGGTGTTACAAGATGAATGACAATAATTACAACCATAAATAACATAATAAAATAAAATATAATAATGACCACTAGATGGCAGCAACTAACACTAAGTATAGTGGATAATCGATAACGATGAATACAGTATTGAATTCTAATTGAAAGCTGAAGTTGGGACAGAACAACCAGAGATTGATTTGGAGCCATGCATACAAAATGATAATTGGATAATATTAAGAAGATATTCTTCATAGAAGTGGTTAGTGTATGAAAATGTTCTGCAGTACACATAAACCTGTGCCCTGCATTGCTCATATTTTATAAATTACTATTTCTCGTTTGCTCTACTTGCATAACAGGACAGTAAAGCTGCCAATGCTCCAACCAGTCAGCAATTTTAATCTTGGTTTGTTGTTCACGTTTATCAGTCTTGTACACAGATAAGAGAGCTGTAATCTTAAAAGCCCTATCTTCATTAGGGTTGTCAGTTAAACATTTTTGTAAAAGACAAGGAAGGTATTAAGGTGGGTTTACACTGCATGATGCAACAGCCAGTTGTCGTGAAGAAAGCATTCATTCCCCACAGTCGGCTGCTCATTCAGTGAAGGAGACCTCTGCATTTACATGCAGTGATCTTCTTCACAATATAAGGATGAGGGAGCACTATTGGGATAGCTCGTCCTCATACAGCTGCATTGTTTCTGGGCAGCAGATCTCTGATTAGACAGCACAACCTGCTGCCCAGAAATGATTATGTGCCTGCATGAATGACAGGATCACTCGATGAATGAGTATTGGGTGATCGGTGGAATATTTACACAGACAGTCAGTGTTCGCAGGAGCATTTGTTCTCGATACACTGCCCGAATATCGAGCAGATTAAGTTCACCTTTAGTCTAGGTTCACGTCACCATTTAAATTCTGATATTCTGTTCTGGTATAGGAACAGAATACTAGAATTTTCATATCGGACATATGCATACAGTGGTATTTTGTCCGCCAGAGTTGTATCCATCAGGCATCAGCAGTGTCTGACATATGCCGAATCTGGCGATTGTCTGGTATTCTGTTGTTATGCTGGAGCTGAATACCAGAATTTAAAAGGCAAAAAAAGTTATACTTACCATTCTAAACAACTTTGTTCCAGCATTGCCTTTCTCATACTCTCCACTTCTGCAGCCATGACGCCATGTTCTGGGCCGAAATAATATTAACACATATGACCACTGCAGCCAATCACTGGCCTCGTTGAATTGTTTGATTGCCTGCAGTGTCAGCTCTGGAGTCGGGAAAAAAGAAATTCCAGTGGGGAGGATTGGAGCAACAGTGTTGGAACAGAGGAAGGTTATGAATGGTGAGTAGAACTTTTCTTTTATTATTCTAATACCTTCCATGCCTTTAACTGTATAAACATTTTAAGTGGTGCCGCCACACTATTTTGTTTACAAAAAAATCAAAAAATGGCAACCTTATGCTGCCATTTTTTAAAGGAACGTTTTTCAAAGAAACTGTATGAAAAAACATACAGTATATAAAGCATGTACAAAACCTAGCCATGGCAAGTATACATAGTAGGACATTTGCCCATCAATAGTAAAGACACCATTTCCTTAAACCTTTTCTCATCCCATATGTAAATTAACCAAACATTATGCGCTTTATCAGGACAACCTTAGGATACATAGGTAAACTTATAATGTGGGAGTACCATATTCACCTGTCTAAGCCAGGCATTTTTGGTGGGTGTCTTTGGGTGCTCCCAGTTATATAGGATAAGCTTTTTAGCATTATAGAGTAGTAGTTCAAATAAGGTGTGTAAAGCCACAGTAAGAGGAAAGTCATCAATTAGCCCAAAGAGGCAAACTTTGGGATGCAATATATTTGGCATGGTCAAATTAGTCACCATAAACTCCAGAACAATAGCAGTATAAGTGGAGCACACTCTATTTGGTAGTTTCAGGAAAATAAGGCAAGGAATCGTATTGTGGCTAATTAATAAATTTTTTATTCTAAAAGAATTAGTATAGTAAAATGTTAAAAAGAATGGAAATGGAAAAAAAAAATAATAATAATAATATGAAAAAATATGAAAAAATGGAAAATTATATAAACAGTGGAAAAATATTAATATATAAAATAGATGAATGTCCTTTCACACTGATTAGTGGATAAGAAATAGGCTGCAATAGGATAGGGTTAAAAAGTGCCCAATTCGCACTGTGTGGGAGAAATATGATGTATCAGTACATAGTTCCAGACTGTTGATGTTGGATTTTCAGCAGTTATATATGATACAATGTTTGCAATGTTCATAAAATAGTAGCAATCACGTTGAGAATGCAAGGATGTCTGGAGGTGGGCTCAGTTAGCCCTGCGTGGTCAGCTTGAGCAATAGCGTTGTACAGGTCAATATATACAAATGGTATGTACGTTACCCAACCTAAAGTGGAGTGGGAATGGCCTTTCATCCAGGCTTGTGGACCCGTCCCAGCTCAGTCCGATGGGTTGCGCTTGTGTGTATTCGGCTAAGTATTGCCGCGCGCGTCTGTGCCCGATCTCAATAGGTTGCACGTGGCGTCCCACGTGTCGAAGTGCGCGCCAAAATTTGAAATCGAGTTGTTGAGGATCTCTCGTAGTTTTTGTAGGAGATGTACAGCGATATTTGTACGGCTGTAGCTGGTAGGATACAGATCGATGTTCCTACGGCTGTGGCTGGTTGGATTCACCGATCTTCTTATGGAAGTCAGGAAAAGGCAATTTGTTTCTCAGCTTGCTCTGAACAATCCGTTTTGAAGGTCTCGATGTGATGGACTTTTGATTCAGCAGATAAAAACCAGAAGCGTTTCGGGGATCTCTGACTGTCCCCTTCTTCAATGGTTAAACACTCCGTAATGGTATGTACGTTACCCACTTTAGGTTGGGTAACGTACATACCATTTGTATATATTGACCTGTACAACGCTATTGCTCAAGCTGACCACGCAGGGCTAACTGAGCCCACCTCCAGACATCCTTGCATTCTCAACGTGATTGCTACTATTTTATGAACATTGCAAACATTGTATCATATATAACTGCTGAAAATCCAACATCAACAGTCTGGAACTATGTACTGATACATCATATTTCTCCCACACAGTGCGAATTGGGCACTTTTTAACCCTATCCTATTGCAGCCTATTTCTTATCCACTAATCAGTGTGAAAGGACATTCATCTATTTTATATATTAATATTTTTCCACTGTTTATATAATTTTCCATTTTTTCATATTTTTTCATATTTATTTTTTTATTATTTTTTTTTTTTTCCATTTTTTTTAACATTTTACTATACTAATTCTTTTAGAATAAAAAATGTATTAATTAGCCACAATACGATTCCTTGCCTTATTTTCCTGAAACTACCAAATGGAGTGTGCTCCACTTATACTGCTATTGTTTTGTCTGAATACTACGATTACTGGGTTTTAATCGCTAGTGAGAAGCACCTCGCATTCTATTTTTCTTATTGGTGAGCCACTAAATATATACCCTTACATAAACTCCAGAACGTCTCTCCAATACACCTGTAAAACTCTACATTCCCAGAACACTTGCAGCTTAGTGCCATACGGCACCTGGGACACTCGGCCGAGGGCAATACAAACATAACATAAAATCTATGAGGGGTTTAATAAATCCTAAGTGTAAATTTAACACATATTAGTTTGTCTCTAGCACTAATCAGTGGGGGCCCTGAAACAGTCAAGAGAACTTTACAATCATCCCCATACAAATCTGGGATGCCCCCTCTCCCTTCTTGTAATATTTTATCTCTCATGGGTGTGAAACTCTGAGCGGTTGTATCCATAAAAGGCTGACAATGGTTTCCTGAGGTCCTTATTGCTCGCGATGCCCTCAAGGAGTGGAAGCAGTGAAAATCAGATCAAGATCCCCTGAACTGTGACGCTAGGGATGCTCGTCCACCAAAACTGGATGTTTTCATCAGCGCACAGGGAGAAGCAGCAGCGGCGGTGCGGGGACCAGGAGCCGCATAGGGAACGGGATAAGTATATTACCTGTGAGAAACACATGTTTATTCAAGGAGGCCCAAAACAAAAACGACGGACGTATTGGTATAATCGCTTGAGAAAAGTAAGAGGACTGAAACGTCGCTTTGGTGATTAAAGAACACTACCTTTGAATCACATCTGTGGGAGTGCCGTGGAATGTACCATAACTTTTTGATCACTGTGCCGCTTTCATTACTATTTTGTATATTGGTATAAACGATGGTTATGCTGGTATAAAGTTAGCTAAAGTGTATAGCCATGCACAATCATCCAGCCTGAGCCACTGTGATAAATCTGGCGCACATTCAGTCAACAAGATTAGTAAATCTGCCCCATTGTATTACTTTGCAGTAAAACACTGAGAGCTCAAGAACTGCGACTGAGTGAAGTTGGATTGTACATTAGAATATAAGTCAGTATCCTGACATGTCTTTTAACTAGATGCTTATATGAGACAACAATCCTGCATAGTGCAGCTTCTCTTGTATTCCTTCTTGAAATGTATGAATAAATTGACAACTACTGTAGGTATTACTATTCCCCATGTAAAAGGAGCATGACTGTTAAAGGAGATATTAATTATTAGTATTTTGTGGAATATTATCAATTAATATTCATAGGCGTAACCGGCTATCTCTAGCTCTGCCTATTTATTTCCCTTACTGAAGTCCGTTTCCTGCACACTGTAAAGCTACCTTGTACTATTGTGGCTACACAAAGACACCGAAAACTGTATTTAAATAATAAAATGATTTATTATGCAATACTAAATGTCTGCAGTCTAATTCTTTGGTATGTATGTGTGTGTGTGTGTGTGTGTGTGTGTGTGTGTGTGTATATATATATATATATATATATATATATATATATATATATATATATATACATAATTTCACCAGTCGTCTCTATGACAGCACAACTAAGATCGCCTTCCTCTGATAGGACAGGAAAATACAGAGAAGGTTAAAACCCCACCCCTTCCTCCCCAGCACCAGTGTATTTTCCTGTCCTGTTGGGAAGGAAGATCAGGGAGGTGCTGGGAGACGACTTCCCAGTCTTTTATTTTCTTTTCTACTTGCCACTGCAGCCGAGGTCGGATCCCTCTCCTGGGCTCTCCCTCCTCCCATTCCGGCTGGGGCCCGGGTCACTGTTAAATAGTGACCCCGGCGAAGCTCCCTCCAGCTGAGGTCCAGGGGGGCCTAATGCGGAGTGGATTGAGGCAGCCGGAGCGACGTTGAGACGCGCTTCCCTCTGGCCACAGGCAAACTCTTGAGGGCAGCTCCTAGCAAAGTCTGGAAAAAGTTTGCTTCTTGGGCAGTGGAGAGATTCAATCAGGCCACTCCAAATATTCCGTTTATCCTTGAGTTTCTCCAAGATGGGCTAGATTTGGGTCTATCCCCGAATACTTTGAAGGTGCAGGTCTCGGCCCTAGGTGCCCTATATAATACGAGTCTATATGAAGTACCATGGGTGTCTAGATTTTTAAAAGCAGATAGGTTACGTCCCAGAGTTAAAAACATGGTGGCCCCTTGGAACCTTAACACGGTTCCTCAGGGTTTATCTTCTGCCCCTTTTGAACCACTAGACTCTTTGTCTTTGAAATTGCTAACCATAAAAACAATCTTTTTGGTTGCAATTTCCTCAGCTAGGCCTCTTTCACACTAGCGTTAGCACGGATCCGGCACCTAAAGGGTGCCAACAGATCTGTGCTAACGCTGATACATGTGTGGAGCCGGAGCAGCGCTCCGGCCCCACACATGTTGACAGACATTGGGACAGCAATACATACAGACATACACACACAAACACATACATACTTACATACTCCAGCCCGGGACGCGGACAGCACGTCTTCACGCGCCTCCTGCGCACAGTGATGACGATTCCCCACAGCGCCCTCTGCTGTGCACAGTGGGGAAACGTCATAGCTGCGCGCAGGAGGCGCATGAAGACATGCTGCCGGCGTCCCTGCCTGAAGTATGTGAGTATGTATGTATGTATGTATGTATGTATGTCTGTATGTATTTCTGTATTTCTGTGTAGCCGAATCCGGAATGACCCCCCCCCCCCCATTGCAAGTCAATGGAGGACAGATCCGGATTACTGGTGTGTCACACCAAACGGATCTGTCCCCATTGACTTGCATTGGGGGTCATTCCGGATCCGGCTTGGTGCGGATGCCTGGACCGGAGAGAAAACCGCAGCATGCTGCGGTTTGTTCTCCAGTCTGAAGACGGAACGGAATGCTTTCAGGAGCATTCCGTTGTCTTCAGTTCAGTTTTGTCCCCATTGACGATGAATGGGGACAAAACTGAAGCGTTTTTTTCCGGTATTGAGCCCCTATGACGGAACTCAATACCGGAATTTAAAAACGCTAGTGTGAAAGTAGCCCTAGGAGGGTTTGTGAACTGCAAGCCCTAACCATTCATGAACCCTTTTTGACGGTGTTCGAGAATAAATTAGTATTTAAGTTAAATCCTTCCTTTTTACCAAAGGTAGTATCTACGTTCCATAGGTCACAGGATATAGTGATCCCTTCTTTTTGTGCCAATCCTAAAAATGAGCAGGAAGCTAGATTCCATAATTTAGATGTAAGAAGGGCCGTTCTTCGTTATTTAGAGGTCACCAAGGATTGGAGATCAGATGAAAATATATTTGTTCAGTTTTTTGGCCCAAATAAAGGGAAAAAGGCAGCTAAAGATCCACCGCCCTCTCTTAAGGCCCATTCTGTCAGGGCGGTCTCCGCCTCATGGGCTGAGAGAGCCTCTGCCTCCCTGGAACAGATTTGTAGGGCAGCTACTTGGAAAAGGGCTCACACTTTTACCAAGCATTATAGGCTTGATGTTTTTGCAAATGAGGACATGGCATATGGTCGCAAGGTCCTCGGGGCAGTGGTCCCCCTCTAACTTTTCACTTTGTTAGTTCTCAGGTTGTGCTGTCATGGAGACGACTGGGGAAATGAGTATTACACTCACCGGTGAGTGTAATAAAAAAAAAAAAAAATATATATATATATATATATATATATATATATCACTAACTACACTGCACAATCCCACTTAATTCCACCCACAATACAAAAAAATACATACATTCAAAACACAGATTGCAGCCCTCCCCAATCTACTGTCCCTAGGGGAACAAAGGGTTAAATTACCAACAGGGGACAACGAGGAGTTAATATGATATTGGCAGGGAAATGTGGTATGGTATAGGGTTAATGAATGATGACAGGGGTATAGGGCTGGATACTGGTAGGGCACAGGTTAGTATAGTGCAGGGTATATAGTAAGGAGGGGAAGAGAGGGGTTAAAACCATTGGTATAATATTATGGCAGGGGATGGTAAGGGGGTTAAATCGTTGGTGGTATAGGGTAAATAATGAAGGAAATATATAGCAGGGGTTAATTCATTGGTGGTTCAGGGGATACTCAGCCAGTCCTGGAGGTTTGCTCGTTGTCAGGGGATGATCCTCGCTTGCTCGTCTTGTAGGGAACGATTCTCACTTGTAGGGCTGCACGGCTCAATTGAAGAGCGCAGTGCGATCGGGTTATTTAAACCCGGTCACGCTCGCTCCCGTGCTCCCACGCTGCCGGCGAGCGAGAGCGCCGGCAGCCATGTGCACGAGGGTTGGCGTGGTGAAATGACGTCACCGCGCCATCCCGAGCGCACAGGGATTCATGGGCGGAGGATATCTTTGATCGTCCTGCCTGTGAATTACCCTCCTATCTCTGGCGCTGTAATTACAGCGCGGGAGGAGGGCTTAGACAGGGAAACCTTTTGTTTCCCTGTCCTGTTAATCACCCCCAGCAGCGCTGGGGATGTTTAACAAAAGGGACAGAGGATCTTAGCGATCCTCTGTCCTTTTGAAGTGCTTGAGACTGGACTGATAGTCCAGTCATCAAACCACCATCTGCAAGCGCATTAGTATGCGCTTGCAGGGGTTAACGAGGGGGCACCTGGACATGGGGCTATTTTGTATACATACAGATGTATATGAATAATATTGGGGCATATACATCTGTATGCTTTAGGAGCAGCTGGGCATCATTTTGGGGACACTATTTTGGGGCCATTTAATATATATATACATGCATAGCGCTGTGGGGCCATATAAGGCCCACAGATATGCATATGAGACCATAGACCCCCAATGTGGGGTCACTTTGCCCACTCTGGGCAATGAAGGCCCATCTATATCTATATATACATATATACATGTATATGCATGCCTAATTAAAGGGGCATGCATGCATATACATATAATATATACTATACATGGCCAACACTTCCTTCTACAGTGACCCTGCGGAACCTGAAACTGTCAGCTTTAATAGACTATACCGGAGTGTATATTAACATGCACCCTGGTAAGAGTGATTCTCTTTATGATTCTGCTTCTTCCCACATAGCAACGTCCTGCACCCTCAACCAGCTGCTTTGGCTGTAGTTGCACCCATGCAAACAATAAAGTTAATATTTTAATTATTGTGTATGAAGAACATAAAAAGGAAAGAAAAACACCATAATTGCTTTTCTTTCATAATAAAATTAATATAACTTAACATTCACATTGGCTGCTGTGGTTGTGCATGGCTTATCAAGTGCACCCAGTTCTCTAGCTGGTCTCACCCTTAGACCCAATGCACATGGTCATGTCTGTATTTCAGTCTGCAAAATACAAATACAGTCCATCTCCATTCTGCTTATTCCCTACTCCCTTATAATTTGTGGAACGTCCACACAGATCTGCAAAAAATACGTCTGTGCATTTCCCCATAGAAATGAATGAGTCAGTTGGCTATCTGCAAAAAAAAAAACTAGGAACATACATTGATGAAAATTAGTCATGTGCATGAGACCATAAGCAGCATCCAGTTATATGCAAATGATAGGTGTGACCCATGGGTGGAAGGGTCGCATTGTCCATGAGGCGTGTTGTGCGTTTGCCTGAAAGCAGGGAGTGGCAAACTAATTTAAAAAAATGCCACCCCTTGCATATTTTAACATTGTAGTTTTGCTTTGATTTCAGCAAAAGTTTTTTTTTTCTACCACATTTTTACTTAATGTAGCTATCATTTCATTTTTTTTTACTGCGTAAGGGAAGTGATTAGGAATATTTTTGTAATACACTTTTAGGTGATTTTGTACTTGTTTCCAGCTTCTGGGGAGGTAAGTTTTGCTCCTGGGGCAGTATTTTGTACTGCACTAGGGTATTTGGTATGTAGTATTGCTAGCACCACCTACTTGTATTGACCACGCCTTCTGTCAGTTTGAATCCACCTACAACCTGGGGCCACTTTTTGTATTTTTTTCCAGGGCCACTTTAAGTTCCCAATCCGCCCCTGTCTGTTCCCATGATTAGACATTAAAAAAAACTGAATGTTCTTGAGTTGTCCTCTTTTGACATTAACCATCTCAATTGTATGAGCCCTGAGGGACAAATTTGGTTGACTCTGAAACGCCAGCATGATGTAACACTTAGTGGCCGTAATGCAGCCAAACTTTGGTTTTAATGCAAATTGGTGTGGTTATAAAGTTGGTTTTACAAGTAATCAGGAGTTTAACACGCAAAACTACACATCCCATTTAATATCGATTTTGCAGTAAAACCGTTTTCAGCCCCATTATGGCCTTACCCCTGTGAAAGATGTATTGCTGCATAACTAGGGCAGTTTGCCATTCAGAAGCCTAGAAAAGTTGAGTTGGGCTGGCCCACCAGCATACCAGATGTTCCTCTGTTGGGCATAGGCTCTGTCATCTGTTCACTATCATTGCAGCCTCCTTTAGAAGAGGTACTGTGTGTGTTTTGTACTTGGTTCTGGTATTCTGTTTTATGTAATGTAACATTGCCAGGTGGTCTTGGTCCATCTCAGTCAGTACCCAGCACAAGAATGAGAGCAGCAATCACAAGTATTCAAAGTCAGTGTGACTTCACCATTGCTGCATCTAATGCATCCGTTTCCTTTGTCCTTGTTCCTGATATTTGAAACCCTGTTGTTTTATTTCTGTATTTGAACACACTATATTGCCCCCTAAAATGAGCCAGTATTTAGGGGAAATATTCATAACATGTGTACACTGTGTGGACAACCCTACACCTACATATCTGCATGTTTCAGTCACTGGCTTTCATTAAAGGGGTTATTCAATAGTACAAATACCCCCCACAATGTCCGGGCCCATCCTATAGGTGATACTTACCCGTTCCCGGCACCTATGTCCCTCCGGATCCCTGCGCAGCCACCGCTGCATCTCCCTGTTGCGTGGATCAGCACATCCTGTAACAGGGAGGGGTTTTGCAGCCAATAGCAGGCCGCGATGATGACCAACCTCCATCACCCGGAGAGATGCGGCTGTGCAGGGATCCGGAGGGATGCGGGTGCCAGGGGCTGGGTAAGTATTGTCTATAGGAGATGCCCGGCCATCATGGGGGTATTTGTCCTATTGGATAACGCTTTTAAGAGCAAAATGTGTACCGCTGAGCGTACCCCATCTCCTATGCATATGTACATATGTACATTTAAAGCAGAGATGAGTGAATTTCTTGAAATTATTTTTGGGTCTGATTTGACTAATTTTTGTTCGGTTACGATTGTACCCAAATCAAATATGCTTCAATTGCCCTGAAAGCGCTTAGTTGGTATATAACAGACTCTGATCTCCTAGGGCAGAGAGATTTTTCTCAACAAGATTTTCCCATAGTGGTAGCCTCAAACTGTTCAATCAGTGCTTTTTCATAATAAGAAAAAGGTATGGCGGTATGTATGCACCAAACATCCAGGTGTAATGTGGCTTGAATCTAGCCCTACCTGCCATATTTGTGTGTAGTTATGACACTTGGTAGTGTTTCTTAGAGGTTGCTGTCTTATTACGCTTCTTACTGCTGCAGTGTTATTCGGTGTGTTGGTGGTGTAACAATACACAACAATATATACAACAATGCTGATCTTTGTTTTTCAGGGTATTTTGAATCCCATGTTTTGTTGCGTACATTCCCTGGCTTTTTTTGGCTGGAGGAGTTCTGATGCCTGTGTGACTCGGAGCCGTATGACAGCAGAAGCACCTTCCAGGACCAGTCTAGATAGAGAGGATCTAGCACTGGTAGAAGAGGAAAACCTTTTATTAAGGCCAAAATCTGTACACACCACGGGGATACTATACTTCCAAAACATTTTACAATCGGTAGACACCTGCTCCTCCATGGGTAAGCATAGAAATGGGCCTATACATCTTATTCTATGTCTGGAACAGTGAGCTAACATTTTAAAGGGAACCTGTCACCATGAAAAAGCAATGAAAGCTACAGGCAGCATGTTATAGAGCAGAAGGAGCAGAGCAGACTGATATATAATTTTATGGGAAAAGATTCAGTAAAACATTTAATTTACTCATTTAATTTCCTGCTCATTCTTGGCTTTGAAGTCGAGGAGAACCATCGATCAGTGACTGCTAGCTATCTGTGTATACATAGTCATAGAGGGCAGGCTGTTACTCACTAATAGGACCGCCTCCTTGACTTCAAACCTCAGAACGAGCAGGAATTTAAATGAATAAATTACATATTTTACTAAATATTTTCCATAAACGTAAACGTTTATATCTGCTGCTCAGATATCATGTTCAACGTAAAAGGTTCCCTTTAAATTTGCAGGCATGGAAGGCTGCATGATTGATCATTGCCAGAAGCATAGTGTGAAACTTCAGGGCCTGGGGCAAAAGGTTTACCTGTAGAGATGAGCGAACGTGCTCGTTACGAGCACTGTAGCGCTCGGCTCCCCTGCGAACGAATGCCCGCAGGCATTGCGGATCCGTCCTCAGCTGCATGTAAGTCAGTGTGGACGGATCCATTTGGTATGAGTGTCATACCAAATGGATCTGTCCACATTGACTTACATGCAGTTGAGGACGGATCCGCAATGCCTGCGGCAGGGGCGGATTGGCCATAGACCTTGCAGGGAAATTTCCCGGTGGGCCGATGCCTAGGGAGCCGCCTGAGCCCTCCTCATGGCCGGCCAGTTGAAGTTTTTGGGGATGTACTTTGTGCTGCTGGCAGTATTTCGTGATGGACTGTGGTATTTGGCTCTGTTGGGGTGGTATAATGTGCCACAATATGGTATTGCTGGCTCTGCCTTCCATCAGTTTGGACCCGACTACAAAATGGGGCCACTTTTAGTATTTTTTTCCAGGGCCACTTTAAGTTCCCAGTCCGCTCCTGCCTGCGGGCATTGCGCAGGGGAGCCGAGCGCTACAGTGCTCGTAACGAGCACGTTCGCTCATCTCTATTTACCTGTAATCTCTCGCTTCACCTAGCTGCTAATGACTCCATGGGTAGTCCATATGTAACTTCATAACACTATAGGATCATTATGGAGTTGGCCCTTTTGCAAATTTTCACGTGCCTGCTGATGGCACTACAGCCATGTATCGGATCACTTTGTAACAAACATGGTAGCCCTGTTCTTATCACTTACACATATATGTATACATATTTCTGCACATTATTATTAATCTATTTAAAATCTTCTTCTCTCCAGAATTCACTTGTTCTGCAATGGAAATAAATGCAGTACGCCTCCTGGGAAAAAAAGATCCTCCAGCCCCCGCTCAAATTGGTTCCAGGTTCTGACCACAGCACACCGCATAACCGGAGTTTACTTTTCATTTTCCAAAACTGGACTTGGTTACTGTGAGCAATATACCGTACTTGGATAGATTTTTTTTTATTTTTTCAGAGTTTAAAGTTTATTTATAATCAGTATAAATCATGCAGCCTCACACCTTACAAATAGACTTGTAATAAAAGGAAGAATAGTAAGATTGCGGCCACAGTAATACAAAACAGGCATTTATAGTTCAAAGGAAGTGAGGCAAGCCCCTATTAAAATATGATTCTGTTGGGTTGGCATCATACATATCTTTTTTTGAAGGTGTTGCCCATAGTAACAAATCAACACCATCATTTTGGACCATTTTCTTTCTTTACATATGTTGAGACCCAAAAATATATTAATTTATTATTAATGGTATCTATAAATATTTATGAAGTTAAACACTGGAGGTCTTTCCACGGGATAGGCTGTTAGTGTGTGATTGTTGGGAGTTCAACCATAGAGTATGGGGATGAGCCTCAACATTAGTGCTGAGACCTCCATTATAGAGATGAGCGAGCATGCTCGAGTGCCATTTTCGCGTATTTGTGTACGCATTTTAAAATTGGTACGCTAATACATACGCATATTTTATTCTGTACACAAATGCGTACGCATAATGTACAAATTGTTAAAATGCGTACGCATTAGTGTACAGATTAAAATATGCGTATGTATTAGCGTACCAATTTTAAAATGCATACGCAAATACGCGAAAATGGCACCCGAGCATGCTCGCTCATCTCTACGCCATTATTATACTGGTCAATGGGGGACCCAGAAATATTAAAACTGAAAATGGCTGGATAATCACCATAACATGACGTTCTTTCCATTTAAATATGTTTATGGTATAAAGTGTAGTTGAGTTCTGAAAGTCCTAGACTATAGATATTACATAGAATTAACAACATAAGGGATGAAAAGAAAAGCAAGGCAAAATCTCGTGTCCTGCAGAGCAGCCTACATGTTCCCAGGCAAGCCTTTGTTCAATCTGTATGTGGGCCTTGGGTCAAAACTCATTATCCAACCGCTAAGTATATATAATGTAAATGTTTGTGGGCTTTTTGCATATTGACATTGCTGATAATTTCATCACTAACACTATGCAATAATAGACTGAACATATTTTACTACACAGGAGAATAATTTCAAATGTTCTTGCTAGGTGTAAAACAAGAATAGCACTTGCATAATAAATGTGATCACTACAGCACCAAGCAGTCTGGCCATTCTTCTTTCATATGAATAAAAACCAGATATGTTATCAGATACAGACTCAAAGGAGCACGCCATGCAAATCCGATACTGAATTATGCCTGGTGATGTTGGAAAATGCACTGCCAGTATGCCTGGACAACCCCTTTAACAACTGAAAACACATTGCAATGTTTTATCTTTAGACAATAATTCAAACCTGCTCAAGTCATCATTTTTACTTAAAGGGAACCTGTCATCACCGAAACACCCCTGAACTAGAGTGAGTGTTGTATAGTGTAAGTGATGCTGAATCCGAATATGTAAGTTTTATCTTCATACTCACTTCCATTACGACGTTGTGCTCCCACAAACCAGCAGTAAAATGCATTGAGAGGACTCTTCTTTGAGTCCTTTCCATTATATGAGTGAGCATTGGAGTCCAGTGAGTGCATTTTACTGCAGGTTTGTGGGAGCACAGCGTCAGAATGGAAGGGAGTACGAAGATAAAAATTACATATTCGGATTCAGCCATCACTTACACTATACACGCTTACTCTAGGTCAAGGGGTGTTTCGGAGATGACGGGTTCCCTTTAAGGCTTAAAGGGTTTTGGTCTAGGAGCCAACAATCCCAGTGGTTCTAACCTGACTCTACTGTTCTCAGTCCTGCCATGCCCATACCGCTACCCTATTCCTGGCCAGTCCCGCCATGCCTATACTGCTGCCCCATTCTTGGCCGCGTCTGGTCACAAGGAAGTGGTTTGTTGCCATGACAATGCTGTTTGTTGTCCATACAGATGTGACTGCTGAGTCCTGTGATTGGTCACAGGAACAAGCCATTTTCTGCTCCTGTGGGGACCAGAAGCAACTGGGATCGGGCCAGTAGTGCGGGACTGTGGAGAACAGGTGCTGTGATTATTTTATTTATTTTTTTGCTTGTTTTCTTATGAGGTTAGCATCATTGAGGTAGTTGGCTCCTAGTCCAGACAACATCTTTAACTGGATATTCTCATCTTCTAATGTTGTCTCTAGAAAACGCTATAGCATCCTGTTTGGTTGAGCTTCACACATTGGGACCATTGGTGCGCCCAAGGACAATGGGACTAGGCTTCTTAGCATTTCTTCTGCATAGCAGTGCTCCTGGTAACCTACTCTGCAACAACCAGCTCCATTCAAGAGAATTGGGTTATATTTGCAATTCCTTGCATGGCAGATGGTTGGTAGCTACCACTATGTTAGGAGCAACTGTAAATGATCTGCAATAAAGTGCTCAGAATGATATAAAAAGAATAAGAATGAATACTCCCTCACTGATCTACTGTCAGTCCAACGCTTACCAGGGCCCTGCTGGTCTCCACTTCGTGGTCTGCGATCGACACAAAGAAATGACCACCCAGACAATAACTGCTGCAACCTTTTTAACTAGCACAGCAGGTCTTTCATTCTGAAGATCTGACTGCTCGAAGTGAGAATGAGGAAAAAATCCCTTTAAGATTGCTTTATAGTGTAGGATTAGAGTTTATGTATAAATAAGGCTTAGACATGGTCCTGTATTGCAGGCTGTACACAAGTCTATACAGTCATGGCCAAAAGTTTTGAGAATGACACAAATATTATATTTTCACATGATCTGCTGCCCTCTGGTTTTTGTGTGTTTGTCAGATGTTTTTATCACATACAGAAATATAATTGCAATCATATTATGAGTAACAAAAGCTTATATTGACAGTTAGAATGAGTTAATGCAGCAAGTCAATATTTGCAGTGTTGACCCTTCTTCTTCAGGACCTCTGCAATTCTCCCTGGCATGCTCTCAATAAACTTCTGGACCAAATCCTGACTGATAGCAGTCCATTCTTGCACAATCAATGCTTGCATTTTGTCAGAGTTTGTAGGTTTTTGGTTTTCCACCCGTCTCTTGATGATTGACCACAAGTTCTCAATGGGATTAAGATCTGGGGAGTTTCCAGGCCATGGACCCAAAATCTCTGTTTTGTTCCCTGAGCCATTTAGTTATCACCTTTGCTTTATTGCAAGGTGCTCCATCATGCTGGAAAAGGCATTGTTGATTGCCAAACTGCTCTTGGACGGTTGGGAGAAGTTGCTCTCGGAGGACATTCTGGTACCATTCTTTATTCATGGCTGTGTTTTTAGGCAAGACTGTGAGAGAGCCGATTCCCTTGGCTGAGAAGCAACCCCACACATGAATGGTTTCAGGATGCTTTACAGTTGGCATGAGACAAGACTGGTGGTAGTGCTCACCTCGTCTTCTCCGAATAAGCTGTTTTCCAGATGTCCCAAACAATCGAAAAGGGGATTCATCAGAGAAAATGACTTTACCCCAGTCCTCTCCCTGTACCTTTTGCAGAATATCAGTCTGTCCCTGATGTTTTTTCTGGAGAGAAGTGGCTTCTTTGCTGCCCTCCTTGAGACCAGGCCTTGCTCCAACAGTCTCCGCCTCACAGTGCGTGCACTCACACCTGCCTGCTGCCATTCCTGAGCAAGCTCTGCACTGCTGGTAGCCCGATCCCGCAGCTGAAACACTTTTAAGAGACGGTCCTGGCGCTTGCTGGTCTTTCTTGGGCGCCCTGGAGCCTTTTTGGCAACAATGGAACCTCTCTCCTTGAAGTTCTTGATGATGCGATAGATTGTTGACTGAGGTGCAATCTTTCTAGCTGTGATACTCTTCCCTGTTAGGCCATTTTTGTGCAGTGCAATGATGACTGCACGTGTTTCTTTAGAGATAACCATGGTTAACAGAAGAGAAACAATGATGCCAAGCACCAGCCTCCTTTTAAAGTGTCCAGTGGTGTCATTCTTACTTAATCATGACAGATTGATCTCCAGCCCTGTCCTCATCAACACCCACACCTGTGTTAATGGAGCAATCAACTGAACGATGTTAGCTGGTCCTTTTAAGGCAGGGCTGCAATGATATTGAAATGTGTTTTGGGGGATAAAGTTCATTTTCTAGGCAAATATTGACTTTGCAAGTAATTGCTGTTAAGCTGATCACTCTTTATAACATTCTGGAGTGTATGCAAATTGCCATTATAAAAACTGAAGCAGTAGACTTTGTAAAAATTAATATTTGTATCCTTCTCAAAACTTTTGGCCATGACTGTATGAGGGCCCATAGGCACTCCCTTCCATACGGCACTGCATGATCCTTTGGTAGCATGTGTTATGGCATACAGTGACTTTTCCCATGTAATCCATAAAATGGAAAATCAGAGGCATACAAAAGTATAGTAGAAACCAATAGATAGGCTCAAAGAGTTATAGTAGAGACTCAAAAGTACACTCGCATGCCAGAATTTTTAAGATCACCAACCCAATAACCCCCAGAACAAAACTTATAGGACCATAAAGATGGATATTTTAGTATTAGACGCTAGCCACCATGTAACAGTTTCAATTATATTTAATTTGACACTTGATTTGTTTTCATGAACTGACGATTGTAATTCAATAATTTATTCATCCATGAATTTCATCTTGAACACTTTATGAATTATAATTAGGGGATGTGCAAATTAAAACTTTGTTCTAATATTGTACGAGCTGGAGCTCTGGCTCTGTACAGTATTAGAACGAAGTTATGTGAATCGACTTTGGATGTTTCATCCAAAGTCGATTTGCTCATCCCTAATTATAATGTAATTTTATTTTAAAAAATCATAATGATATTGTAAGTAAGCCATTACAATCAATTTCACTATTCATTTCATGCCAAATTAACAGAATACAAATTAATTTTTTTGTCTAGATGTTCAATAAAAGCGTGTTCCTACAATTAAAGGGGTTGTGCGGCGCTAGTATATTGATAACCTTACACCGCTTAGGTCATCAATAACAAATTGGCAGGGCTCCAAATCCTGGCAGCTGTTTGAAGAGATTTTGTGAGCACTGCGGCCTCTTCCACTGTTTAACTGCACTCTACCCTTTTAGCGGTCATTACAACTTCCTCGTCCTGATTGCTTCAATAGGATGAGCAGTTGCAGTTACACTGGTCCGTGGCTACAAGTGCTGAGGCCGCTTCAAAAAGCTTATTCAGGAGAACTGGGAGTCGGACCCCTGTTCTGATATTGACATCCTAAGGCTAGATAATCAATGTACCAGTGCTGCTGAACTCTTTGAAAATGAGTTGAATAATAATTATTCTGTGTACCTCCATGCAAAGGAAATGTATCATAGGACACAATTTCTCCTTGTATCCATGACCTACTCTTATCGGCTCTCCTGCTGATCTAATCATAAATATATGACCCTAGGTAATACACCCTGAGTAATACATTTCTAAATGGTTAAATGAATGCACTTTAAAAGGCTATTTATTAATAGGATATGCTGTACTATGCATGTGTGGTCAAATATATTTTAAAACTAGTGTGAAACGTACATTGATTTATAGCATTCTTTAAACTTTAAGGCCCCATTCACACGACCGTATTTTCATTTCCATATCTTATCCGCATTTTTGCGGATAAGATGCGGAACCATACGGACCCATTCATTTTTTCCATAGGAGAAAAAAAATGCGGAATGCACACCGTGTGCATTCCGCATCCGTATATTACGGAAGTTCTCCCGCAAAAAAATGAAACATGTCCTATACTTGTCCGCAAACAACGTCCGTAGCCTATTAAGTCATGGTCCGCAAAAATGCGGAACACTACGGAAGACATTCCGTATGTCTTCAGTTCGTTTTTATACGGACACGGAATACATATGGTCGAGTGATGGAGCCTTAGGCTAACATAAATCTGCACAGGAGGTTTCTGTTAAGGGTTGTCCGAGTTATTTTTTTGCTCTTTATATGTTTCTAATTGTCAGGTATAACACTTTCCCATATACTTTGTGTTTCTAAAGCTGCTGGTTTCTCAGAGTTGACTGAGGGTCACATGACCTGTGATGTCAGTTTATCTTCCTGGTCTGTGATGTTTCGTGCACAAGCCTCAGAGTTCAGATAACAGTTTGTACACCAGCCGTCACTGGCCACGCCCCCTTTCTTTGCCCAGCTGCTATCTGCTCTCTCCCTGGATTCCTTCAGATAAAACATTAACCCCTTCAGCCAGAACACACTGAGGGCTCAAGGCTTTACAACAAATAGTAGCTGCAGCAGTGAGAGGAGACAAATGCTGGGCAAGGAGCTATAGAAGAATTATATTGTACAAGAACAGGTAGGGAGAATTTCCTGTGTGTATCAGCAGTGTCATTGTACAGCTGGGACTTGTAGTCCTACACATACAACATGCTGCTGAGTATCCCAGCAGGCAGACATGTCACTTGTCTATTCACAAAAGGGCAAAACCTAAAACATAACCTTTAATAATAGATAATAAAAAATAATAATGTTGTGATACCACAGACTACTCAAGTCCACAAATACAATATATACCATCAAGAGCAGTGGCAGTAGATATATTTACAAGGGAAGGTCGTTAGCAGGACTCTGGCTGACCCTAAATTCGGGCCCTCCACTAGTCTCAGCCCGGAGTAACAGCTTAATGGTAGCAGCACTCCGTCCCCGTGCCTATCCCTTATGAATGACGCGATGGTGGAACGCATTATGGAACGCACGAATTCCGGAACCGGAAGTCCAGTGTTACGTGCTTCCGGTCCGGCGCGCGATTCCCTGGCGTTGTGTGCATAGCGTGTTTAGCTGAACCATGGAGGTAATTAGTTTAACTATGTTTTACAGGTGGTGTCTACTCAATTAGAAGTGGACCTCTTCTATTTATATGCAGCATGATACCTAGATCAGTGCTGACTATGCCATTATTGGATCCACTCCTGCCGGGGGACATGGGTAACCGTGAGTTTGTTGGTGTATGACCAAGATATATATATGGTATATGACCAATATGCGGGCAACCATCAGCTAGATATTTTGGTGTAGAGCCATAGTGCTTTTGTTTATTTGAATACACCTTATCTAGGACTGTACGCGTGTTTACCCACTTATATTAGCGTGTTCCCCAATATAGTTTTATTAGTGGACCTCTTTTGTATACATTTATATTATCTATGTCCCCTGATGAACCCTCCAGAAAGAGGGGGAAACGCGTCGGGACGCAGGACGTTTATTTGAAGTGAGGGCAATTGCAGGATTCATAAGGGATAGGCACGGGGACGGAGTGCTGCTACCATTAAGCTGTTACTCCGGGCTGAGACTAGTGGAGGGCCCGAATTTAGGGTCAGCCAGAGTCCTGCTAACGACCTTCCCTTGTAAATATATCTACTGCCACTGCTCTTGATGGTATATATTGTATTTGTGGACTTGAGTAGTCTGTGGTATCACAACATTATTATTTTTTATTATCTATTATTAAAGGTTATGTTTTAGGTTTTGCCCTTTTGTGAATAGTCTTTGTATCCAGCAATACCTATAGTCAGGTGATATATTGTT
>ONZH01017710.1:0-29499 GCA_900303285.1 Rhinella marina
CAGTCCATTCTTGCACAATCAATGCTTGCATTTTGTCAGAATTTGTAGGTTTTTGTTTGTCCACCTGTCTCTTGATGATTGACCACTGTTCTCAATGGGATTAAGATCTGGGGAGTTTCCAGGCCATGGACCCAAAATCTCTATGTTTTGTTCCCTGAGCCATTTAGTTATCACCTTCGCTTTATGGCAAGGTGCTCCATCATGCTGGAAAAGGCATTGTTGATCGCCAAACTGCTCTTGGACGGTTGGGAGAAGTTGCTCTCGGGGGACATTCTGGTACCATTCTTTATTCATGGCTGTGTTTTTATGCAAGACTGTGAGAGAGCCGATTCCCTTGGCTGAGAAGCAACCCCACACATGAATGGTTTCAGGATGCTTTACAGTTGGCATGAGACAAGACTGGTGGTAGCGCTCACCTCGTCTTCTCCAAATAAGCTGTTTTCCAGATGTCCCAAACAATCGAAAAGGGGATTCATCAGAGAAAATGACTTTACCCCAGTCCTCAGCAGTCCACTCCCTGTACCTTTTGCAGAATATCAGTCTGTCCCTGATGTTTTTTCTGGAGAGAAGTGGCTTCTTTGCTGCCCTCCTTGAGACCAGGCCTTGCTCCAAGAGTCTCCGCCTCACAGTGCGTGCAGATGCACTCACACCTGCCTACTGACATTCCTGAGCAAGCTCTGCACTGCTGGTAGCCCAATCCCGCAGCTGAAACACTTTTAAGAGACGGTCCTGGCGCTTGCTGGTCTTTCTTGGGCGCCCTGGAGCCTTTTTGGCAACAATGGAACCTCTCTCCTTGAAGTTCTTGATGATGCGATAGATTGTTGACTGAGGTGCAATTTTTCTAGCTGCGATACTCTTCCCTGTTAGTCCATTTTTGTGCAGTGCAATGATGACTGCACGTGTTTCTTTAGAGATAACCATGGTTAACAGAAGAGAAACAATGATGCCAAGCACCAGCCTCCTTTTAAAGTGTCCAGTGGTGTCATTCTTACTTAATCATGACAGATTGATCTCCAGCCCTGTCCTCATCAACACCCACACCTGTGTTAATGGAGCAATCACTGAAACGATGTTAGCTGGTCCTTTTAAGGCAGGGCTGCAATGATGTTGAAATGTGTTTTGGGGGATAAAGTTCATTTTCTAGGCAAATATTGACTTTGCAAGTAATTGCTGTTAAGCTGATCATTCTTTATAACATTCTGGAGTATATACAAATTGCCATTATAAAAACTGAAGCAGTAGACTTTGTAAAAATTAAGATTTGTATCACTCTCAAAACTTTTGGCCATGACTGTATATGTTTTGTGTGCGTGCTGCGTTAGCACATTTTTTTAAACTCTAGGTAGGGTCAGTCAGATATGTTATAAATATATATAATTTCAGTTAGTGTCAGTGTAGGTTTTTGCATGAACGCACTGTATCTGCGAACATGCTGTTTGCAGAGGACTGTAGTGAATTTTTTCACTACAGTTTCTGTACTCACACACCATCTGTGTGTGTGCGCGTGCTGTAAAAAGCAGCATCTGCATATTTTTTGGGTTTTTTTTTTTACATATCTTGTGTGAAAAAAAAACCCCACAGTTAGTAGTAGTTAGATAAATTTCAGTTAGTGTCAGTTTAGGTTTTTGCACGAATGCACTGTATCTGCGTACATGCAGTTTGCAGAGGGCTGTAGCGAACTTTTCACTACAGTTTCTGCACTCACACACCATCTGTGTGTGTGCGTGCTGTAAAAGCAGCATCTGCATTTTTTTTTTGTTTACATCTGGAAAAAAAAAACTGCAGTTAGTGGTAGTTAGATTTTAGTTAGTGTCAGTTGTCAGTTTAGGAATTTGTACGAACGCACCATCGGTGTATGTGCATTTTGCAAGCACTGAGCACCGATCAGTAGTGTCCATTACTGATCGCGTCTGCTTTTTTTTTTTTCTTTTGTGCGGTAAATACTTTTTTCTGCAGCAGACTTTTATTTTTTTTAACAGAAAACTTTTAATACCAGAAAGACTTTTTTTTTTTTATTCCCCCCTCCCCCTTTTTTTTTTTTTTTTTAATATCTAAGTCAATACTGTAATAAACACCTTCACGTGTAAAACCACTACATACACACCCCTCACAGGTCACACCCCAATAAAACAAAAATGTCCAATTCATCCCAACGAGTGTACTTGGCAGAAGAGGCATACGCCATCCTTGCCTCTGACACTGAGTCGGCCACTGAAGGAGAAGAGGACGCCACTTTCCTCTACTCCTCCACACCCTCATCATCGTCATCATCCGCTGATGAGGGACCCTCTAGGAGGCGCCCCAGAACGACAGGCTGAGGCCCCAGACTGAACCCTTATGGACCCCACCCCCTGAGAATGATCAGACCCAAATTCCGGATTTTGAGGCCAGACCCGGAATTCAGATAATTTCTGTGAACCCTGCACAGTCTCTGATTTTTTTCAAAATCTTTTTCTCTGATGATTTAATTAATTTGGCGGTAACCCAAACAAATTTGTACGCCCAGCAATATATTTCCCAGAACCCCACAACCCCATACGCTAGACCCCAAGGTTGGACCCCAGTCAATGCTGCAGAGATGACCTTTTGGGGACTCGTGCTGCACATGGGGCTTGTAAAAAAAAAAAAAAAAACTAATTAAACAGTATTGAAGTGTGGATGTCTTGTACCACACTCCAATTTTCAGTCAAACCATGGCCCGGAATCGCTTCTAAAGAACACTTAAATTTTTGCATTACAACGATAATGCACAATGCCCACCCCAGAATGACCCCGCATATGACCGTTTGTACAAAATTAGACCCATCGTTGAACACTTCAATACAAAGTTTTCAGAAGTGTACACCCCCGATCAAAATATCTGCATAGACAAAACCCTATTGCTTTTGAAAGGGAGGGTAGCATTCCTCCAGTACCTGCCCAGCAAGCGGGCAAGGTATGGCATAAAAATGTATAAACTCTGTGAGAGTAGCTTTGGGTACACTCACAGGTTCCGGGTTTATGAAGGGAGGGACACCCGAATTGAACCCCCAGAATGGCCCCCTGGCCTAGGAAGATTGTGTGGGACTTGCTGCACCCACTGCTAGATAAGGGTTACCATCTCTACATAGATAATTACTACACGAGTTTACCACTGTTCCAGTCCCTAACTTCCAGACATACTGTGGCATAGTATGCAAAAGTCAGAGAGGCCTCCCTAGATCCCTGGTAGGGCAACCACTACTAAAAGGAGAAAGCCGTGCTCTCCTCAATCAGAACATGTTGGTGGTTAAGTACAAGGACAAGAGGGATGTCCTTGTACTGACCAGTATTCACCCCAACACCTGCTCCCCTACCCATGTACGTGGTACCAGTACCACTGTCCCCAAACCAGACTGCATCCTGGCCTACAACAAGAGCATGGGAGGGGTTGATCTTTCAGATCAAGTTCTGAAGCCCTATAGTGCCACACGAAAAACCAAAGTGTGGTACAAAAAGCTGGCCGTGCACCTCGTACAGGTGGCACTGTACAATGCATTTGTGCTATTTAGATCTACAGGCCAGACAAGATCATTCCTACAATTTCAAGAGGTGGTGATAAAGGCCCTAATTCGTCAAAGCCAAGCAGAAGAGGCCCCCAGTACTTCTGCAAGTTATGGTGCCTGGGTTGTAGCAGAGCAACATTTCCCTGGTGAAGTCCCCCAAACAGCGAGGAAGGGAAAGACCCAAAAACGATGCAGGGTGTGTTCAAAAAGGGGGATTAGGAAGGACACTATATACCACTGCGAAACCTGCCCTGAAAAACCTGGCCTGTGCATCAAGGATTGTTTCAGGATCTACCACTCATCCACGGATTAGTTTCATCCCTGATGTACCCTGAAATTATTTCACCTTATACCTCACATTTAGGCTCTGTATCTTACATATCCACTTTTCACCATCACTACATATTCATTTCTGTGAGACACCAATTTGTAAAAAAAGTACCCTTTCTACCACTAAAAATGTCCATACATGGGTGCTCTTTCCAAAATGGGGTCACTTCTTGGGGTTTCTAGTTGTTGGGGACCTCAGGAAATTTTTAAAAGCAACATGGCAAATAAAAAACCATGTCTGTTAAATCTGGCCTGCAAAAACCACATTTTGCAGTTTGCCTCTGGTGGCCTACTGTGCGCCCATACAGCAGGCTACAAGCACAAATGGGTGGTTGTTTGCAAAAAAAGTACCCTTTCTACCACTTAAAATGTTCGTACGGGGGTGCTCTTTCCAAAATGGGGTCACTTTTGGGGGGTTTTAATTTCTGGGGACCTCAAATTAATTAAATGTGACATGTCTGTTAATTTTGGCCTTTAATATCCATATTTTGCTGTTTGCCTCTGGTGGCCTGCTGTGCACCCATACAGCGGGCTGCAAGCACAAATGGGGTGTTGCTATAATGGAAAAAAAAGGGGAACATGTATTGGGGTGCATTTTCTCCTTCAACCCCTTGTGAATGTGAAAAATTGCAAGTAATTTTTCATTTTCACAAATGTGTGCTTTGAAAAGCTTTTACAAGTGTTTCTGCCTTTTGTGAGACACCAGTTTGCAAAAAAGTACCCTTTATACAACTTAAAATGTTCGTACGGGGGTGCTCTTTCCAAAATGGGGTCACTTTTGGGGGGTTTCCACTGTAGGGCCAGCTCAGGGGTGTCTTCATGTGCGACATAGCTCCCAATTATTATTCCAGCTAATTCTGCTCTCCAAAAGCCATCTGGTGCTCCTTCCACTCTGAAGCCTGCTGTGCGCTAGTACATTGGGCTACAAGCACATATGGGGTGTTGCCGTATTCGGAGGGAAATGGTGACCAAAATGTGGGGTGCATTTTGTCCCGTTACCCTTTGTGAAAGTGAAAAATGTGGGTGTTAAGCAACTTTTTGTCAAAAAATAGCAATTTTTCATTTTCACTGCCGTGTGTATCCTAATTCTAGGAAACACCTTTGAGATCAAAGTGCTCACCACACACCTCGAAAGATTCCTTGAGGGGTGCTCTTTCCAAAATGGGGTCACCTTTGGGGGGTTTCTACTGTAGGACCAGCTCAGGGTGTCTTCATGTGCGACATAGCTCCCAATTATTATTCCAGCTAATTCCACTCTACAAAAGCCATATGGTACTCCTTCCACTCTGAAGCCTGCTGTGCCCCTATACATTAGTTTTTGTGCACATATGGGGTGTTTCTGTAAACTCCAGAATCGGGGTAATAGATTGAGTTTTGTTTTGCTGTTAACCCTTGATGGGTTTCATGAAAAATGGATTAAAATTTAAAATCTGCTAAAGTGAAATTTTGAAATTTTTTCCAATTTTCCGTCAATTCTCATGGAACACATAAAGGTTTAACAAAGTTAGTAAAATCAGTTTTGAATAGCTTGAAGGGTGTCGTTTCTAAAATGGTGTGATTTATGTGGACTTTCCACAATATAAGCCCCACAAAGTGACTTCATAACTGAACTGTTCCTTAAAAAAAATGGGTTTTGGAAATCTTCTTAAAATTTTAAGATTTGATTCTAAACTTTGAAGCCTTATAACGTCCCAAAAAAATAAAATGTCATTTTCAAAATGATGCCAACATAAAGTAGACATATGGGGAATGTAAAATAATAACTATTTTTGGAGGTATTACTATGTATTTTGAAAGTACAGAAATTGAAATGTGAAAATTTGAAAATTTTTCCAAATTTTTGGTAAATTTGGTAATTTTTTATAAATAAAAATGAAATATTTTGCCACAAATTTACTACTGTCGTGAAGCACAATATGTGACGAGAAAACAATCTCAGAATGGCCCGGATAAGTAAAAGCGTTCTAAAGCTATTACCACATAAAGTGACATGTTAGATTTGCAAAAATCGGCCTGGGATTTAAGGTGAAAAGTGGCTCGGTACTGAAAGGGTTAAATTATCATAACACTTATTTAAGCCACAATAACAATTGAGCTTTAATGCCTGTTTATAAGGTCAGAGATAAGGAGCCCATCAGCTCCCAGCCTGATGGAGCCCACAGAATATATAGATCCTGCTAGTAGATATACTCAATTGTGCATTTTAATTAAATTAATTTTTTAACACCAGTTAAAAAAAAATAGCTCAAAATTTGTACAATGCAATAATAAAAAACTGCCACCAAAAGTGTACATAGCCTTTGGAGTCAATGTAGTTTTTTTTATTTTTAATTTTTTATTATTATTTTTTTTTACAAAATATAACTTTGGAAGTCACTCCATGCTTTCTACTTCTTGTCCTGGCATTTTAACTTACTCTTTTGTCAAGGCAAACAGCCTAAGGCTACTTTCACACCTGTGGTGCGGGGTTCCGGTGGGTGAACAGCCCGCCAGATCCGTGCTGCCGAACTGCGCTCCGGCCCCATTCACTGTAATGGTGGTGGGCCGCGGATCCGGCCACAGCACGGCAACCCCTGCTGAGAGGCTGCCGGAACGAAAATACAACATGTGTGAAAGGGGCCTTAGGCTACTTTCACACTAGCGTTTTAAAATTCTGGTATTGAGTTCCGTCATAGGGGCTCAATACCGGAATAAAACGCTTCAGTTTTGTCCCCATTCATTGTCAATGGGGACAAAACTGAACTGAAGACAACGGAATGCTCCTGAAAGCATTCCGTTCCGTCTTCAGACCGGAGAACAAACCACAGCATGCTGCGGTTTGCTCTCCGGTCCAGGCATCCGCACCAAGACGGATCCGGAATGACCCCCAATGCAAGTCAATGGGGGTGGATCCGTCTGGTGTGACCATAATGGTAACCGGATCCGCCCTCCATTGACTTTCAATGGAGTCCATTACGGATCCGGGTACACATAGACACATACAGACATAAACATACACACACATAAAGACATACAAACACACACATACATACTTACATGCTCCCCGGCAGGTCTTCGGAGCGTCAGGACAGCTCACACAGGTCACGATTCCCCACAGCGCCCTCTGCTGGGCGCCTGGTGGAATCGTCAGATGACGATTCCACCAGGCGCCCAGCAGAGGGCGCTGTGGGGAATCGTGACCTGTGTGAGCCGTCCTGACGCTCCGAAGACCTGCCGGGGAGCATGTAAGTATGTATGTGTGTTTGTATGTCTATATGTGTGTGTATGTTTATGTGTATGTATATGTATGTACTGTGTGACATGTGTGGGGCCGGAGCGCGGTTCCGGCTCCACACATGTCACTG
This sequence comes from Rhinella marina, assembly GCA_900303285.1. Lineage (NCBI taxonomy): Eukaryota > Metazoa > Chordata > Amphibia > Anura > Bufonidae > Rhinella > Rhinella marina. The sequence continues at coordinate 7,199 of ONZH01017710.1, forward strand.
CGGCAGGCCTGATCCGGCAGCACCCTTCACCTGCCGGATCAGGCCTGCCGCCAGTGTGAAAGTAGCCTTACTTGACTTCCTCAAACTGTTCTCTGCCAGAGATGGAAAGGATATGAATGACTCAGGGCTTCATACATTGTGCTAAGTTCAATGCTCTTCTGTGGGCATTTTTATCTAGGTCTTTCAAGAGAACAATATAACTGTCATAATGTTAACTCAATTCTACTATTTTACTAGCAGATAACATCTTTTCCTTACAGCAGCAGTAAACTGGGATCCCTATTTACATAGGAGTTTTATGTCTCTGTACTGACTGACAATACATTCTGTATTTAACTTTCAATGGTATACAGTCATGGCCAAAAGTTTTGAGAATGATACAAATATAAGTTTTTACAAAGTCTACTGCTTCAGTTTTTATAATGGCAATTTGCATATACTCCAGAATGTTATAAAGAGTGATCAGCTTAACAGCAATTACTTGCAAAGTCAATATTTGCCTAGAAAATGAACTTTATCCCCCAAAACACATTTCAACATCATTGCAGCCCTGCCTTAAAAGGACCAGCTAACATCGTTTCAGTGATTGCTCCATTAACACAGGTGTGGGTGTTGATGAGGACAGGGCTGGAGATCAATCTGTCATGATTAAGTAAGAATGACACCACTGGACACTTTAAAAGGAGGCTGGTGCTTGGCATCATTGTTTCTCTTCTGTTAACCATGGTTATCTCTAAAGAAACACGTGCAGTCATCATTGCACTGCACAAAAATGGACTAACAGGGAAGAGTATCGCAGCTAGAAAGATTGCACCTCAGTCAACAATCTATCGCATCATCAAGAACTTCAAGGAGAGAGGTTCCATTGTTGCCAAAAAGGCTCCAGGGCGCCCAAGAAAGACCAGCAAGCGCCAGGACCGTCTCTTAAAAGGGTTTCAGCTGCGGGATGGGGCTACCAGCAGTGCAGAGCTTGCTCAGGAATGGCAGCAGGCAGGTGTGAGTGCATCTGCACGCACTGTGAGGCGGAGACTCTTGGAGCAAGGCCTGGTCTCAAGGAGGGCAGCAAAGAAGCCACTTCTCTCCAGAAAAAACATCAGGGACAGACTGATATTCTGCAAAAGGTACAGGGAGTGGACTGCTGAGGACTGGGGTAAAGTCATTTTCTCTGATGAATCCCCTTTTCGATTGTTTGGGACATCTGGAAAACAGCTTATTCGGAGAAGACGAGGTGAGCGCTACCACCAGTCTTGTCTCATGCCAACTGTAAAGCATCCTGAAACCATTCATGTGTGGGGTTGCTTCTTAGCCAAGGGAATTGGCCCTCTCACAGTCTTGCCTAAAAACATAGCCATGAATAAAGAATGGTACAGAATGTCCTCCGAGAGCAACTTCTCCCAACCGTCCAAGAGCAGTTTGGCGATCAACAATGCCTTTTCCAGCATGATGGAGCACCTTGCCATAAAGCAAAGGTGATAACTAAATGGCTCAGGGAACAAAACAGAGATTTTGGGTCCATGGCCTGGAAACTCCCCAGATCTTAATCCCATTGAGAACTTGTGGTCAATCATCAAGAGACGGGTGGACAAACAAAAACCTACAAATTCTGACAAAATGCAAGCATTGATTGTGCAAGAATGGACTGCTATCAGTCAGGATTTGGTCCAGAAGTTGATTGAGAGCATGCCAGGAAGAATTGCAGAGGTCCTGAAGAAGAAGGGTCAACACTGCAAATATTGACTTGCTGCATTAACTCATTCTAACTGTCAATATAAGCTTTTGTTACTCATAATATGATTGCAATTATATTTCTGTATGTGATAAAAGCATCTGAAAAACACACATAAAAACCAGAGGGCAGCAGATCATGTGAAAATATATTTGTGTCATTCTCAAAACATTTGGCCATGACTGTAGTACTGTCAAAATGTGTCATCAGAAAATCAATCTACCTATTGTTCTTATGTTCTGCAGTTTTCACACTAGTCACTAAGCCTGAAAATGACAATACTTATTTTTCAGTAGCTGTCTCATTATCATAGGCAGGATTACAAAAACAGATATTTTATCTATGTAGGTAAGTATTGAATTTTGCAGGACCTTTCTTAGGCCTCTTTCACACTAGTGGCAGCACGGATCCGGCACCTAAAGGGTGCCAACGGATCCGTGCTGCCGCTGATACATGTGTGGAGCCGGAGCAGCGCTCCGGCCCCACACATGTTGACACAGACATTGGGACAGAAATACATACAAACATACAGACATACATATACATACATACACATACATACTCCAGGCAGGGACGCCGGCAGCACGTCTTCACGCACCTCCTGCGCGCAGTGATGACGATTCCCCACAGCGCCCTCTGCTGGGCGCAGTGGGGAAACGTCATAGCTGCGCGCAGGAGGTGCGTGAAGACATGCTGCCGGCGTCCCTGCCTGGAGTATGTGAGTGTGTATGTATGTATGTATGTATGTATGTCTTTCTGTATTTCTGTGTAGCCGGATCCGGAATGACCCCCCATTGCAAGTCAATGGAGGACAGATCCGGATTACTGGTGTGTCACACCAAACGGATCCATCACCATTGACTTGCATTGGGGGTCATTCCGGATCCGTCTTGGTGCGGATGCCTGGACCGGAGAGAAAACCGCAGCATGCTGCGGTTTGTTCTCCGGTCTGAAGACGGAACGGAATGCTTTCAGGAGCATTCCGTTGTCTTCAGTTCAGTTTTGTCCCCATTGACAATGAATGGGGACAAAACTGAAGTGTTTTTTTCCGGTATTGAGCCCCTATGACGGAACTCAATACCTGAATTTAAAAACGCTAGTGTGAAAGTATCCTTAGGGTTTTATTTTAACTGAATACCTTTATATGGAAAGTACCTTCTGCTGATGCTGCGGGAATTGGCTGCCCTGCTGTGATCCCCTGAAGTTCTGGCAAGTACAATTCTGTTACATAGCCTGAACAACTCTCCTCCCTGGCTATGAAATCGTCCGCTGTGATACGGATTCCCTTTAGGTGGACACTGCTCTAGTAGAAATTCTGCTGCCCAAGTTGTAATTTGACTGTATTGACTGTTTATGCAGTGGAGCGAGACTTGTTACAATTGTTGACGTAGAACATGGCGGAGATAATATCTGTTTGCATGACCACTGACTGGTTCGCGAGCATGCCCTGAATGAAGAGCTAGGTATATTGCTTTCTGATATTGAATCTCAGATACAGCTCCTGTGGAGACTACCTCCCCTGAACACAAAGAATTTGGAAGTGTACTTCCTAATCAGGAAGAAAAGAAAATAAATACAATGCAACAGCACTCTGCAAACCAAATAAAGTACAAAAATGCCATAGTAATATAAGATATTTTGATGCTAAAGTTGCGCTTGTTCAGTAAATTAGAGATTCTTGGCAAATATATTTTGTACAAAATTATCTAAGCCCGTCTGCCACACGTCAAGGCCATCTCTGTAAGACTGGAACCTAACACTATTTCCTACCTGTTATGTGCCATAATGGCCTCCGTATAAGTCAGGGGGTGTTGGTTCCACATGCATGCTGGGTCCACTCTGCCTTTTGCCATGTCTGGTGCTTCAAAGGCCTCCACTAAATCCAGGGATGCAGGTACCAACATGCAGGCCGAGCCCACTCTATACCTCTATACTAAGAGGTACTGGAATGGCCAGAATAATCTGCCCCGTTCAGTATTTCTCAGATGAAGCCATCAAGTCAGGTCTTCCCAAGTTTCTAGCTTGATCATCACAAGACGAACCAGAGTTGATATAATATTGATTTTATCCTGAAAGGATGCTGGTTGAATGTTTCATTCATATTTTTCTTGGGGGTAATTTCTTTAACCAAAGAGAGTAACCTTTCTGAATACAGGATTCTATCCAGGTGTCTGACATAATCTTTACACAATTTAAGAAAAGGTTTTGTAATCTTTCTCCCACCGGAAGCCTGTTGTCCTAAATTTGATGTTTTCCTGTTTGAAATTTCTACTTTCTAGTGTTTGGAGAGCCTGAGCACTCAGAAATAAATCTCCTCTGTCTGTCCCCTCATAGGTGAACTTTGGAATAGTAATGACCAGAACGAATCTAGACCTAGAGGTATACTGTATCGTGGAAAGGAGACCCTTTTGTTAAAAAAAAAATAAAAATCTATTCTAAATAGTATTAATTTGGGGACAAACCTAATACACAGATGAAATGGTAAGGAACAAAACAGTGCTTGACCAAAATGTCCCTCTGGACAGAGCGTCTATTGGGATCACATGACACTCAGGCACATTCAGTGCCCATTCACAGGACTATTTTGTCTTTCTGCACCAGTCCCACAATTCTGCAGATCTGATGTGGACCTATTAATTTCAATGGGGTGAAGAGATATGGACAGCACAAGGTGTGCCATCTACATCTGCACTTCCATTCCATGTTGGAAATCAGCTGCAGCAACACAAAACTTCTTGAAGCAACTTTTTCATTGAGAAGATTCTTTATTTTATTCAGAGACAAGACAGCATTGAAATAAATATAAAAGTCAATCAGATTATAGTATGAAGATGAGAATGGAAGTGAGAAGCAGTAGCGGCAAAAGGCAGTGTCTGCTTAACCCCCCAACACAGTTTCTTACACCCCAGAGAATAAATAATTAGTATTATAATTCAGGTTTTCTGCAGTGTGTTGCAGTCCATAAGATTCAATGTTACTCACACAGATTACATTATTATTATACGTAACCACTAGAGATGATCGAACGTGCTCGAAACGAGCACTGTACCGCTCGGCTCCCCTACGCTCGCATGGGCGCAGGCAGCCGCTTCCGAGGACGGAAGCGGCTGCCTGCGCCCATGCGAGCGCAGGCGAGCCGAGCGGTACAGTGCTCGTTTTGAGCACGTTCGCTCATTTCTAGTAACCACTGATATACATAAATTACACCTACAGCAACCTCTAAGTGGACAAAAGTTTCTTATCAAGACCACTTCATGCGGAAATAATTTATTCCTTGGGCCTTCCATTAGTCCACTCCAATTTTAGTACCAATCTAAATTTTCTTTCAAAGAAGCCATACGGGACATAAAACTAAAAGTGGGCCTCTTCATTTATCACCTATCCAACACCAAGGATCGAACATGATCATAAACATGCTAATGGCCTACTTGAATTTCAATAGACCAGTACATTTACCCTAGCTCACCATCACATCATGACCCTTTTAATTGATTACTGAAGAATCTCTACATCAGGATATTTCCCTAACCAAGCTATTTCTTCACTTCAGCTCTTTACTAAACTCTTTTCTGAGATAAGAACACAAGATGTCTGCCTAATACAACAAGGCTGACCATTAGATCTAAGGGCTTGTTCACACTTCAGTTATTTGATCAGTTATTTCCATCAGTTATTGTCAGCCAAAACCAGGTGTGGGTCAAAAACACTGAACAGGTGCAGATCTTTTCATTACATCTGATCTCTGTGTAGCCTCCACTCCTGGTTTTGGCTCACAATAACTGATGGAAATAACTAATCAAATAACTGACGTGTGAACAAGGCCTAACCCTGATTCTCAAACATTCCACAGCCCCGCAAAAAAGATTTGCGGACAAGACGTTGCCATTAAAAGGCAATATGTTCTTATCTGCTAAAGCGGTTTCTGTGCACACAGCCATGTTCGTATCCGTGTTTTACGGACCTGCAATTTGTGGTCTGCGAAAAAGCATATGATTCTGCAAATGGACCCCCAATCTTAGTGACTAAGCAAACTTTCCTGGGGAAACTATCCTATATATCCCTAGACAACTGAAGCAAAAGCTGGTTTGCACTGGAATTACTATGTTTTAGCAGGGAAACAATCTTTCTGACGATAGGGTCCCTAAACAGGGAATAACCTACTGCCAGAAAAAAAAATTTCCCATCCAGACTGGCCACTAAGATTTTCTCACTGAGCTGAGACTGCAGGATCTGTAATATACACTGCTATAATCTAGCTCCCATATATGTTCCCTATCTGACTGGGACCACGCTCCTGCCATACATTCATTAAATATAGGATCATTAGGAAATACCCTATTGTTTGTTTCGGGTTTTTTTTTTACCACCCCTTTTGGGCTTAACCTCTCTAGCTGAAACCTTTTCAAGTTGAGCAAACACAGATTTTAATAATGAACTTGAATAAGTCCACCTGAAGAGAGATTAGGCAGGTGATAAGGTAAAATGAGATGTAGTTAAACAAGGATGGATATATACAGTGCCTTGCGAAAGTATTCGGCCCCCTGGAACTTTTCAACCTTTTGCCACATTTCAGGCTTCAAACAAAAAGATATAACATTTTAAATTATTGGTGAAGAATCAACAACAAGTGGGTCACAATTGTGAAGTGGAACGAAATTTATTGGATCATTTAAACTTTTTTGTATTAATAAAACTGAAAAGTTGGGCGTGCAAAATTATTCAGCCCATTTACTTTCATTTCAGAAAAGTCACTCCAGAAGTTCATTGAGGATCTCTGAATGATCCAATGTTGTCCTAAATGACTGATGAAGATAAATAGAATCCACTTGTGTGTAATTAAGTCTCCGTATAAATGCACCAGCTCTGTGATAGTCTCAGGATTCTGTTTAACCCCTTCAACCCCGGGCCTGTTTTCACCTTCCTGACCAGGCCATTTTCTGCAAATGTGTCACACTTTTACTTATCTAGGCCATTCTGAGATTGTTTTCTCGCCGCATATTGTGCTTTACCACAGTAGTAAATTTGTGGCAAAATATTTCATTTTTTTAAAATAAAAAATACTTAAATTTAACAAAAATTTTGAAAAATTAGCAATTTTCAAAATTTCAATTTCTCTACTTTCAAAATACATAGTAATACTTCCAAAAATAGTTATTATTTTACATTCCCCATATGTCTACTTTATGTTTGGATCGTGTTGAAAATGACATTTTAGTTTTTTGGGACGTTAGAAGGCTTCGAAGTTTATTCTTAAAATCTTTAGAAGATTTCAAAAAACTTTTTTTTTTTTTAAGGAGCAGTTCAGTTATGAAGTCACTTTGTTCGGCTTACATAGTGGAAACTCCCCTTAAATCACCCCATTTTAGAAACTACACCCTTCAAGCTATTCAAAACTGATTTTACTAAATTTGTTAACCCTTTATGTGTTCCATGAGAATTGACGGAAAATTGGAATGAAATTTCAAATTTTCACTTTTTTTAGCAGATTTTAAAATTTAATCCATTTTCCATGAAACACATCAAGGGTTAACAGCAAAACAAAACTCAAAATCTATTACCCTGATTCTGGAGTTTACAGAAACACCCCATATGTGCACAAAAACTAATGTATGGGGGCACAGCAGGCTTCAGAGTGGAAAGAGCACCATATGGCTTTTGGAGAGTGGAATTAGCTGGAATAATCATTGGGAGCTATGTCACACATGAAGACCCCCTAAGCTGGCCCTACAGTAGAAACCTCCCAAAAGTGACCCCATTTTGGAAAGAGAACCCATCAAGGAATCTTTCAAGGTGTGTGGTGAGCACTTTGAGCTCAAAGGTGTTTCCTAGAATTAGGATTCAAACGAAGTGAAAATGAAAAATTGCAATTTTTTGACAAAAAAAAGTTGCTTTACACCCACATTTTTCACTTTCACAAAGGGTAACGGGACAAAATTCACCCCACATTCCCTCCGAATACGGCAACAACCCTTATGTGCTTGTAGCCCAATGTACTGGCGCACAGCAGGCTTCAACGTGGAAGGAGCACCATATGGCTTTTGGAGAGCGGAATTAGCTGGAATAATAATTGGGAGCTATGTAACACATGAAGACCCCCTGAACTGGCCCTACAGTAGAAACCCGGAGAAGAAATGTCCACTTATCAAAAATGAATGGACACCTGGACGTGGTGCCTCAAAAACCCATGCGTCAAACAATATATAATAACAAAATTGGGTACACGCCTAAAATATAACCTTTACTAAATTGGTTAAAAAGTTATTGCCCACACAAAGAAATAAACCAAATATAAGTGCACAAACTAAAATACCAGTGCATGAATTAAATTGCCATCTTACCACTGTGTTGTCTCGTGGTTATCCGCCGAACCCTGTTTCTAGGGGTACTGGGTCTCTTCCCCTAGTATCCCCTATACATGTGTACTACCACTAGTTAGTGGAGATAATTATGGGGAAAGGGGAGGTTATACCTCCTAGACCGGGTCCTAACTATCTAGAGCTTTCCCTTGTAATCCCTATAACAGTATATGACTGCCCAGCAATTCGTCATGGGAAAGGACATACAAGGGAAGCCCTGTCTAAACATATACACACATCAATGTTCCAACGCGTTTCCCTGGTGAAGCACACCAGATCATCAGGGGACCAATATCCAGGTGACACAGCATAGGTTTTCTATCAGTGTCCCATAATGATGAGAGCTGATGTATTTCTATGTTATCACATCGCCTCTCAATTCTTCCTTCTGGGGCGTATGGCGTCCACATGGTTTGTGGCACCAAACTCCTTTAAATGCCCCGGTGAAGGAAGAGTAGCCATGCCCCTTTCAGCAGTTCAAGCCGCGGGCGTATAAATTTTACCTTCTACTTAAGTGTTACGTGACTTGCGTAGGCACCATATGCTCTCTTTATCGCCGTTAAGTATGTAATCCGGCGGCAGAGGCAATCTATACGTTAATTGTACGCTACCATCCGGAGACCCGGTATGCGCATGCGTACCACGCTCTGTGCCTTTCATCATCACTATAGAAGGTGTACGTATTAGGGATCATCAAGGAGTGACGCGCAGGCTATAGCCACACCCCGATCCTCCCATAATCATAGTGCTTTGGTACTTACCAGCGCTTAATGATATTTAAGACTAACTAACTTAGCTATACTGAGTATTTAATATAGTTTTTCTGATGACTAAATAGTGCCTTGAGGTAAGATGATAATTCTCATACTAAAAATTTAAAATAAAATAATAATCTGAAATAATCTGAGCAACCTAGACTTAAAACTTAAAGAACATATAGCAATTACACAACAATTCTTACAAGAACCAGAATTTGTGAACAAAGAAACCTCTTTGAGGATGGTACTGGAATTTTTCCAGTGTATTTTTCAAAGAGAGGAAACAGACAATCCAACCGGGATTTGTTGGACTTTAAAGAAAATCGTGTCTATTTAACAGTTCACAATACTGGCACTCGTAAGAACGCTGGCTCAGACCTGACTTCTAGTGATACAGAGGCCTCGGAGTGTGAGAAAGAAGGGGCCCTACAAAAACAAAACAGAGGGAAGGTTAAACAAAGAGGGAGAGGAAGAGATACTCACAATACCAACAATTCACATTTTTTGGAACAGGGGGCCCTGTATCAACTACGTGCTCGCAGTCAAGCACGTTAGGGGAGGGCGGCCCCCCATACCTTCTAATAGCACCTCTGACATTGATAAATCACTATATCATATGACCAAGACTGGTACCTCTCAAAATCAGATATTGAACCTATCTAAAGGAACCCTTGCCATAGGTGAAATTTCACTACTTAGTAAGGGCTTATCATATGTACCTACCACAATGTATAATTTATTCAACTGGGTCAAAGACCTACACCTGTTTGCCCGAAAGTTGCGCTGGCATAAGCACTTCTGTTTAGTGAATAAGAGAGAGAGTAGGGAACTAGGTGTACCACTGGATATCCTTCAGGATGTTAGGTTACTAAATTCCCTATCTGATGCTTCCCCTTCATTAGGTCAAGAACCTTTCACAACACTTAAAAATAAGAGCACCACCATGCCACCGATTGGAGATCCGTCATGCATAGATGTTTTTTTGAACCAGGTATGCACTGAACTGAAAGTATCGTGATAGGCACTCACTCCTTCAACTGTACCAAGAACGAACATCAGGCTTTATTTGACTTACAAAAGGATAAAAGCATTATCATTAAGCCATCTGATAAAGGGGGCAATCTGGTAATCTTGGATGCACCACAATATAAAAAGATGTGCTTGTGGGATCATGTTTAAGTCGCTCATAGGTACTCTTGTCCTTCAACAAATCCAATCTCGTACCAGGAAGAACTATCTGCCATTTTAGGTAATGCACGAGACACCAATTTGATCTCTAAGGATGAGTATAATTTTCTATTCTGTAAGTGTCCCACCTTTTATAGCCTTCCCAAGATACACAAGGGGGCGTCCCCCTTAAAGGGGCGCCCCATAGTGTCAGGAGTGAACAGCCTCACACAAAATGTGGGAATTTATGTTGAAACCATCCTGGCCCCATTTGTAAAGGCGTTGCCCTCCTACATCAGGGATACAGGCGATTTATTGTGCAGACTAGAGGGAGCTATATTAGAGGAGGACATGTGGTTAGCCTCGATCGATGTGGAGGCTCTATACTCCTCTATACCATATCAGTGTGGGATTATGGCAGTAGCTGACTTCCTAGAGTCGAGAGGCTGTCAATTTGCAAAACACAATGCACTAATAGTGGAACTACTGGAATTTGTGCTAAGAATTACTTTCTTTTTGACGGGGTCTTCTTCCACCACCTCAGGGGTACCACGATGGGGAGTTCATGTGCCCCGTCGTATGCAAATTTGCTCCTGGGCTGGTCTTTGGCAACACCCCTCCACCGTACATTGGAGGTGCTGTAATGTGGTGTCGATTTATAGATGATATTTTTGTGGTATGGAAAGGCGAGAAGAGTCATTTTAAGGAATTGGTGAGGTCTTTGAATGTAAATGACTTGAATTTGAGGTTCACATTCGAAATCGAAAGAATGTCCCTCCCATTCCTTGATATCCTCATCATCAGCGGAAACAATGGCGAGATCATTACCAATATATATCGAAAACCAACCTCTACGAACTCCCTCCTTAGGTGGGATAGCCATCATCCGCGTCCCCTTAAACAAGGGATACCAACTGGTCAATACCTGAGAATCAGAAGGAACTGTTCTACTCTTTCTGACTTCAGGGAACAAGCCAGGGACCTCAGACAGACTATCCAGATGCCATCCTCAGGAGAGCTTACCAGCCGGCCTTAAAGGGGTTGTCCGAGTTATTTTTTTTGTTCTTTATATGTTTCTAACTTGTCAGGTATAACAACTTTCCCATATACAGTACTTTGTGTTTCTAAAGCTGCTGGTTTCTCAGAGTTGACTGAGGGTCACATGACCTGTGATGTCACCTTATCTCTCTGCTCTGTGATGTTTCGTTCACAAGCCTCAGAGTTCAGATAACAGTCTGTACACGAGACGTCACTGGCCACGCTCCCTTTCTTTGCTGGCCACGCTCCCTTTCTTTGCCTGGTTCCTGCTATCTGCTCTGTCCCTGGTTTCCTTCAGATAAAACATTAACCCCTTCAGCCAGAACACACTGAGGGCTCAAGGCTTTACAACAAACAGTAGCTGCCGCAGTGAGAGGAGACAAATGCTGGGCACAAGAGCTGTAGAGGAATTGTATTGTACAAGAACAGGTAGGGAAAAATTCCTGTATGTATTAGCAGTGTCATTGTACAGCTGGGACTTGTAGTCCTACACATACAACATGCTGCTGAGTATTCCAGCAGGCAGACATGTCACTCAGCACTTGTATTCATTCCCTTTGCAGAGAGGGTCGGGAGAAGGGGGAGGGGCTGAGATTGTTGTTATTGCATGTAAACAAAGACCAGAAGAGAACCAGGGAAATTAGGAAATATGGATTTTTTTTTGCCTAAAACTTGCTTAACTTAGTTATATATTGCTGCCCATCAGATTTACAGTGCTATACATTTTTTGTCATAACTCGGACAACCCCTTTAAGCTTAGGCCGTAATGAACTTCTTTATCCCAAGAATACTCATGACACAGACAAAACTATCTGCCTCATCGCTACATACGATGAGGCAGCGAAAGAGGTCCGCCGAATTCTTAATAAACACTGGAGTATTTTGCAACTTGATCCAGATATTAGAGATGTCATTGCAAACACCCCTCAAATTACCTTTCGCAAAGGGCGAAGCTTGAGAGACAGGTTGGTTCACAGCCACTACGTTGAAACACCAGAAAACCTGAGCTGGTGGCTCGAGAAGATTTTGGGCTGTTATCAATGTAGTGGATGTGTGGCATGCCCATAAATTAGAAGAACTTGCTCATTTATAGGTAATAATACGGGCAAGTCCTATCAAATCAAGGACTTTGTAAACTGCCGCACCAAGGGCGTTATTTCGTCACATATCAAGTCACATGTGGTTGCGGACTGGAGTACATAGGCAAAACCACCCGAGAACTGCGGAGACGGGTGGGGGAGCATCTTGGAGACATAAGACATCAAAAAGACACCCCACTGGCGCAACACATGGTAAATCTACATGGAAGTGACACCTCGGCACTCAGCTTTATAGGCATCGAGGTGATACCACAGACCCAAAGAAGAAGGGACTGGAATAAAAAGATCCTCCAGCGTGAGAGTTGGTGGATATATGAACTTAAAACTGGTCATCCATATGGTTTAAATGAACAACTGTCATTTGGTTGTTATATTTAACTGGAATGAGGTACTTATGCGAGTGACTATATTAAAGGCAGTCAAGCTTGATATCGGTCATTAGTGCTGTTTTTTATACCAGCTAAGCAGCCATGTCTGATATCATTCACAAGAGGTGACCGATACACCAATGATGTATACCAATTCTACCACTATTTATATACTGTATATCCTAGAGATTTATATTCCAACCTTTTATATACTTAGTGGTCCTTGGATATCTCATTTGTATAATATGCATTTTCTCTACATCAAATTTTTGTTCTATGATACATTCTTGTACATAGCACATGATTTGTGTTGTCACTGTATGAGTAATATTAGAGGCCACTTTTGGATTTTTTCACTTGTGGCCCTATTTCTTTTTAGTATGAGAATTATCATCTTACCTCAAGGCACTATTTAGTCATCAGAAAAACTGTATTAAATACTCAGTATAGCTAAGTTAGTTCATCTTAAATATCATTAAGCGCCGGTAAGTACCAAAGCGCTATGATTATGGGAGGATCGGGGTGTGGCTATAGCCTGCGCGTCACTCCTTGACGATCCCTAATATGTACGCCTTCTATAGTGATGATGAAAGGCACGGAGCGTGGTACGCATGCGCATACCGGAACTCCGGATGGTAGCGTACAATTAACGTATAGATTGCCCCTGCCACCGGATTACATACTTAACGGCGATAAGGAGAACATACGGTGCCTACGCAAGTCACGTAACACTTAAGTAGAAGGTAAAATTTATACGCCCGCGGCTTGAACTGCTGAAAGGGGCGTGGCTACTCTTCCTTCACCGGGGCACTTAAAGGAGTTTGGCGCCACAAACCATGTGGACACCGTATGCCCCAGAAGGAAGAATTGAGAGGCGATGTGATAACATAGAAATACATCAGCTCTCATCATTATGGGGCACTGATAGAAAACCAATGCTGTGTCACCTGGATATTGGTCCCCTGATGATCTGGTGTGCTTCACCAGGGAAACGCGTTGGAACATTGATGTGTGTATATGTTTAGACAGGGCTTCCCTTGTATGTCCTTTCCCATGACGAATTGCTGGGCAGTCATATACTGTTATAGGGATTACAAGGGAAAGCTCTAGATAGTTAGGACCCGGTCTAGGAGGTATAACCTCCCCTTTCCCCATAATTATCTCCACTAACTAGTGGTAGTGTACATGTAAGGGGATACTAGGGGAAGAGACCCAGTACCCCTAGAAACAGGGTTCGGCGGATAACCACGAGACAACACAGTGGTAAGATGGCAATTTAATTCATGCACTGGTATTTTAGTTTGTGCACTTAAAAATTTGGTTTATTTTTTTTTGTGTGGGCAATAATTTTTTAACCAATTTAGTAAAGGTTATATTTTAAGCGTGTACCCAATTTTGTTATTATACATTGTTTGACACATGGGTTTTTGAGGCACCACGTCCAGGTGTCCATTCATTTTTGATAAGTGGACATTTCTTCTCCGGGACTGTAGGGCCAGCTCAGGGGGTCTTCATGTGTGACATAGCTCCTAATTATTATTCCAGCTAATTCCGCTCTCCAAAAGCTATATGGTGCTCCTTCCACTGTGAAGCCTGCTGTGCACCAGTACATTGGGCTACAATTTTGTAATTTTGTTATTATCTACAGTAGAAACCCCCAAAAGTGACCCCATTTTGGAAAGAGCACCCCTCAATGAATCTTTCAAGGTGTGTGGTGAGCACTTTGAGCTCAAAGGTGTTTCCTAGAATTAGGATTCACACGGAAGTGAAAATGAAAAATTGCAATTTGTTGACAAAAAAGTTGCTTTACACCCACATTTTTCACTTTCACAAAGGGTAACGGGACAAAATGCACCCCACATTTTGATCCGAATACGGCCACACCCCAGATGTGCTTATAGCCCAATGTACTGGCGCACAGCAGGCCGCTAGAGGAAAATAGCAAAATATGGATTTTGCAGACAAAAATTAACAGACATGGTTTTTTTTATTGCCATGTCACATTTAAAATTTTCCTGAGGTCCCCAGAAATTAAAAACCCCAAGAAGTGACCCCATTTTGGAAAGAGCACCCCCGTACGAACAATTTAAGTGGTAGAAAGGGTACTTTTTAGCAAACTGGTGTCTCACAGAAGGCTGAAACACTTGTAAAAGCATTTCAAAGCACACATTTGTGAAAATGAAAAAATTGCTAGCAGACCCTAATTTTTCACATTCACAAGGGGTTAAAGGAGAAAATACACCCCAGTATGCGTTCCCCATTTTCTCCCCATAATAGCAACACCCCATATGTGCTCATATCCTGCTGTATGGGCGCACAGCAGGCCTCCAGAGGCAAACTGCAAAATATGGATTTTGCAGACAAGAATTTGCAGACATGGTTTTTTAATTGCCATGTCGCATTTAAAAATTTCCTGAGGTCCCCAGCAACTAAAAACCCCAAGAAGTGACCCCATTTTGGAAAGAGCACCCCCGTACGAACAATTTAAGTGGTAGAAAGGGTACTTTTTAGGAAACTGGTGTCTCACAGAAATGAATATGTAGTGATGGTGAAAAGTGGATATGTAAGCTATTCGGAATATATCTGAGGTACAAAGTGAAAAAATTTCAGGGTACATCAAGGCTGAAACTAATCCATGGATGAGTGGTAGATTCTGAAACAATCCTTGATGCACAGGCCAGGTTTTTTAGGGCAGGTTTTGCAGTGGTATATAGTGTCCTTCCTAATCCCCCTTTTGAACACACCCTGCATCGTTTTTGGGTCCTTCCTTTCCTCGCTGTTTGGGGGACTTTACCAGGGAAATGTCCTGGTACAACTCGGGCACCGTAACTTGCAGAAGTACTGGGGGCCCCTTTCTCCTTGGTTGGGAAAAATTAGGGCCTTGATGACTACTTCTTGAAAGTAAAGGAAAGTTCCTGTGTGTCCCGCAGATTTAAATAGCATGTACGCATTGTACATTGCCGTCTGTACAAGGTATACGGCTAGTTTTTTGTACCACACTTTTGTTTTTTGTGTGGCACTGTAGGGTATCAGAACTTGATCTGAAAGATCAACTCCTCCCATGTGCCTGTTGTAGGCCAGGATGCAGTCCGGTTTGAGGATAGTGGTAGTGGTACCACGTACTGCGGCAGGGGAGCTGGTGTTGGGGTGAATGCTGGTCAGTACAAGGACGTCCCTCTTGTCCTGGTACTTAACCACCATCGTGTTTTCATGGAGGAGAGCCCTACTTTCACCCTTTCTCAGTGGTTGCCCTACCAGGGATCTAGGGAGGCCTCTCTGATTTTTGCGTACTGTGCCGTAAGCCACTGTACGCCTGGCACTTAGGGACATGAAGAGGGGTAAGCTGGTATAATAGTTATCCACGTAGAGGTGGTAACCCTTATCCAGCAGTGGGTGCAGCAACTCCTACACTAGTTTCCCACTAACTCCTAGGCTAGGGGGGCATTCTGGGGGTTCAATCCGGGTGTCCCTCCCTTCATAGACCCGGAACCTATAGGTGTACCCTGAGCTACTCTCACAGAGCTTGTACATTTTTATGCCATACCTTGCCCGCTTGCTGGGCAGGTACTGGTAGAATTTTACCCTCCCCTTGAAATGCACCAGGGACTCATCTATACAGATGTTTTCTTCTGGGGTGTACACTTCAGAAAACTTGGTGCTGAAGTGGTCAAGGATGGGTCTAATTTTGAAAAGCCGATCAAATGTCGGGTCACTTTAGGGAGGACACTGTGCATTATCATTATAATGCAAAATTTTCAGTATCGACTCAAATCGATACCGGGTCATGGTGGCACTGAATATTGGAGTGTGGTACAAGACATCCGCACTCCAATACTGTCTAATTTCTGTTTTTTTTAATAAGCCCCATGTGCAGCACAAGCCCCCAGAAGATTTTTATTTCTGCTGCTGTTACTGGGGTCCAACCTAAGGGTCTTGCGTATTGTGACGTGGGGTTCTGGGTAATGAACTGCCGGGCGTATAAATTAGTTTGGGCCACAATTAAATTTACTAAATCATCACTGAAAAAGATTTTGAAAAAAAATCTATTTCTGTGGAGCCTGTGCAGTCAATTTGAATTCCAGAGTTTCCCACAAACTCTGGAATTTGGGGCTTATAATTCTCAGGGGGTGGGGTCCATGTGGGCTCACTCTGGGGAGGGGCTATCTCAGCTGTCGTTCTGGGGCGCCTCCTAGAGGGTCCCTCATCAGCGGGTGATGATGAGGGGGTAGAGGAGTAGAGGAAAGTGGCATCCTCTTCTCCCTCAGTGGCCGTCTTGGTATCAGAGGCAAGCATGGCGTATGCCTCTTCTGCCGAGTACACTCGTTGGGATGATTGGGACATTTTTATTTTATTGGGGTGTGATGGGTGAAACGTGTAAAACTTTATTTAGTGTGTTTGTAGTGTTTTTACACGTGAAGGTGTTTTTTACGGTTTTGAAATAGAATTAAAAAAAAACGGGGTGGGGAATAAAAAAAAAAGTCTTTTCTGTAAAGAAAAAAACAAACAAACAAAACAAAATTGTATTTACTGCAAAAAAAAGAGCAGTACAAAATGAGCAGACGCTCATTTCGGTGCTCATTGATTGCACAATGCACGTACGCAGATGATGCGTTCGTACAAATTCCTAAACTGACACTAACTGAAATCTAACTACCTCTACCAGTGGTTCTTTTTTCACACAAGACAAGGTAAAAAAAAAAAAAATGTGCAGATGCTACTGATACAGCACACACGATACAGATCGTGTGTGCGTGCAGAAACTGTAGTGTAAAAATTCACTACAGTCCTCTGCAAAATGCACGTACGCAGATACGGTGCGTTTGTGCAAAAACCTAAACTAACACTAACTAAAATTTATATCTAACACTAACTGCTGTTCTTTTTTTTACACCGAAAATGTAAAAAAAAAAACAAAAAGAAAAAAAAAAACAAAAAAAAAAAAAACACACCTCTAAAATGACCACAGCCACCGGAGATGCAGGGGAACGGAAATACCGCCCCCGGCGCTGGTCGGGAAGGGGTTAAAGCACAGAGAGCATCATGAAGACCAAGGAACACACCAGGCAGGTCCGTGATACTGTTGTGGAGAAGTTTAAAGCCGGATTTGGATACCAAAACATTTCCCAAGCTTTAAACATCCCAAGGAGCACTGTGCAAACGATCATATTGAAATGGAAGGAGTATCAGACCACTGCAAATCTACAAAGATCTGGCCGTCCCTCTAAACTTTCATCTCAAACAAGGAGAAGACTGATCAGAGATGCAGCCAAGAGGCCCATGATCACTCTGGATAAACTGCAGAGATCCACAGATCAGGTGGGAGAGTCTGTCCATAGGACAACAATCAGTCGAACACTTCACAAATCTGGCCTTTATGGAAGAGTGGCAAGAAGAAAGCCATTTATCTATAAAAAGTCTCATTTACAGTTTGCCACAAGCCACCTGGGAAACACACCAAACATGTGGAAGAAGGTGCTCTGGTCAGATGAAACCAAAATCGAACTTTTTGGAAACAATGCAAAACTATGTGTTTGGTGTAAAAGCAACACAGCTCATCACCCTGAACACACCATCCCCACTGTCAAACATGGTGGTAGCAGCATCATAGTTTGGGCCTGCTTTTCATCAGCAGGGACAGGGAAGATGGTTAAAATTGATGGGAAGATGGATGGAGCCAAATACAGGACCATTCTGGATGAAAACCTGTTGGAGTGTGCAAAAGACCTGAGACTAGGATGGAGATTTATCTTCCAACAAGACAATGATCCCAAACATAAAGCAAAATCTACAATGGAATGGTTCAAAAATAAACGTATCCAGGTCTTAGCATGGCCAAGTCAAAGTCCAGACCTGAATCCAATTGAGAATATGTGGAAAGAGCTGAAAACTGCTGTTCACAAACGCTCTCCATCCA
Source organism: Rhinella marina (assembly GCA_900303285.1). NCBI lineage: Eukaryota > Metazoa > Chordata > Amphibia > Anura > Bufonidae > Rhinella > Rhinella marina. The sequence continues at coordinate 25,626 of ONZH01017710.1, forward strand.
ACCTCAAAGAGCTCGAGGTGTTTTGCAAGGAAGAATGGGCAAGAATTTCAGTCTCTAGATGTGCAAAACTGATAGAGACATACCCCAAGCGACTTGCAGCTGTAATCGCAGCAAAAGGTGTCGCAACAAAGTATTAATGCAAGGGGGCCAAATTATTTTGCACGCCCCACTTTTTAGTTTTATTATTACAAAAAAAAGTTTAAATGATCCAATAAATTTCATTCCACTTCACAATTGTGACCCACTTGTTGATTCTTCACCAAAAATGTAAAATGTTATATCTTTTAGTTTGAAGCCTGAAATGTGGCAAAAGGTTGAAAAGTTCCAGGGGGCCAAATACTTCCGCAAGGCACTGTATATCTTTAATATTATAAAAATTTGTTTCTGTCTGTCTATCCTCTATGCGCGAACCAATCTACTGGAACGATTTTCACCAAATTCGGCACACAGGTACATCAGGTGTCCGGGAAGGTTTTAGACCAGGTCTCAGCTCTCTAGGACATACCGTTCCTGAGATATTCCCAAAATATGACCTGCATTTGCCAATATTAGCCTGGGAGCTTTGCTTTCAAACCTCAACTGCCATTCTCTGCACAGACACACACAGGGAGGGCAGATTTCCATAACACAGCCAGGTAATTAGCAGCCAGCTGAGGAGCTCAGGTAACAACACAGCCTTTTCTCTTCAATGCTTTAAAGGGGCAGAGTGCTGTGGATGAAACTGTTAAAGGGGTATTCCGGTTACCAGAAATATAACTTATGTTTTAGACTAATTTTCAACTAAAACCGTTCAATAGTAATAAAAGATGTTTTCTTCCACTGCTACCCATTGCGTGTCCTCATAAATTACCATGGCATCGACCTGTAATTCTCACCACCCTCAAAAGAAGGACTTAAAACCCCCGCCCCAGGTCTCGCTAAGCCACGCCCCTATGTCAGTCCACACCCCCAACTCTGTCAGGCCATGCCCCCTCCCACTCTGCAGCCAATGGGGGATTGAATAAATGAAGGTAAAAATCAACTTCTGTCAGCTGCAGGGGTGGGAGGGTAACTTTCTCTCTGTAACGACACATCAAATAGACTAATATTAGACTACGACCGTTTAGTAGTAATAAAAGATGTTTTCTTCCACTGCTACCCATTGCGTGTCCTCATAAATTGCCATGGTATCGACCTGTAATTCAGGCCACCCTCAAAAGAAGGACTTAAAACCCCCGCCCCAGGTCTTGCTAAGCCATGCCCCCGACTGTCAAATTACGCCCCCTCCCACTCCGCAGCCAATGGGGATTGAAAAAAATGAAGGTAAATATCAACTTCTGTCAGCTGCATTGACTTTCTCTCTGCAACGACACACAGAAACATTAAATGAAATAGATGAAATACACTAATTTTAGACTAAGACCGTTCAGTAGTAATAAAAGATGTTTTCTTCCACTGCTACCCATGGCATGTCCTCATAAATTACCATGGCATCGACCTGTAATTCAGGCCACCTTCAAAAGAAGGACTTAAAACCCCCGCCCCAGGTCTCCCTAAGCCATGCCCCCGACAGTCAGGCCACGCCCCATCTCACTCCGCAGCCAACGGGGATTGAAAAAATGAAGCTAAAATTCAACTTCTGTCAGCTGCAGACGTGGGTGGGAGGTTGACTTTTTTTCTGCAACAAAAACTAGAAACACTAAATTAAATAGATTAATTATACCCGTGCGAAGCAATGTTTTCTTCCACTGCTACCCATTGCGTGCCCTCATAAATTACCATGGCATCGACCTTTAATTCAGGCCACCATCAAAAGAAGGACTTAAAAGCAACCACCTCCAAAGTCCCGCAAAACCTTGCCCCCATTGGCTGCCCCCTCCCAATCCGCAGCCAATGGGGATTGAAAAAATGAAGGTAAAAATCAAGTACTGTCAGCTGCATTGACTTTCTCTCTGCAACGACAATGAAATAGACGAAATATACCCAGGTGAAGCCGGGTCCTTCTTCTAGTCTCTTTCTAGATGAAATACACAAATTTTAGATTAAGACCGTTCAGTAGTAATAAAAGATGTTTTCTTCCACTGCTACCCATGGCGTGTCCTCATAAATTACCATGCAAATAAAAGAAAACCACGGAGACACCATCACGTGTCTCAACGACGGTCAAACTAGCCAGGCCTTTCACCGGGAAGGAACAACCAAGGGAAGGGCAGTCTCCAAAAGGAAACTACCTATGCCAAAACATGGTATCCATCCACAGACAGCTGTTTCGGGGTATTTGCCCCTCATCAGTGTGGAGTAGGAATCTGTCTAGTGGGAGCAATGCCTAGTAAACGATTATTTAAGAAAAGATGATTGACCACAGGGAGATCAACCATCATCACCTACGGAGACACCATCACGAGTCTCAACGTTGGTGAATCTAAACCAATTCCTACTCCACACTGATGAGGGGCAAATACCCCGAAACAGCTGTCTGTGGATGGATACCATGTTTTGGCATAGGTAGTTTCCTTTTGGAGACTGCCCTTCCCTTGGTTGTTCCTTCCCGGTGAAAGGCCTGGCTAGTTTGACCGTCGTTGAGACACGTGATGGTGTCTCCGTGGTTTTCTTTTATTTGCATATTGCTTTTCCCAGGGAGCCTTGTTTTAGATTCACCAACGTTGAGACTCGTGATGGTGTCTCCGTAGGTGATGATGGTTGATCTCCCTGAGGTCAATCATCTTTTTCTTAAATACTCATAAATTACCATGGCATCGACCTGTAATTCAGGTAACCCTCAAAAGAAGGACTTAAAAGCAACCCCCAAGGTCCTGCTAAGCTACGCCCCCAACCCAGTCAGGCCACGCTCCTCCCACTCCACAGCCTACGGGGATTGAAAAAATGAAGGTAAAAATTAACTACTGTCAGCTGCATTGACTTTCTCTCTGCAACGACACACAGAAACATTAAATGAAATAGATGAAATATACCCAGGCGAAGCCGGGTCCTTCTGCTAGTCTCTTAATATTATAAAAATGAGCTTCTGTCTGTCTGTCTGTTCTCTATGCGCGACCAAACTACTGGACTGATTTTCACCAAATTCGGCACACAGGTACATCAGGTGCCCAGGAAGGTTTTAGACCAGGTCTCATCTCTCTAGGACATAACTTTCCCGAGATATTCCCAAAATATGACCTGCATTAGCCAATATTAGCCTGACAGCATTGGTTTTAAACCCCAACTGCCATTCTCTGCAGACACACACAGGGAGGGCAGGTTTCCATAACAACACAGCCAGGTAATTAGCAGCCAGCTGAGGATCTCAGGTAACAATCCAGTCATTTCTATTCAATGCTTTAAAGGGGCAGAGCGCTGTGGATGATACTGTTAAAGGGGTATTCCGGTTACCATAAATATAACTTATGTTTTAGACTAATTTTAGACTATGACTGTTCAGTAGTAAATCTTCCACTGCTACCCATTGCGTGTCCTCAAATTACCATGGCACCAACCTGTGATTCACACCACTCTCAAAAGAAGGACTTACAACACCTGCTCCAGGTTTCACTAAGCCACACCCGACTGTCAGGCCACGCCCCTTCCCCAGCCAATGGGGATTGAAAAAATGAAGGTAAAAATCAACTTCTGTCAGCTGCAGGGGTGGGAGGGTAAGTTTCTCTCTGCAACAACACACAGAAACATTAGATGAAATAGACTAATATTAGACTACTACCGTTCAGTAGTAATAAAAGAGGTTTTCTTCCACTAAAAAGACTTAAAAGCAACCCCCCCCCTAAAGGTCCCACTAAACCACGCCCCCGGTCAGGCCACGCCCTCTCCCATTCCGCAGCCAATGGGGATTGAAAAAATGAAGGTAAAAATCAACTTCTGTCAGCTGCATTGACTTTCTGTC
>ONZH01017711.1:0-30797 GCA_900303285.1 Rhinella marina
ATCTGCTAAGCAAAAATCTTTTTTTGCCAGGTGATAAGGTTTTACTGTTACTGCCAACATCTGATAACAAACTGCTAGCAAAATGGCAGGGACTATTTGAAGTCATATGTCAAACTGGTCCTGTAGCCTATGAGATTTCTATGCCAGGCAGAATTCAGGGGAAGAAAATTTTCCATGCCGATCTGCTTAAAAAATGGGTTGATAGACCAAATGTTTCCTGTACTATCCTGTCAGAATGTCACCCAAATGTAATTGAGCAGGCATACTCGGTATTATCCCCTAGTTCTTCACAAATCTCTGAAATTAAGAGAGGTAGGGAACTTTCTGAAAAACAAAATAAAGATGTAGATCTGTTGATTCAGAAACATGAACGCACATTTGTTACTACACCAGGTCATACGAACTTAGTCCAGCATGTGATTGACACTGGTGATGCAAAACCAATATGTCAAAAACTTAAATCAGTTTAAGAAAAACTTAAATCAGTGATAGACATAGAAGTACAAAATATGGGGTCATTAGGGGTCATTGAGCCATCTTCTAGCCCCTAGTGTTCTCCCATTGTGATCATACCCAAGAAAAATGGAGAAATAAGATTTTGTATTGATTTTAGAAAACTCAATCAGATCTCTAAATTTGACACTTACCCTATGCCCCATATTGAAGACCTGATCACTAGGTTGGGTGATGCACAATACATTTCCACATTTGATCTGACTAAGGGCTATTGGCAGATACCACTTGCAGAAGTGTTGGGGTGTGGGAGTCATTGCCGTTAGAAACAGTCCTCACTCAGGTCTTGGCAAAATAAGCTCAGGTTTATTTTTGAGCAAAAATAAAACAAATTAACAAAAACAAAGTTCAGGAGAATAAGGGGTTAAGTAGCACCCCAGCTCTCAGCTCATCCAGTCTGAACTGAAGATCCCTCCACCTACATACAAGTGCACTTATATACAATTTACCAGTTCCCAGAATCCATCAGTCTTAAAGGAACATGCATTTGGTTTAAAACAGAAATATTGCACATAAATCATACATTAAACTACATAAAACACAAAACATTCTAGCTGTCTCCTTTTAAAATAAAAAAGGAGCTTACAATCTATATACATTTTACCAAATTATACCAAACATAACATAAGAAAATAAACCCACTAGGTTTGGCTTCAGCTTTGCCTCACCTGGCAGTAATTAGCAGCACCCTATATAAACCCAGCACACCCTCTCCTCAGGTTTAGTCTCCTGCAGGTAAGTAGCTAGTAATGCTGTGTGTGTTGGTGGGGAATACTGAGCTAGTTTGTCTGCGGAAATGATAGTGGGCAGAGACAAAGGTTTGCTGGCCAGCATGTGAAAAAAGAGAGAGAAAGATACATACATACAGATAGACAGACTTGCTCACTATTAACCCCTCAACATATTGGCGACTATAGAGCTGGTTCGGCTATTTCAACGGGGCCTATAGAAGTGAATAGGAGCGGTGGCCACGCATGCTCTGTGTGCTCCCATTCACTTTTATGGGGAGCCACCAACTTGTGGGGCTCCTTTCTGGATATAGTTGCGGGTCCCAGCGGTGGGACCCACACTTATAAGACAATGGGGGCATATCCTAGCAATATGCCCACATTGTCTATGATGAGACAACCCCTTTAAAGGGATAATTGACTTAAAGTTAGGGTGCTACATTCACACGGCTATGGTGCTGCCGTGCTTGTGCATTGCAAAGCGCAGATCTGCAAAGCACCAACTGTGTGAACACAACATCATGGTGCGGACAAGATGTGGCCAAAGACAGGACATGTCCTATCTTTTGAGGGGCAGAGGCATGGATCCAAAAAAACAGTGGCACCACAACCATGTGAATGTAGTTGACCAACTTTAAGTCAATTCTAAAACAGGTATACATCAGAAGGCAAGGTAGTGGTAGTGTACCCCCAAACAGAGGTGACATGCTGTATAGCCATATTACAGCAGTGTCACTCACACAGTGACTATTACCAAGAAGAACCCTGTACCACTCCCATCCCAGGCCAGCACAATCTGGAGAATCCAGTAGAAACTGGCCACTTTATACATAGACTAGCTACTAGGTCCTGGGCCCCTGGCACTGCCTGCCTACCAGCCTGTAGCTAAGAGGTAAAAATGGAAATGCCCAACCATGCCAAATTCTCGACCTAACCCCTTCTTTTCCAGCCCTACTGTTAAAAGGGTTGTCCTCTTAGCAGTGTAATTACATGTATGGTGTCCCCATTCACTTCTTTGGGATGGCTCTGTCTGTTCAAGTGCATACTACAGAGCCGTTCCATAGACGTGAATGGGGAAGCCATACTTGTAATTACGCTGCTCACTACTGCAATTACTGCGGCAAGCAGGTAAACAGAGCAGAGAAGGAAGCCTTCATGTGAATGCTGCCTTCTTTTCTAACAGCTTATTGGGAAGGGTGCTGCGAGTCAGACCCCAGCTGATCTGATATCGATGACCTAAAATTGGACAACCCCTTTAAAGACATACTTGAAAAACATTATATACTGCTCTATAAATCATATAGGAGAATACAGCGCCACATATGTACCTCTTACATCCAGTGATGTCTCCTCAAGCAGATGTCTCCTCCTGATGTAGATGTTTTCATTCTTCATCATTTCCTTTCAGACCAGACCGCCATGATGATTTCTTTAGCTATCTCTTCTCTCTGCAGAGTTTGACAAACAGACATCTTAGTTTCCTACTTTTCCATTACCCTTCCACCATCCTGCCACCCCCAATACTGTGCCCACTGTGCTCCCCAATACTATACCTCAGTAACAGTACCACCTGAAAATACCAGTACCACACAGATAGTGCCCCCTTCAAAAATTATTGACAATTATTATAGTGCCATAAAAAATAACTACTATAACACTAATAGTATAAATATAATGTTCCCAAAAAATAATTGTGCTAAGCTGAAACTGTGCCAGACTACCTCACACAGTAATAGTGCCCCCCACCAAGTCCCACCAATAGAAATAATTATCTGTCAGAGTGCATAGTGTTAGTAATAATGCCCCCATTGTGCCCATACTAGTAATCGTGTTTCCAATAGCCCCCATGTTGTAATACTAACCCAACAGAAAAATATCACCTAATGTATGCCAGTACAAAAGAAAACCCCCTTATAGTGTGTGCCAGAACAAAAAATACTCCTTACCTTTCAGATCAAACCCCCATAACAGATCCTCACATCAAACCCTAATATCAAACCTCTGTTTTGAGACCCCCCATCTCAGACCTCAGATTAGGCTCACTACAGCTTAAAAGAATAGCGTTGGTGCTTTCATTAGATTGCATTCAGGTGAGGAATTTTTCGAAAAGTCATGAGCATTGAATTCTACTGTATACCTAGCACACCCCTCTCATCAAATAGGTGAAAAGAAAGTGATCCAAACACTCTTCTGCACAGGAGCCTTGTTTTGGCAGTCTCCACCTGACTGTAGTTCTGCCTTCAGTAATGGTTCCATGTGTTTGGGGTTTCCATGTAACTCCAACTAGTAATCCGCAAAACTGATGCCAAACAACATTTTTCCATAAAGATGTATATATTTTTCAGCCAGTGGCTCAACTACTTTATATTTTCTACAAGCTACTAATATTTTTAGAAAATCCTTAGTGAATGGGTGAGACAATCTCTTATGCACAAGTTTCTTTATACAAATTATGGGACAGGTTTTTATTCTGATATTGTATTTCTGAGCATGGCATAGGCTTTTTGTAATTCCAATTAAATAAATGTGACCCATTTTTAACAAGTGAGCCCTCTCCTTGAAAAATAAGGTCATTTTGCGCTCAGAGGAGCCCCTGTGCCTTTTTTGACAGACTGGCAATCATTGGTAGAAATAACTATGCTGATATCGATTTTCTTTCTTAACCTTTATACCACTTCAGAATTTATAGTTAGTTTTTCACAGCTTCCTATACAAAATTTAAGACGGAAATAGCAATGACATTTTTTATAAACTAAATCAAAGCAGAAAAAAGCTAATTAAACCTTTACCATACATCTCCTCTTATGTGTAGCAGCTTATTTTTAACTGTTCCCTCGCTGCTGAATGCTGGAACATCTACTTACCTTGGCAACTGCTAAACTAGTTCTCTGGTTAAAAGACTGTAAGATTGCTTCAGGACTTGGTAGATTTGCATTTCTACCTGCTTGTTATCTGATACCAATAGAGGACTATGGTAGACAAAGGACTGGACTTATGTTGGATGGTGCCCTGTTTGCCTCTTTGGCAATAATATCATACAGTATATCGTAAATAAATAACCATGCCAGCACACCATGTACTTTAAAACACCTAAATACAAAAATAAATATGCAAAAATATTCAGCTTCCTTGGATTTTTTCCAGTTTTTTTTCTTTTTTTTTTTTGCATTATACCCTAAAATTGAAGTGGATTTTAGGGAGGTTTGTACAATTTATACAACATGCCTACTGCTTCAAAGGTGAAAAATACAATGCATTCAGAAGTCTTCAGACCCTTTCTCTTTTTTATACATTTTTTAGTCTTGCAGCTTGTGCTAACGTAAAAAAATAAATAAATAAAATTGTGTTTTCCACAATCAATCTGTACTCAATACCCCCTAATGAAAAAGTAGAAGCAGAATTTTAGAAACTTTAGCAAATTTACTAAAATTTTGCATGGGCATACGTATTTAAGCCCTTTACAATGGCAATTTAGTAGTGTTGAGCGAACATGTTCGGCGAATACACTATTCGGCCGAACATGGCGGTGCTTGGAACCACGCGGTATTCGGCCGAATACCGTGTGTGCTCAATCGCCATGCTCGAGTCACCTCCCCGCACACTAATTAGCCATTTAGCGTGTGGGGAGGGATGGCATTCAGAGTAATGCCAGTAGCCATCTTAGCTACTGGCATTACACTGATTGGCTGGCCGGGTCACATGCTATAAAGCACCTGGTGACATGTGACCCAGCCAGTGTTTTACAGGGAGAGCATGCATGCAGGGACAGACAGTGTAGGGACAGAAGCACGCTAGGCAGGGATAGAAATCACTCAAAAAGACCCAAAAGCCCTTTTAAGGGCTATTATATCTGGCAGCAAGAACTATTTTATTATTTTGGTGGTGTTTAAAGGTTGTGAAAATAGTGCTTGGTTGCCTGCCATTAACTGTGCTGCTTCTGCTGCATGCTGTAGGATACTCTCTGTATACTATATACCTGACATACTTTGCTATCATTTCTGCTGTTAAGCCCGCAGTACCTCTTTTGCATCTTGCTGTATAACATTTGCGCAAGGAGGGACTTGTGTAGGGATAGGATTTCTATAGGCAGGGTTAGTATCATTGTTCAAAAGACACAAAAGTCCATTGTTAAATCCTTCTGCATGATTTTTTTTGGTGGCAAATACGAACCCAAGTGTGCCCTGTCAGTAACACTAGGTGCACAGCATATTAGAACTGTTCTAAAGTCTATATAGCTGACATCCGTTGTTGCATTTAATACCGTTAATTTAGGCCGCAGTTCCTGATTTGCAGCTGCAGTTTAATTTGCCCAAGGAGGGAATTAAACTATAGGGATCGGATTTGGGTTTGTAGAAAGATTCTTTCTGTTCCACAAACAAACAAAAGTACATTGTGAAATACGTCTGCCTTTTTTTTTTGGGTGGCAAAAAACCCCCAAGTGTGCCCTGTCAGTAACACTAGGTGTACAGCGTATTACAACCGTTCAAAAGTCTCTGTAGCTCACATCCGTTGTTACATTTAATGCCATTAATTTAGGCCGCAGTTCCTGATTTGCGGCTGCAGTTTAATTTGCCCAAGGAGGGAATTAAACTATAGGGATTGGATTTGGGTTTGTAGAAAGATTATTTTTGTTCCACAAAGAAACAAAAGTACATTGTGAAATACGTCTGCCTTTTTTTTTTGGGGTGGCAAAAAAACCCCTAAGTGTGCCCTATCAGTAACGCTAGGTGTACAGCGTATTACAACCGTTCAAAAGTCTATGTAGCTGACATCTGTTGTTACATTTAATACCGATAATTTAGGCCACAGTTCCTCATTTGCGTCTGCTCTATAACGTTTGCGCATTCAGAATATTGGATATTCGTTTAAATTTTTCTGATCATACAGTTAATGAAAATCTGCAGTACTGTAGTTGTGACCAAGTTGCATATATACTATACAATATGTACAAGGCGAGCATTAAGGGACGGGGAAGTGGGTGTGCTGCTGATGGTGAACGCAGAGGACATGGCTCTGGGCGCGGTGAAACTGTGCCTGCTGGCAGAGCCCAAGAAATAAAGTCATCCAAAACTCCTAGCTTCATGTCAGATTGCAAGGCAGCGCAAGACACAACTCTTGTCGCCATACCAGTGCGAGCAGGTAGTCGGTTGGATTTCAGCTGATAATGCTTCCAGTCGGTTCAGCACCACCCCCTCTTCCACAAAGTCCAGTCACAGTAGCCAAGAGTCTGGGCAACCGCATCCTCACCTGATCCTCCTTCCTCCCACCATGCAGAGTCTGGGCAAAGAAGAGATCCCACATTGGGATATTCCAAGGAGCTTTTTTCATCACCGTCCCTTTGCTTGGGCCTCTCGCAAAGACCACTTGAAGTGGGACATGAGGAGATATTGTGCCCTGATTCCCAACCTATTGAGCAAACACAGTTTGTAGAAGATGACGGTGGGGAACGACAAGTATTTTCTCCCGAGGTGGATGATGATGATGAGACACAGTTGCCAATAAGTCAAGGGCAATTAGTGTCTCAAGAGGTTGTGGATGAGGATGAGACGCAGTTAAGTCAGGTTCTTGTTAGTTTACCATGTCAGGAGGAGGACCAGAGTGAGGATGTAGAACAGGAGGTGGTGGACGATAAAATTGCTGACCCAACCTGGGAAGGTGGCAAGCCGAGCGAGGACAGCAGTACCGAGGGGGAGGGATCCGCAGCAGCGCAACAGGCTGGAAGAGGCAGTGGGGTGGCAAAAGGGAGAAGGCAGGGCACGCCAACCAGGCCCACAACTGTTCCCCGGAGCAGCCCCTTGCGGCCAGCTCTCTTGCCAAGGGTTAGGTGTTCCGCAGTCTGGCGCTTTTTTGAGGAAAATGCTGACGATAAACATATTGTAATTTGTAACCTGTGCCGTACCAAGATGAGCAGGGGCGTAAACACCAGCAACCTGACCGCCAACAGCATGATCCGCCACATGTCAGCAAAGCACCCTAACAGGTGGGCCGAACGCCTGGGTCCAAAATCTTTGTCTGCAGGTCACACCACTGCATCCTCTTCCCCTCTGTTACCCGCTGTCCAAGACGCAGGCCCAGATGCCTCCCGCCCTGCACCTGGACCTTCGCAGGAACCATCAACCAGCACATCCACTTCAATGTCCCAGCGCAGCGTTCAAATGTCCTTAGCTTGAATGCAAGCGCAAATACCCTGCCACCCACCCACAGGCCATAGCTCTAAACACGCAACTTTCTAAATTGCTGGCCTTGGAAATGTTGCCATTTAGGCTGGTGGACATCGAGGCTTTTCCCAGCCCTTGTCGGCGGCTGTCCCTCGTTACGCAGTCCCCAGCCGCCACTATTTTTTCCGGTGTGCCGTCCCTGCCTTACACCAGCATGTGTCCAGAAACATAACCCGTGCTCTGGTCATTTCTTCTTCGGTCTGCTCTTCAGCAGAATGTCACATCAAGAATAACATTTTTTCGACGGTCAGCTCGCCATTAGCGTGTCACACTTCCATTTTTTTAACGGTCTGCTCTTCAGCAGATTGTCACATCAAGAAATAATTATTTTGGACGGTCTGCTCGGCAGCAGCATGTCAACCTTAAATTTGGGACAGTTTGACAAAGTGCGGTGGCAGCAACATGTGTCCCTTAAATTTTTTTTGTCGGTCAGCTCGGCAGCAGCATGGAGTCCTATTCCATTATTCACAGCTGAAGTATTCAGGCGACCCGGCCTGCTTTGAACACTCTAATTTTTGAAAAGTTAATGTTTTGGGCCCCCGGGACACTCAGTCAAGAACATCGGGGACGCGCAGAGAGGCAGGGGCTCGGACATTCAGTAGCTCGCCTCGCGGCAGACCGTCAGCTCAATCCCTAGATTCAACTCCGAGCTTTTTAACTGCAGCAACTTGGAGCTGGAATTACCGCGGCTGCTGGCACCAGACCTGCCCTCCAATAGATCCTCGTTAAAGGATTCGAAGCGTACTCATTCCAATTACAGGGCCTCGAAAGAGTCCGTTTTGTTATTTTTCGTCACTACCTCCCCGAGTCGGGAGTGGGTAATTTGCGTGCCTGCTGCCTTCCTTGGATGTGGTAGCCATTTCTCAGGCTCCCTCTCCGGGGGCCCTTGAAGAAGGTGATCCCTGGTGACGGAGCGGAGAGCGAGAGTCGAACGGCCGACGCGGCATGTGCCGCTGGGGGGGCCCCGGCCTCACGCGGCAGATAGCGAAAAAAGAAACAGCGACTCTTAGCGGTGCAGTGGCAGCAGCATGTGTCCCTTAAATTTTTTTGTCGGTTAGCTCGGCAGCAGAATGTCACTTTTAAATTTTTAGGACGGTCTGCGCAGCAGCAGCATGTCACCCCTATTGTTTTTGAGTGTCAGCAGCAGGCCATCAATGATAATTTTTCATGGGTGTGTCTGATGCCCTAATTTATGTGTAATAAAGGGTGTATTGGAGTGCCTGATCCTTGTAATTTTTTTGGTAGCCCTTTCCCTTAGTGCATAGGCTTTATGAGTGTCGGAGTCCCACAATTATACCACAATGTGAATGAGGCCCTCCTTTATATGATATACCGGTTGTATGGGAGTGCCTCATCCGTGTAATTTTTGGCAGCACTTGCGCTTAACTTACAAGTAAATCTATGTTTCCCAACAATATTTCCTGTAAAATCGATGTTATCTTGGGTTTTGGGGGGTATTTTTGTCATTCCGGAAAAGTGCCGTAATAGTCGGCCATCATCGTTAATAGCAGCGACTTCGGTGTCCAAGATACATCCAGACATCCTCCCCATGCTGTTCCCTAACCATTTCTGTGGTGTTTCCACCATTTTCTGATGTTTCCCTATGGACCAGACACCCTCCCCTCTGCAGAGCAGGGGGTGCCCGATCTTCTCCCATTGTTCTCGGGTGCTCGGCTGAGCACTCGAGCACCACCTAGTGTTCGGCCAGAGCACCCGAACATCAGATCATCACTACAATTTAGCTCTGGAGGACTCCATTTCTCTTGATCATCTTTGAGATGTTTCCATACCCTGATTTACCACCTGTGGTAAATTCAGTTGATTAGACATGATTTGGAAAAACACACACCTGTCTATATAAGGTCTCACAGCTGATAATGTATATCAGAGCAAAAACAAAACCAGGAGGAGGAAAGAACTGTCTGTAGAAATCAACGAGAGGGTTAGGTAGAGGTACAGATCTGTAGAAGGGACAAAAAAAATTCTGCAGAAAGACTCCTTAACCCTTTCACCCCCGGAGGTTTTTTTTGTTTTTGCGTTTTTGTTTTGTGCTCCCTGCGTTCACAGAGCCATAACTTTTTTATTTTTTTTATTCACATAGCTGTATGAGGGCTTGCTTTTTGCGGGACAAGTTGTACTTTCCAACACCACCATTTAATATTTCATATGATGTAGCGGGAAGAGGTAAAAAAATTCCAAATCAGGTGAAATTCCAAATAAAACGCAATTCCGTCACAGTTTTACAGGTTTTTTTTATTTACGGCGTTCGATATGCATTAAAACTGACCAGTTACTTTCATTCTACAGGTCAGTACAAATCCGGCGATATCTAATATGTATAGTTTTTCTTGCATTTTGATAGTGCTAAAATTATAAAGTTGGAATGTTTTTTCCCGTCGCCATATTTTGACCCCCATAACTCTTTGATATTTATGTGTACGGAGCTGTATGGAGGCTCATTTTTTGCAGGGCGATCTGAACTTTTCATTTATACCATTCTGGGGTGTGTATGACTTTTTGATCACCTTTTATTTATTTTTTTTTTAGAAAAAAAAGCGACAAAAACGGTGAATCAGCCATTTTGACGCTTTTTTCCATTTCGCTGTTTTCTGTATGGGAAAGAAATTTTTATATTTTTATAATATGGCCGTTTTTGCACATGGCGATACACATGATGTGTATTTTTTTATTTTTTAAATAATTTTATTTTTATTTTGGGGAAGGGGGGTGATTTGAATTTTTAAGTTTTTTTTATCAGTATTTTTAAAAACTTTAATTATTTTACACTTTATTTATTTTATAATTCCTATAGGGAACTATAACAAGCAATCATCTGATTGCTGTTATCATAGACTCCAATGCACTATGGTGATTTTACTAGTTTCCTATGGAGCCCTATTACAGGCAAGGGCTTCATAGGAAATACTATGCAGCAGCCTCCTGCCATTCACTATGACAAGGGCTGCTGCATACATGCTCCGGCTCCTCCGATCGGCACACGGGGGAGCCGGAGCAACACTGGAAGTGCGCGTTTCCAGTGTTGCGTGTGCTCAGATGCCGTGGTCAGGATTGACTAAGGCATCTGAGGGGTTAAATGTCCGCGATCAGCATTAATGCTGGTTGCGGACATTAGTCGCAGGTATCTGCTGTATGAATCAGCAGGCTACCCGCGCCCGCTCTGCTCAGGAGCAGGCGCCATCTTTAAAGACCCGTCCTAGTCAGTACTAGTACGGCGCTGGGTGGGAAGGGGTTAAAGGGGTTGTCTCACTTCAGTAAGTGGTATTTATCATGTAGAGAAAGTTTATACAAGGCACTTTCTAATGTATTGTTGTTATTATCCATATCGCTTCCTTTGCTGGCTGGATTAATTTTTCCATCACATTATACACTGCTCTTTTAAATACTCCTCCAACCTTCTAGCCATTTTCTCCTCCAAAACAGCTGCACCTTCCCCATTGATGTGCAGCGCATCCCTACGATAGAGCCTGTAGCCGAAAGATCTCTAGGAACCCAAACCCCTACTTCCTACACCAGCTCTTGAGCCATTTGTTAACCTCCCTAATCTCCCACTGCCTTTCTTGGGGGGGCTCATGGTACAGGTAGTATTTTGGAAAACACTACTTTTGCGGTCCTTGCCCTAAGGTTGTGACCTAAACCCCTAAACTAATTTTTAAGGATACTCCATCTACCTCTAACTTTGTTATTGGTTCCAATATGGACCATGACTGCTGGAACTTCGCCAGCTCCTCCAAGTAATCTGTCAACCCGATACACGATTTGTCGAAACTTGAGCGCAGGGAAGACCATTTGGCTATCCCGGCCTTTGTGGCAGATCACCATATCTGTACTCCTAATAATTGAGTCTCTCACTATCAGCCTGTCCTTCTCTCCTGGTCCCCTGCTTACTGGTAGAGGAAGTATCTTGCTGCAACAGTGCTCTCCCTGAACTAATGGCAGTGGAAGGACATGAACAATTTCTTGATGATGCAGGCGGACAGGAGTACTCCTCTGTGAAACATCAACGTTAACCAGTGGCAGCTCATGCATGACATCTGGCATTTGCTCAGGCCCTTTGAGGAAGCCATTTTATTTGCCAGGACTATGGGATGAACAACGTCATTCCACTCTTTCATGTCCAGGAACAGATGCTACTAAATCTGGCTTGCCAGGGGACAGGAGACATGGCCCCTACATCTCATTTCTACCTGAGCCTTGTGGGGGCTGAACTGGTGGAAGAGGAGGACATTCATGCACAAGCAATGTATCCATAAATGGGTGGTTTATCTGCACACATGACAGAGAGGAGCAGGAGGAGCAGGAGGGCAATGAGGAAGGACAGGCAGATGACCTTCACACACTGTGGCAGTATGCAGTGGAGATGGAGGTAGGGAGTCCCTCTTAGTCACTTGCGCAAATGGCCAGATGCTTGCTGAGTTGCTTGCATAGTGACAGCAGTATTATAACCATTTGGCAGAGGGATGACTACTGGCTCTGTAGTGCCCTAGAGTAGGGGAACTGTGAAGTCTGGACATTTGTGGACATTTGATCCTTGTCTCCCCTATGCAAAGTTATAAACTTCTTTATTTACGTAGTTACATATTTACATAGTTAATACGGTTGAACAAAGACATAAGTCCATCAAGTTCAACCAAGGGATAGGTGGGGACGTGAATGCCAGAAGGAAATGAGACTCAGATTTCTACACATTTTCATAAGCATTAATGTTGTTTACTTTTAAGAATTAATCTGAACCCTTTTTAAAACTGTTCACTGTTCCTGCTGTGACCACGTCCCGAGGAAACAAATCAAAAAGAGGGTAGTGCTATTATGAAGGTATATTAAAACATAGCTTTTACTGGTTAATATATTAAAATAAGTGGCCAAAAAACAAACAAACAAATCATTGCGATACTTGTTCAAGAAACTGGAACAGTTTTTCCAGTATGCTCGCACAACGTATGATGCTTCGTACGTTGTGAAAGTAGTGAATGGACCTTTGAGATTAGTAGGTTCACTACTTAAGTCAAACAGTATTATGGCGTCCTCCAAAATTTCAACTGGAATACCTAGGTCACGGCACTTCCTCTGTTTTTGTGTTTGGAAGTGTTTGTGCCAGGGTAATTTCCTTGCGAACAAATTAAGATCCTTGACCCAGGCAAACAGGTTGAAATTGGTGATAGGCACAAAAGATAGTCCATGCTTTAAAACCGAGAACTCTGAACCTTTTAGGACAAATTAAAAACTTGTGTTCCCTGGTTGTCGGGATCCTCAGTTAAGGTTGAGGAGGTGTGGTTTTGCTGCGAAGTGGATATGTGTTCTTCTGATCTAAAAAATGTTGGGAGTTGGTCCTATCTGTCTGGTATGAGCCTCTCCCTCATCCCAAGGAAGTCTATTCCACAGTAAAGAAGTACAATAAAGAAGTTTTGACGCTTCCGGAGACTAAACTTTTTCTTCTCCAGTCGGAGGCAGTACCTCCTTGTCTTTTGAGGGCATTTTACATGGAACAGTTTTTCTCTGTATTTTTTGTATGGCTTATTTATATATTTGTATAGGTTAATCATGTCCTCCCTCAGACGTCTCTTTTCAAGACTAATTACATTCAATTCTTTTAATCTTTCTTTTCTAACTAAGACCCCCCCCCATGCCCCTTATCAGTTTATTCACTCTCCTCTGTACTTTTTCCAGCTGCAGTGCATCCTTTCTATGGACTGTATTACATCCCTGCCCCGTGAGTCCATGCCTTATTTAATGCATGACAATATCCTGGTGGCCTTAGAAACAGCTGATTGACACTGTATGCTGTTAGTCAATCTATGATCTACAAGGACACCCAAATCCTTCTCTACAAGTGTTACATCCTCTATGACATATGTTACATCCTCTATGACGTATGATGCACAGAGGTTATTACTACCAAGATGCATAAATTTACATTTATCCACATTGAACCTCATTTGCCAAGCTGATGCCCAATCACTCAGAGTGTTCAAGTCAGCTTGTAGTTTTTGGACATCTTCCATAGACTATACAGTACTACGTATCTTAGTGTGATCTGCAAAGCAAGAAATGGTGCTATTTATCCCATCCTCAAAATCATTAATAAATGAATTAAATAATATAGGACCCAGAATTGAACCTTGGGGTAAACCACTTATAACCCGGGACCATTCTGAACTTTCTGGACACAGTCCTTCAGCCAGTTTTCAATCCAATTACAGACTATACTTTCCAAGCCTATAGACCTTACTTTACCTATTAAACGTCTATGAGGGCCAGTATCAAAAGCCTGTGCAAAATCTAGAAACACTATATCCACAGCCACCCCTCTGTCTGGGCTGCTACTCACCTCCTCATAAAACAGATCAGGGTAGTCTGACAACTTCTGTCCTTTCACTTGAAAAAGTTAAAGGGGTATTCCCATCTCACAAATGTAGTTTGTATAGTTAGATATAGCCATACCAATATCATTACTAATAGAATGTATTTATATAAAATGTACCGTTTAGAAGATTTGCCTATTTTTATATCCATTGTCTCACACACATCAGTCAGGCTGTTGCCCCTAGTTACGGCCACCACGGCCTTGTAGTAGTGGTGGTCAGCTTGCTATTGTGCTAACCCGCTCTGAAGTAACTGCTGTATAGTGAACGCACATTGCATGAGCATGCGGAGACACATCTTAGGGTACTTTCACATCTGTGTTTTGGACGCTACCAGTCCAAAACGCAATGGTGAGGATCCGTCCAAAACGCAGACTTTATAAACGGATCCTGGAGAGTAGTCAGGGCCCCTAGTGTTCTGCAGTTAGGGAACAGTACTTGGAGGGGGAGATCCTTGCTAGTCTGAATGAGTGACCAGAAGAAGATGCTGAGATGGGGACGCTGAGCCACAGACCAGGGGTCACCAGCCCTGTGACCAAAGAGCCACCCAGACTACTGAACTACAGACCGTAGACCTCCAGCCTTTGGCCAGGGTACCTGCTTTCTGAGAGAGAGAAGGGCAGCCAGCTCAGGTCTTTCCTCGGCATCAAACCCTTATTCTGCTTGGGAGGAGACTGGAGAAGCCAACCCTACCCCTTGCCTGTATTGTTTTGCATGTGAGTTCTTCCAGTTAGGAAGCACACTGGTTTACTGCAGACCCTGACGCTCTGGACTTATTTTCGATTGGGGTATACTACGCCCTACCATCCTTTCCAGAGAGCAGCAACAGGTGGTGACTAGAGTGAGCGAATATATTCGTAAACATTTGTTATCTGCACTGATATTTGCGTACTCGTAAGTATTCGTTACTCGGCCGAGTAGCGTGTGAAATTCGGGGTTTTTTTTAAACTCTATTTCTTAGCCAATAAAAATGCAGAGAAGCCTGGGGGACCTCCTGCCATGACCTAATACTTTTTCTACGTGTCTAGGAGTGATTGGCTGCCTGCATCAGTTGACGTGCTATTATATATATGCGTACGCCTGGGGCTCGGATCACACACCTTGTGGTTTTAGGAGAGCGAAATAGTGTGCGTGTGATAGGGATGGCGAAAGCGTACGAAATATCTGATATATAAGCGTACGAAATATCTAAATCTGAGTTGATCTAAACATAAGTGATAAATCCTGACACACATGACTATTAACTTCTATTAGATCGTAATCACCCAGCTTTCTTAGAGTCCTGATCAACAAGTTGTCATTGAAAAATCTCAGAAAGTTGAGTGACAGCTTCTCTATGCTTGTAAGTGGTAATGGTTTCACTGTCTTGAATTCATATGCAACAGCGTATAGAGTAAATTATACGTAGCAATAGCGTACGCTTTATCGGACAAGGTCCTGTCGCTCCTTGCACTGTCTCTGCCTGCTCCATGCATGCTGCCCCTGGTGTTCCCTATCCATTTCTGTGGTGTTTCCATCACTTTCAGAGGTTTTCAGGTGTTTAGGCAACCTTGCCTGCGAAGAACTTGGGTCCCCTGCAAAAATGCTCATATCTCCCATTGACTTCCATAGGGTTCGTTATTTGGTACGAATATACAAACTTTTGGAAAAGCTCGTACCGAGCACACGAGCATTTTAATATTCGCTCATCTCTAGTGGTGACACCTCGGCAGTGTCCGGGGGACCCAACATAGCGTTGGGGTCACCCCATACCCCGCTACTGCAGCTTTCCACCATGTTAGACCCTCGCTACAGCTCCAAAATGAAGGCCTTCTTTCAACTTGCTAAGAGGGAGGATAAACTCAATTACTATTGAGACATTCTATTTAGTCAGGTTGATGCTGTCTATGTGCGGCATTGCCCATCTTCCTGAAGTGGGGGCACTCTTTGCTCATGCTCCACTGCCATGACTGCTGGATGGGAGTTGGGGCTGGGGTAGGAGCACCATTAGCTCCATCAGCAGAAACTTATGTCTGGAGTCTCCAATGAGCACTTTCCTTCACCTGCCTACTAAAACCACACAGTAGCAGCAGGATAGGCACAGAACTTGAACCAGCAGGTGGTGGCATACCTTAACTGCATCCTGCCAGCCCACATCCAAGATCCCCTGGGCTACTGGGCAGCCAAACTTGATTTGTGGCTGCAACTGGCCAAGTTTGCCCTGGACAACCTTTCCTGCCCGGCCAGTAGTGTGGTATCAGAGCATAGTTATCCCAAAGAGAACTCACCTTTCCACAATGTTGAGAGACTAACCTTTGTAAACATGAATCAGGCATGGATCAGCCAGGATTTCCACACACCAATTCCTGATCCATCAGACTAGATCATTCTGTGTGCCATATCAAAATTTTGTGAAACAGACCCGTTTCTTCTGAAAACTTACTTCAACCACTATTCCGATATTACCACCTGCCTGATGTCACACACCTGTGGCCTCTGCTGCCCTCTTCTCCTACTGCCACCCACAATCTTGTGCTGTTACTGCTACTGCTGTTGCTCCCCACCTCCCCACTCTGTTGACTCCTCATGCGGTTGCCCCCCTCCCTACTCTGTTACGGGTCACTAGAGTGCCTGTTTGGCTTTGTTGACAGCATCATTTATTTTACCCTTCTTCTGATCTGTCAGAAGGATGGAAAAATGAAAAACACAACATATCCTGTCTTTGGAGCATCCATAATGCCTCTATCACATAGTCCCTATTTTGCATAAGGATATGCTCATGATTTGGAAACCAAAAGAAGGAGTGGGTAACAATACTGATGGTTTCCTCACCAAATGCTGACCATGTGAAGGCGGTGGCTCAAAAGACAGGATCCATTTTTTTGGGTTTGTTCTTGTGACAGATAAGAAGAAGGGAAAAATAAACAGTGATGTCAACACAAACTTACTGCTGACACCCTCTCCACTCCACTACTTGTATCAGCATGTAACAGAACAGGTTCTGTAGAAATCTTTGTGGAATTAGCTAACAATATAAAAGGAGTGCACTCTTTCAGTTGTCGCAAAGTGTACAGAAGGGGTATACATCCCACCCAGGTTCCTCAACTGGGTGAGGTAACTAAAATCCAGGAAGATGGCGCTGGCTTCAGCAAACATAGTTGCTGATGCTATTGTTGTTAAAGTTCAAAGGCTTGATTTTATTTGGACTGGATAGGTAGGTTTGGTAGTGGGACCTCCCCAGTGCACCCCCATTCCAGGGCTTGATTTCCCCTGGGCTGAGGGATTCCCAGGTGTAGTCCAGCTAAATTGTTAGGGGGAAATAAAGCACATCCGATGCTGTCAGTCTGAGAGTTGTGCCTGGAAAAGCCTAGAAAGCTGGCTGTCTTGCTGGCTAGTGAAGCCTGATTCCCCAAGTGTGACTTGCGCTCAATACGTGAGCTAGAAACAACTCTGTGTTAGCTAGAGCTCAGATGGGTAGGAGTTAGAGATGAGCGAGCACTAAAATGCTCGGGTGCTCGTTATTCGAGTCAAACTTTTCCCGATGCTCGGGTGCTCGTTTCGAATAACGAACCCCATTGAAGTCAATGGGAGACTCGAGCATTTTTTGCAGAGGACCAGGGCTCTGCCTAGGAAAGGCTGGGTGAAAACATGGAAACCTCAGAAAATGATGGAAACACCACGGAAATGGACAGGAAACAGCAGGGACAGCATGTAGGGATGCCTCTGAGGCTCCCTAATTGCACCATTTTTTCTAAATCTGGCCAATAGTCTGGGGATGACCCCAAGGCAATTTTCAGGGACACGGTAATGGTGACCCTCTTAAAAATGCTGCCTGAAAACCTGGCGGTGAACCCCTGATTGTCTGTCTTTGAATAAGATTGCAGTGTAAAGCATGGTGGTGAGCCTCAGTAATAAGATTGCAGTGTAAAGCATGGTGGTGAGCCTCAGTATGACTTTTTAGATGGAGATTGCATGTGGTCACGTACTCCCTGGAACCCCATAGTCACCCCTTCTCTGATGTGCTACCCCAGAACATTCTCTGCCCCAATTCGCAAGACCTTTTGCAGTCTCCGTGTGCTGACAGTGGGGATTTACCAGTGTTGTCTCAGGAGGTGGTGGACAATGGCGAGACACAGGTGTCGGGGGGTGAGGTAGTTGTATGGGAAGCAAGTTACAGTGGGGACTCCTTGGGGGGACTTTCTCATGATTGGACAGATTCAATTGTGTTTAGAAAGACTGATGGGCTTCCGTCAGCACTGTGTGTATAGAACCCCATGGCCTTTCATAAAAATAGTCTGGCGATGACCCCAAGGCAATTTTCAGGGACACGGTAATGGTGACCCACTTAAAAATGCTGCCTGACAATCTGGCGGTGAACCCCTGATTGTCTGTCTTTCAATAAAATTGCAGTGTATAGCATGGTGGTGAGCCTCAGTAATAAGATTGCAGTGTAAAGCATGGTGGTGAGCCTCAGTATGACTTTTTAGATGGAGATTGCATGTGGTCACGTACTCCCTGGAACCCCATAGTCACCCCTTCTCTGATGCGCTACCCCAGAACATTCTCTGCCCCAATTCGCAAGACCTTTTGCAGTCTCCGTGTGCTGACAGTGGGGATTTACCAATGTTGTCTGAGGAAGTGGTGGACAATGGCGAGACACAGGTGTCGGGGGGTGAGGTAGTTGTATGGGAAGCAAGTTACAGTGGGGACTCCTTGGGGGGACTTTCTCATGATGGGACAGATTCAACTTGGGTGGATCAGGCACAGGAACAGATCAATTTTTTTTTGTGTGTGTGTTTATTTAACTTTTATTTAGCACAAATAACCACAGAGATATTTATTCGTTCTCTTCGCTGCGCAGTCTGGCGTTGGAGTTCGTCACTTTGATGGCGAGCTGTGCCGCTCTCTCCACAATGGTCTTTCGGTTCTCTGAGGAGACGTTGTGGGCGATTTCTGCACAGAAGGACTGCTCATCAACTGAACCTCGAGCTCCTTGACATTGTGGACCAGGAATTTGCGGAACCCTGTAGGCAGCATGTGTTTGGTCTTCTTGTTGCTACCGTACCCAATGTTGGGCAATATAGATATGCAGGTAATATTATTTTTCACACCTATCCCAAAAAAAAAAATTACGCAGTTTGCGCAAATAAAACTGGAAACTGGAACTGGAGAGAGGGCCTGTAGGTGGACCTCCGGAAAAATTGTTTGGAGAGAGGGCCTGTAGGTGGACCTCCGGAAAAATTGTTTGAAGAGAGGGCCTGTAGGGGGCCCTCCTGAAAAATTGTGGTAAAAGAGTGTCAGTTGGACCTCTGAAAAATTGCGTTTTTTTGGTCAGCGTTAGGCAAAGACGATATGGAGGAGGAGTAGGAGGAGTAGAGAAGAGGAATCGGATACATAATTAATGTTCATCTTTAGCTGCTTTCCCCCGGAGGAGATTTGAATTCCGGTGAAATCCAGGCTTTGTTCATTTTAATAAGCGTCAGCCTGTCAGCGCTGTCAGTTGACAGGCGTGTACGCTTATCGGTGATGACGCCACCAGCTGCACTGAATACCCGCTCTGACAGCACGCTAGCGGCAGGGCAGGCCAGCACCTCCAAGGCGTACAGCGCCAGTTCAGGCCACGTGTCCAGCTTTGAAACCCAGTAGTTGTATGGAGCAGAGTGATCCCTACGGACGTTGGTATGGTCAGCTAGGTACTCCCTCACCATCTTTCTGTACAGCTCCCCCCTACTCCGCCTAGACTGGGGACAGGTGACAGTGTCTTGCTGGGGTGACATAAAACTGGCAAAGGCCTTGGAGAGCGTTCCCCTGCCAATGCTGGACAAGGTGCCTGCTTGGCTCCTCTCCCCCGCTACTTGGCCCACAGAACCATGCCCTCTGCCGCTAGCGGCGTCAGATGGGAAGGATTGTTTCAGCTTGTGCACCAGGGCCTGTTGATATCTATTCACTCTCATACTCCTTTCCTCTGCAGGGATGAGAGTGGAAAGGTTCTGCTTGTACCGTGGGTCCAGGAGAGCGAACACCCAGTAATCGGTGTTTGAAAAAATGCTTCTAACGCGAGGGTCACGGGATAGGCAGCCTAACATGAAGTCTGCCATGTGCGCCAGAGTCCCAACACGTAAGAATTCCCTCTCCTCACTGGCCTGACTCTCCATTTCCTCCTCCTCCTCCTCCTCCAAGTCCTCCTCTTCAGCCCATACACGCTCAAGAGTTAAGGACTGAGCACTGGTACCCTCTACTGTCTCGCCGACATTCTCCTCCTCTTCATCCTCATCCTCATCCCCCTCCTCCGATACGCGCTGAGAAACAGACCGGAGGATGCTCTGGCTATCAAGCGACATATCTTCCTCCACCGTCTCTTGTGACAAGCGCAAAGCATCCGACTTGATGCTGAGCAGTGAGGCTGATAATGGCGGCATCGCCGCTGACCATTTGTGTTGACTCCTCAAAGTTGCTCAACACCTGGCAGATATCAGACACCCACGTCCACTCCTCATTGTAGACTTGAGGAATCTGACTGACCTGACTACCAGTTCTGGTGGAAGTTGACATCTGGCAGTCTACAATCGCTCTGCGCTGCTGGTAAACTCTGGATAACATGTTTAATGTGGAATTCCATCTCGTGGGCACGTCGCACAACAGTCGGTGAGCGGGCAGTTGTAGGCGGCGCTGCGCTGCCCTGAGAGTGGCAGCATCTGTGGTGGACTTGCGGAAATGCGCACAGATGCGGCACACCTTGGTGAGCAAATCAGACAGATTGGGTTATGTCTTGAGGAACCGCTGAACTATTAGATTGAACACATGGGCCAGGCATGGCACATGTGTCAGTCTGCCGAGTTGCAGAGCCGCCACCAGGTTACGCCCGTTGTCACACACAACCATGCCTGGCTTGAGGTTCAGCGGTGCCAGCCACACATCGTCTGCGCCGTGATGCCCTGTAACAGCTCTTGGGCGGTGTGCCTTTTGTCACCTAAGCTCAGCAGTTTGAGCACCGCCTGCTGGCGCTTACCCACAGCACTGCTGCTGCGCCTAGAGCTACCGACTGAAGGCGCCGTGCCCACGGATGGTAATTCAGAGGAGGAGGTGGAGGAGGAGGAGGGGTCGGAGGAGGAGGCATAGTACGTCTGAGAGACCGTGACCGAGGTAGGCCCCGCAATCCTCGGTGTGGGCAGTACATGAGCGGCCCCAGGGTCATTCTCGGTCCCAGCCTCCACCAAGTTAACCCAATGTGCCGTCAGTGAGATGTAGTGTCCCTGCCCGGCAGCACTTGTCCACGTGTCCGTGGTTAGGTGGACCTTCTCAGAAACAGCGTTGGTCAGGGCACGGAGGATGTTCTCTGACACGTGCTGGTGTAGGGCTGGGACGGCACATTGGGAAAAATAGTGGCGGCTGGGGACCGAATACTGAGGGGTAGCCACCGCCATGAGATTGGGAATGGCCTCGGTCTCTACCAGCCTATAGGGCAGCATCTCCAGGCTCAGCAATTTGGAGATGTGGACGTTGAGGGCTTGGGCATGTGGGTGGGTGGAACTGTATTTCCTCTTGCGCTCCAGCGTCTGCTGTAAAGACAGCTGAACGCTGAGCTGGGACACATTGGTGGACACTGTGGAGGATCGTGGAGGCGAAGGTGTGGTTTTCCAGCGGGAGGCGATTGTGCCGGGGTCCTGGGCAGGGGGTTGACTAGTAGAGGCAGCTAGTGACACAGGGGAAGGAGCAGTGGTGTGACCCGCAGGAGGTGGTGAACGGCCTTGGTTCCATTGAGTGGGGTGTTTAGCACTCATATGCCTGCGCATGCTGGTGGTGGTTAGGCTAGTAGTGGTGGCACCCCTGCTAATCCTGGTGTGGCACAGGTTGCACACCACAGTCCGTCGGTCGTCCTCACTTTCTTTAAAGAACCTCCAGACTTGCGAACATCTAAGCTTCGCCACGGGAGCTTTACTATGTGAAACAGTTGTTACTGATGCACCAGCTCTGGCCCTGCTTCTCCCTCTGGCCACACCACTGCCTCTTCCAACCTGTTTTGGTGCAGCACTCGCCTCCGCCTTAGAAGCACTGTCTTCACTCGGCTTATAAACCCAGCTTGGGTCAGTCACCTCGTCATCCTCCGATTCCTCAGTCTGCTCCCCCCTCGGACTTCCTGCCCTGACAACAACTTCACCACTGTCTGACAACCGTATCTCCTCATCGTCCGACACCTCTTTACAAACTTCTTCCACTAACTCAACATTGTCATCATCATCATCATCACCCACAGACTGCGACAGTTGGAAAACTTGGGCATCGGTAACGAGGTCAGCAGCAACCTGAGAAGTGGTTTGTGACTCTGGGAAGGGTCCAGGAAACAGTTCCTGAGAGTATGCCGGATCGCATTCCAAATTTTCCTGGGAGGGGGCAGACTGGGGGGAAGGAGGTTGAGGTGGAGGAGCCAGAGGAGTGCTCCCTTGGGTAACGTGGGTGGACTGCGTGGAAGACTGACTGGTGGACAAATTACTTGAAGCATTGTCTGCAATCCACGACATCAGCTGTTCGCACTGTTGTGGTTTCAACAGTCCTCTACCACGTGTCCCTGTAAGTTGAGACATGAAGCTAGGGAGTGTAGCTCTGCAGTGTTCCCCTGCTCCCTCATCAGCAGGTACTGTCTCACCCTGCCCAGGACCACGGCCTCTGCCCCCTGCAGTAATTGAATGCCAACGCCCACACCCATGCCCTCGTCCTCGACCCTTAGCCCTGGGGTTCAACATTTTCTGTATATAAGTGTATTATATAAAAAAATAAAAAATAAATGGGCCTGCTGTACTGAAACCCACAAACTTGTTCAGTCTGGTTGAATTAAGTGACGTACAGAAAGTGTCACCTGGACAGAAAATACGGATTGGAGTGAGTGTACTGAACTGTGACACACAGAATGGTTCCACGCAGCAGTGTGAAATGGATTTGTATCACTGAGCTAAAACAACAAAAAAAACTATTTTTTTTATATTTTTTTTTGTAGTTTTGTTTTTTTGGGAACGTGATGTGCAGAAACTATCGTAGAGCTAACTGACACCCTGCTGACGGTGGCTATTTTGACTGCGACCCAGACAAATGTCGCACAGAGATTTTTGGGATCAAGCTATATACGTGACAGCAAAAGACTTGGTTGTATTAAGTGACGTACAGAAAGTGTCACCTGGACAGAAAATACGGATTGGAGTGAGTGTGCTGAACTGTGACAGACAGAATGGTTCCACACTGCTGTGTGAAATGGATTTGTATCACTGAGATATAACATTAAAAAAAGGGGGGTTATATATGGCGATAGCTGCACTACTAGTGCCAGCCAGGCAGTCAAGCCAGGAGACAAAAAAAAAATTCTTGTAGCCCTTAATAGGGCTGTTGGGTTCTTTGTGGGTGATTCCTGCCTAACAGAGAACTAAAAGCAGGCCCTAACACTCTCCCTGAAACGCAGCAGCTCTATCCCTAACGACATCCAGACAGCATCTGAGCCGAGCACCGCGGCCAGTCAGTAGTATATTCCAGGGTCACCTGATCAAGCCAGCCAACCCCTGCTATCGACATGTAAGGGCCCCACATGATGCTGGGTGTACCGCAGAGTCTCCTGGCTTGTGATTGGCTGAGTTTATAGGCGCCAAAACTGCACGATGCGGAAGTTGCCATTTCCTCGAGCATGGCGAGCTACTCGTCCGAGCAGCGAGCACTTACGAGTACCCTAATACTCGAAAGAGCACCAAGCTCGGACGAGTATGCTCGCTCATCTCTAGTAGGAGTTTATTTTGTTTTGTTTATATTTTATGGTGCTGGAACATCACCTCACCCAGTGAGTTATAACTGGGAAGGAATCTCCTGTATTTGCAGAAGCACACAAAAATAAAGCAGTTTTGGACTTTAAACCTGTTTTCTGACGAGAGGTCTGTTATCACCATCCTACTTGAGAGAGCGATCTCTTACACAGTCTAAAGTAGAATCTTGAGCCATTGCATGGTTTTTTATACCTGACACTAATATTGACCTATAAGATCACTTGAGTTATTAGGTTAGTTTTGGCCTTGTAACTGACCAAATAATCAAAGTGTGAACTGAATCTAACAGTGACGCCTGGCAACTGCCTGTCATACTGACATAAAGTAACTGTTTCACTACCTTAGCAGACTAGCTATGTACCGTATTTTTCGCCCTATAAGACGCACCGGCCCATAAGACGCACCTAGGTTTTAGTGTAGGAAAATAAGAAAAAATATTTTTTCATCAGATCCTCTTATCAGACTGCCCATAAATTTAAGGACATCACATCAGACCCCCATATCAGCCCCCTGTGCCCCCATACCATCTCACTGTGCTCCCACCAGACCTCAGATCAGCAGAATGTGCCCCCATCAGACCTCAGATCAGCAGAATGTGCCCCCATCAGACCTCAAATCAGCAGAATGTGCCCCCATCATACCTCAAATCAGCAGAATGTGCCCCCATCATACCTCAAATCAGCAGAATGTGCCCCCATCAGACCTCAGAGCAACAGTATGTGCCCCATCAGACCTCACATCAGCAGAATGTGCCCCCATCAGCCCTCACATCAGCAGAATGTGCCCCCATCAGACCTCAGATCAGCAGAATGTGCCCCCATCATACCTCAAATCAGCAGAATGTGCCCCATCAGACCTCAGAGCAACAGTATGTGCCCCCATCAGACCTCACATCAGCAGAATGTGCCCCCATCAGACCTCACATCAGCAGAATGTGCCCCCATCAGACCTCAGATCAGCAGAATGTGCCCCCATCAGACCTCAGATTAGCGTTTTGTGCCCCTTCACGCCTCAGATCAGCGTCTTGTGCCCCTATCAGACCTCAGATCAGCCCACCCAGCCACTTAAAGACCATACTTACCTGTTCTGCGCTGCCGCTGCCGTCCGGTCCGGTCCCACGCTCTGCGCTCCTCTCTCTTCCCTGCCGGCACGCACTATGACCTGACGCTGCAGCGTCAGGTCATAGTGCGTGCCGGCAGGGAAGAGAGAGGAGCGCGGAGCGTGGGACCGGACGGCAGCGGCAGCGCAGAACAGGTAAGTATGGTCTTTAAGTGGCTGGGTGGGCTGATCTGAGGTCTGATGGGGGTCCCTATGTACAAGTGAGCGCTTCCTTATGGAAGCGCTCACTTGTATTCGCCCTATAAGACGCACCGCATTTTTCCCCCTACTTTTGGGGGAAAAAAAGTGCGTCTTATAGGGCGAAAAATACGGTATGTTTCTGCAATGCACAATGTTGTATACAGATATACAAGCTCTTTGCAGTTGGGAATTAACAGATTTTTAACACTCTGCGTCACAAATAAATTCAGATCAAATCAATTTTTTTCAGAAAATTACTCATCCCTAATTACCAGGTATTTGTAGTGACTTTCATGGGTGTTGAAGGCGGTCTTCCACTCATCTCCTTGACAAATTCGGACCAAATTGTTGCCCATACACAGATCTAATTTGGAGAAGATTTTAGCTCCACTGAGGCGGTCGAACAATAAGGGGAAGAGGCTACTTGTTCTTGACTGTGATCTAGTTAAAGCCCTATAATTAGAGATGAGCGAGCATACTCGTCCGAGCTTGGTGCTCGTTCGAGTATTAGGGTACTCGTAAGTGCTCGCTGCTCGGACGAGTATCTCGCCATGCTCGAGGAAATGGCAACTTCCGCATCGTGCTTTTTTGGCGCCTAAAAACACAGCCAATCACAAGCCAGGAGACTCTACAGTACACCCAGCATCACGTGGGGCCCTTACATGTCGATAGCAGGGGTTGGCTGGCCTGATCAGGTGACCCTGGAATATACTACCGACTGGCCGCGGCGCTCGGCTCAGATGCCGTCTGGATGTCGTTAGGGCTAGAGCTGCTGCCTTTCAGGGACAGTGTTAGGGCCTGCATTTAGTTGTCTGTTAGGCAGGGATCACCCACAAAGAACCCAACAGCCCTTCTAAGGGCTAGAAGACATTTTATTTTTTTTTTGTCACTTGGCTGGCTGGCACTAGTAGTGCAGCTATCTACCAATATCATCTACCGCTTGATCCAGAAAACTCTCTGTGCGACATTTGTCTGGGTCGCAGACTAAATAGCCACCGTTAACAGGGTGTGAGTCAGTCCTACCATAGTTCCTGCACGTTACGTTCCCAAAAAAACAAAATATAAAAAAAAAATAATAATTTTTTCAGTTGTTTTAGCTCAGTGATACAAATCCATTTTACTCAGCTTTTGTGTAACCTTTCTGTGTTTCACAGTTCAGCACATTCGCTCCCATCCGTATATACTGTCCAGGTGACACTTTCTGTACGTCACACAATACAACCAAGTCATTTACTACCAATATCATCTACCGCTTGATCCAGAAAATTCTCTGTGCGACATTTGTCTGGGTCGCAGACTAAATAGCCACCGTTAACAGGGTGTCAGTCAGTCCTACCAGAGTTCCTGCACGTTACGTTCCCAAAAAAACAAAATATAAAAAAAATAATAATTTTTTCAGTTGTTTTAGCTCAGTGATACAAATCCATTTTACTCAGCTTTGTGTAACCTTTCTGTGTTTCACAGTTCAGCACATTCGCTCCCATCCGTATATACTGTCCAGGTGACACTTTCTGTACGTCACACAATACAACCAAGTCATTTGCTTCCAATATCATCTACCGCTTGATCCAGAAAACTCTCTGTGCGACATTTCTCTGGGTCGCAGACTAAATAGCCACCGTTAACAGGGTGTCAGTCAGTCCTACCATAGTTCCTGCACGTTACGTTCCCAAAAAAAAAAATTGTAAAAAAAATATAAAAAAACAAATATAAAAAAAAAAATAATTTTTCAGTTGTTTTAGCTCAGTGATACAAATCTATTTTACTCAGCTGTGTGTAACCTTTCTGTGTGTCACAGTTCAGCACACTCGCTCCAATCCGTATAATCTGTCCAGGTGACACTTTCTGTACGCCACTAATTCTACAGGACTTAATTTTTTTTTTTTTTTATCATACACCTATATACAAAAAATGTTGAACCCCAGGGCTAAGGGGTGAGGGCGTGGGCGTGGGCATTCAATTACTGCAGTGGGCAGAGGCCGTGGTCTTGGGCAGGGTGAGACAGTACCCGCTGATGAGGGAGCAGGGGAATTCCGCAGAGCTACACTCCCTAGCTTCATGTCTCAACTTACAGGGACACGTGGTAGAGGACTGTTGAAACCACAACAGTGCGAACAGCTGATCTCGTGGATTGCGGACAATGTTTCAAGTAATTTGTCCACCAGTCAGTCTTCCACGCAGTCCACCCACGTTACCCAAGAAAGCACTCCTATGGCTCCTCCACCTCAACCTCCTTCCCCCCAGTCTGCCCCCTCCCAGGAAAATTTGGAATGCGATCCGGCATACTCTCAGGAACTGTTTTCTGGACCCTTCCCAGAGTCACAAACCACTTCTCAGGTTGCTGCTGACTTCGTTCCCGATGCCCAAGTTTTCCAACTGTCGCAGTCTGTGGGTGATGATAATGATGATGACAATGTTGACTTAGTGGAAGAAGTTTGTAAAGAGGTGTCGGACGATGAGGAGACACGGTTGTCAGACAGTGGTGAAGTTGTTGTTAGGGGAGGAATTCCGAGGAGGGAGCAGACTGAGGAATTGGAGGATGACGAGGTGACTGACCCAAGCTGGGTTGATATGCCGAGTGAAGACAGTGCTTCTGAGGCGGAGGCGAGTGCTGCACCAGAACAGGTTGTAAGAGGCAGTGGTGTGGCCAGAGGGAGAAGCAGGGCCAGAGCTGGTGCATCAGCAGCAACTGTTCCACGTAGTGAAGCTCCCGTGGCGAGGCCTAGATGTTCGCAAGTCTGGAGGTTCTTTAAAGAAAGTGAGGATGACCGACGGACTGTGGTGTGCAACCTGTTGCCACACCAGGATCAGCAGGGTGCCACCACTACTAGCCTAACCACCACCAGCATGCGCAGGGCATATGAGTGCTAAACACCCCACTCAATGGAACAAGGCTGTTTCCCCACCTCCTGCGGGTCCACCACTGCTCCTTCCCCTGTGTCACTCGCTGCCTCTGCTAGTCAACCCCCGCGTCACTCGCTGCCTCTGCTAGTCAACCCCTGCCCAGGACCCCGACACGAGCGCCTCCCGCCGGAAAACCACACCTTCGCCTCCACGATCCTCCACAGCGTCCACCAACGTGTCCCAGCGCAGCGTTCAGGTCTGTCTTACATAGACGCTGGAGCGCAAGAGGAAATACAGTTCCACCCACCCACATGCCCAAGCCCTCAACGTCCACATCTCCAAATTGCTTAGCCTGGAGATGCTGCTCTATAGGCTGGTAGAGACCAGGCCTTTCGAAATCTCATGGCGGTGGCTGCCCTCGGTATTCCGTCCCCAGCCGCCACTATTTTTCCCGATGTGCCGTATCCCAGCCCTACACCAGCACGTGTCACAGAACATCATCCGTGCCTGACCAACGCTGTTTCTGAGAAGGTCCACCTAACCACGGACACGTGGACAAGTGCTGCCGGGCAGGGACACTATATCTCACTGACGGCACATTGGGTTAACTTGGTGGAGGCTGGGACCGAGAATGACCCTGGGGCCGCTGCGCATGTACTGCCCACACCGAGGATTGCGGGGCCTACCTCGGTTCACGGTCTCTCAGACGTACTATGCCTCCTCCTCCTACCCACTCCCTCCTCCACCGAATTACCATCCGTGGGCACGGCGCCTTCAGTCGGTAGCTCTAGGTCGCAGCAGCAGTGCCGTGGGTAAGCGCCAGCAGGCGGTGCTCAAACTGCTGAGCTTAGGTGACAAAAGGCACACCGCCCAAGCTGTTACAGGGCATCACGGCGCAGACCGATGTGTGGCTGGCACCGCTGAACCTCAAGCCAGGCATGGTTGTGTGTGACAACGGGCGTAACCTGGTGGCGGCTCTGCAACTCGGCAGACTGACACATGTGCCATGCCGGCCACGTGTTCAATCTTATAGTTCAGCGGTTCCTCAAGACATACCCCAATCTGTCTGATTTGCTCACCAAGGTGCGCCGCATCTGTGCGCATTTCCGCAAGTCGAGCACAGATGCTGCCACTCTCAGGGCAGTGCAGCACCGCCTACAACTGCCCGCTCACCGACTGTTGTGCGACGTGCCCACGAGATGGAATTCCACATTAAACATGTTATCCAGAGTTTACCAGCAGCGCAGAGCGATTGTAGACTGCCAGATGTCATCTTCCACCAGAACTGGTAGTCAGGTCTCTCAGATTCCTCAAGTCTACAATGAGGAGTGGACGTGGATGTCTGATATCTGCCAGGTGTTGAGCAACTTTGAGGAGTCAACACAGATGGTCAGCGGCGATGCCGCCATTATCAGCCTCACCATCCCGCTGCTTTGCCTGTTGAAAAACTCACTGCTCAGCATGAAGTCGGATGCTTTGCGCTTGTCACCAGAGACGGTGGAGGAAGATACGTTGCTTGATAGCCAGAGCACCCTCCGGTCTGTTTCTCAGCGCGTATCGATGGAGGGGGATGAGGATGAGGAGGAAGAGGAGGAGAATGTCGGCGAGACAGTAGAGGGTACCAGTGCTCAGTCCTTAACTCTTGAGCGTGTATGGGCTGAAGAGGAGGACTTGGAGGAGGAGGAGGAGGAGGAAATGGAGAGTCAGGTCAGTGAGGAGAGGGAATTCTTGCGTGTTGGGACTCTGGCGCACATGGCAGACTTCATGTTAGGCTGCCTATCCGTGCCCCTCGCGTTAGAAGAATTTTTTCAAACACCGATTACTGGTGTTCACTCTCCTGGACCCACAGTACAAGCAGAACCTTTCCACTCTCATTCCTGCAGAGTAAAGGAGTATGAGAGTGAATAGGTATCAACAGGCCCTGGTGCACAAGCTGAAACAATTCTTCCCATCTGATGCCGCTAGCGGCAGAGGGCATGGTTCTGTGGTGCCAAGTAGCAGGGGAGAGGAGGTGAGCAGGCAGCTTGTCCCAGCAGCTGGCAGGGTAACGCCTCCAAGGCCTTTGCCAGTTTTATGTCACCCCAGCAAGACACTGTCACCTGTCCCAGTCTAGGCAGAGTAGGGGGGAGCTGTACAGAAAGATGGTGAGGGAGTACCTAGCTGACCATACCAACGTCCGTAGCGATCACTCTGCTTCCATACAACTACTGGGTTTCAAAGCTGGACACAGTGGCCTGAACTGGCGCTGTACGCCTTGGAGGTGCTGGCCTGCCCTGCCGCTAAGCGTTCTGTCAGAGCGGGTATTCAGTGGAAGCTGGTGGCGTCATCACGATAAGCGTACACGCCTGTCAACTGACAGGGCTCGAAGCTTATTAAAATGAACAAGCCTGGATTTCACCGGAAATCAAATCTCCTCCAGGGGAAAGCAGCTAAAGATTTAAATAACTTATGTATCTGATTCCTTCTCTCTACTCCTCTTCCTACTCCTCCTCCTCCTCCATATCGTCTTTGCCTAATGCTGACCCAAAAAACGCCATTTTTTAGAGGTCCAACTGGCACTCTTTTAGCACAATTTTTCAGGAGGGCAGGAGGGCCCCCTACAGGCCCTCTTTCAAACAATTTTTCAGGAGGGCCCCCTACAGGCCCTCTATTCAAACAATTTTTCCAGAGGTCCACCTACAGGCCCTCTATTCAAACAATTTTTCCAGAGGTCCACCTACAGGCCCTCTCTTCAAACAATTTTTCAGGAGGGCCCCCTACTAGGCCCTCTCTATTCAAACAATTTTTCCAGGAGGTCCCCCTACAGGCCCTCTATTCAAACATTTTTTCCGAGGTCCCCTACAGGCCTCTATTCAAACAATTTTTCCAGAGGTCCACCCAGGCCTCTATTCAAACAATTTTCGGCCCCCTACAGGCCCTCTATTCAAACAATTTTTCCAGAGGTCCCCTACAGGCCTTATTCAAAATTTTTCCAGAGGTCCACCTACCCTAGGCCCTCTATTCAAACAATTTTTCAAACAATTTTCAGGAGGGCCC